>VWPU01009511.1:0-66738 GCA_013398955.1 Callaeas wilsoni
ACGGGGGGTCCGGACGCGGAGGGGGGCCGGGGGGTCCAGCCCTGAGGGGCAACAGGGAGTCTGGCCCCGGGTGGAGGAGGGGGTCCGGGCCCGGGGCACGGTCAGGGATGCTCGGCACTGATCCCCCGTCCCGAGTCCCCGCCGTGTGTCTCTCCATCGGCACGCAGCGCTCCAGTTGTTTTCCTCATGTACTTCAGTCACCTTGTTGGCTGCTTGTGAATTTTCCAACTCATTTTAAAATGCTTCTCCCAAGCCCGAGTCCTTCCCTGGCCCTGACTCACTGTCCCTTGCCAATTCCTTTGTACACGGCGTTCAGGGCTGTCACAGCCCGACCGCCCCTGGTGCAACACCCTCCCTCCGCTGTGCCAGGCCAGGTTGAAGTCATTCACCCTCTCCCGAGGATTGTAATTGGCCCCCACAGGCTCAGTTATCATCACAACAATCTCGATTTACTGTGCGGAGCCGTGGGAGCCGCCTTTCACCTGGCCTGGCACAGCCATGGGAAATGAACGGGTCATCTCCATCCACGAGGCACTTCATCACCGAGGGGGAACTGTCAGGGCTTGGTGTCTGCTTCCCCCACCGTGTGACAGAGGCTCCACTGTCTCCTCTGGAAGACACAAAAGAGATAACACAGCCCTCCCCATCCACACTGAGGGTAGGGTGCTTTCATAAATGCAGCTCAGAGGCTTTTCCTATTCCCTGTGTCCATCTCTATCCCACCTCTCCTGAAGCACCCCCAGCCTGGCCATCCTCTAAGGCTGCAGGGCTGAGGGGATGATTTAGACCCTCCTACAGCAGGAGCAATCTCTGTGTTATCCCCTTTACCTGTGCCTCGTTGCTCCCAGGTGCTCATCATTACCTGTGCTGGGTTAAAACCCTGATGGGCAGAGGTGGCTCTGGTTTGAGCTCCAGTAAGATTCTGCTCTGGCGTGTATTTGCTCTGCTCCTCCTCATCGCATCCAGGTCCGTTCTCGAGTTGTGGCTCTGGTCTCCTGTGTGCAAAACTCCTTCAGCAGTGATCAAATCCTCCAGCGATGCAGGCGGTGAGTGAGGTTGGTGCTGGAGTGGCTGTGGGCAGATGCGTCTCCTGGGGCAGAGCTCTGGCTCTTATTGCTTAAAAAAACACCCAGAAAACCCACAAGAAACAAACAAACAGAGCAATGTGTGGCTCTTGCAGTTATAGGGGTGGTATGGTGATGTTTGACAAGGAAGTGGTTTTCTTCCTGGAAGCTATGGAATCCCCAACTTTATGTCTCTATAGTGTGGGACTGCAGGACACAAAATCTGGGCAAGAGGTGCCTGGAGGAAATGAAGTGACTTGTGGCACCTGCTTTCTCTTGTATTTGACCACAAAGAATGTCTCTGTCTGGAAGAAAATAGCTGGAGGGAAGACAGGCAGCTCATGTGGTTTTGGAGGAGAGCCTGGACTGTGCCTGGGCACTGCGGGGTTTGCCTGTGCCCCTGTGCTGGTGGGGTTTAATCCTCTCTTGGGCAGGGCTCTGTGCTGTGGTGCAGGATTCAGGTCTTGGATGAGTCTATGTACCTCAGACCTGCCACCCTCCTTCGTGCAGCTGGGGGCTGAGCCTGGCCCTGTTCTCCAGGCTGTGCCTGGGGCTCTGTGCTGGTTCAAGCCCTTTCTGGAAGCGTTTCTGTGCTCGGTGCTGCAGTGCTGGCACGAGCAGTGCCCGGCAGCCCTGGCCCTGGGCTGCCCTCCGTGCTTGGCCAGCTCGGCTCTGCGCAGCCGTCTGCCACCTTGGCTGTCACCCAGCCCGCCCGAGAGGTGCCCGATGCTGCAGAGGTCTCTGCCCGTGTCCCTTCCCTGGCAGCATGGCCCGGGGACAGTGCTGGGTGACCCTGGCATTGCCCCCAGCGTGAGCCCTGCCCTGCGTGCCCCCTCTCCTCATGGAATCGTGTCGAGTCCCACGTCGGGTGTGTTATTGTGACGGAGAGCAAATACAGGCTCTGCCCGGCTTTGGCAGTGAAGCCTCAGATCTCAAGGGTGTGTTGGATGTCAGTGCTAAACTTTATGGTGCTTAATGCCTCATTGAAAGAGTGTGACTGAATGTCCTTCTACCTCCTGCTCGTGAGGACGCAGGAGCTTAATTTTATTGCCTTGCCAGTCACCAGAATCAGGGCTGGACCATTTCTGGGAATAAGCCTGTTTGTGCACAAGCTCCTCCACCCAGGGCTGCCAGAAATTCTCCTGCCCTTCAAAAAGGGAAGCAAAATCCCCTGTAATTCTTGCTTTGAGCTGTTGCTTTTACTGAGGTGCTCCTGTGTCCTGGTGGTGAGAGGCTCAGCCCATTGCACAGAGCATCTCTTTGGGGTGCTCTGTTATTGCTGCTGTGGGCCTAGGGCTTCCCGAGTCACCTGACTACCACTTCATGGCTGTTCACGTGCCAAACCTCGGCTCTGTTGGGGTGTAAATCACACCACAGCCCCAAATGGAGCCCCTGTTTCCCTCCCCTGTGCTGTGTGTGTCCATGTGGGGCAATGCCCAGGAGGGAGATCCTGTGGCACCCCAATCCTGTGGGGCTCGGAGTGGTGATGTGCAGCCGGCTCAGATCCGTGCTCCCTGTGTTTGGTGGCTCCCTGGGAGCACGGGTTTTCTGGAGCAAGAGAAACAATTCCTAAAAAGGAGCAGTCAGATGGAAAATTGATACCAAATGGTGCTATCAGTCCCTTGAGGAACAAGGTTTGATCCCTCAACCCGTGGCTCCTGGGGCTTAGGACAGAGGCGCACAATGCTATTTTAGAGGAATGTATTTTTAAGAAGTTTATTATTTTTCTCATTTTGTAAGTTCCTAATTTTCCCAGACACAAACTGGCTTCATGTTTGATGTTGGGGATACAGGATGCTGCTTTGGATGTGTGGTGCCTGTAGGATGAGGAGGGTCTGAGAGCTGTGCCCAGCCCTTCTCCAGCTGCTTCATGGGTTCTGCAGGATGGGGGAGCATCCCCAGCAGCTGATAGCAGATCAGGGGCTTTGCCAGCCCCACAGGGTTGTTGTCCTCAGGTGGAGACAATCCTCATCAGGCAACACCCCAGGGGCTGCCTGCCTCCTTCCCAGCCTGGTGATCCCTCCCATCTTCACTGTCTGCCCCTGTGACTTTGGATGTTGCTGCTGAGTGTTCCTGGGGTTATCCAGCTGCATTTCTGGGCTTAATAGCATTGTTTGTAGTGCTGTTAAAAACCCCACCTCCCTAGGTGACCCAGCTGCTTTGTCTTTTCCATCTGGACTGGTTCCCGGACCAGTTCCAGTGCCATAGACAGGAGGCTTCACCTCGTGCCCACGAGCTGGGGCGGCTTGAGGGTCACAGTGTCCCACCACTCACAGTGCTGAGCACGAGGCACTGCACAGGCCTGGAAGCCATCGGGGAGAGAGAGCTGAGCTTTGCAACTGAGCTTCCATGAGCGGGGTGACCAGCAACTGCAGATCCATCCCCAAAGAGAGTATTTCAAGGAATTACCCTCTCCCCCTTGCTGCAGACTTCCTCTGCTTTTCCAAGTAAGTCTCTGGCTTGGGGCCATTTTTGTAGTAACTGGAGCAGAGCAGATCCATGGGAACATCCGGGACTGGAAGTTGGTGTTTTCCAGGTTCACAGCCCGTGGCTCTTCTCTGCATTAAGTGTCCCCAGTTCTGACACTGAGCCTCTCTCTGTCTCAGCTGTCTCCCTTGTGAGCACTGTGTTTCCAGAGCTCTGGAAGCCACGAGGAGCAGTAAAACTGCCTTCAGTGACAACAAAAATAAATGGTGATTAGGGTTTTTTTTGAGCACTGCTTTAGCAAACAGCAATTGCTGGTGTTGGTAACTCGGTCCCCTCCCTCACAGCAGGGCTGCTCCAGGTCCAGATGTGCTGAGCATCCTGGAGGGGTGCAGGGGAGATCCCCTGTGGGTAACCAAGCAGCTTGTCTGACCCCAGAGACCAAGGGGCAGTCCTTGCCTGCAGAGAGCTGCCAGACAGCCCTTGGTTGTGCTTCCCCCCTTGCCAGAAAATGCTCTGTTTACAACTTTAATTTTCATGCCCTGGTGGGAATAGGCAGTAGTTCGGGGGTTCTGGAGGAGGTGACCCCTCTCCCTGGCAGCCAGGACTGAGGGCAGGGATCCCGTTCCCCCTCCCCACCTGAACAGGGCTTGGTGTCAGGGCGGGTGCAACCCTGGAGACATACCTAGTGGATTTTCTGCAGCTCATAAATATTCCCTTGCCCTCCTCAGTGCCCCTAGCAAATAAATTATCTGAAGCTACATTTCCCCATTTCAAAGCCTTGTGAAAGAAACCAGAGGGTTTAGCAGCCCTGGCTGGCTGGAGTGGTTCACATACCATCCACCCATTTACATTTGATCTACTTCATCCTGTGTTAAGTAATCCTTGAAAGCCCAGTGGGCTGCAGGCCCTCTTCGTGCCTGTAAATCACTGGGGCATGTCACAGGCTGTACGTGAGCGTGAGCGGGGTGAGGGCATGTCCCACCCCATTGTGTGATCCAGAATGTCCCCGTGCCCCAGAAAAATCACCCTTGTTAAATCAGATATGCAGCTTGCTGGCTTGGGAGCACCATAAGGCAGTAGGCTGGGAGTGTGCCCGGCCCCCCAGGTGTGTTTCTGTGTGGGACTGGAGCAGGATGCTCACCTCGAGGGGCAGCTCCCTAGGGATGCAGCTTGGGGATGGGTTTGGTGTTCTCCAGGTGCCTGCGTGTGCCTTGTTCTGGGTGCTCCCAGCTCACCCCACCCAGAACCTCCCTGAGCCATCAACTGGGGCTGCTCTGTGGCATCTTCTGCACCTCCTGCCCTGCTCAGTTTGCTTTCCATCCCTGGAATTTCCTGGGACAGAGAAGGAACTCTGCCTCCCCCTAGCCCCTGCTGGTCAATAGGGTTTTAAGTCATGGAACCTGTGTGATTCCACAAGTCCCTCTTTCAGCCAGGCTATGGCTCTCTCCCTTACAATAAATTAAAGATTATTCCTGTCTTCCCCATTGCCTCCTATCAAAGGTTGCTATTGCTCAGCTGTGGCCTGACTTTAATTACAAATTAAGAGCAGCCGAGTGGCCGCTAGGTGCTGTTAATTGGCTTTCCAGGAAGGGTTTCACGAGGAAAGCTGAAGGCACCAGCGATTGATCCACTTGGTTCCTCGTGTACAGTAGCTCAGCCTGATGTGAGCCCTGTGCCAGCTCCCAAATTCAGCACTCTGGCTGTCATTTGCCC
The DNA here is from genome assembly GCA_013398955.1 of Callaeas wilsoni. NCBI lineage: Eukaryota > Metazoa > Chordata > Aves > Passeriformes > Callaeidae > Callaeas > Callaeas wilsoni. The sequence continues at coordinate 5,205 of VWPU01009511.1, forward strand.
AAAAACTGCAGCCAGCCTTGAGGCTCCAAGGTACTTTTCCCCTGTTTATTAAAGCCTCAGGGGCTCAGAACCCCCCTGCCTGCACTGGGATCGATTTTTAGCTGCTGAGAACAAATTCCAGGGGAGGATGCTGAAATAAAGCAGATGGGATGATTCTGGAGGTCAGGGCGAGGAGAGGATGCACTGCCAGGCATCATGTGATGAAAACATACTTACTGCTCCAGCAGCTGTCAAAGCCCAAACAGATGAGGCAAGGTGCCCAAGGAGTGTGCAGGGATCTCATTTACCTGGTAATTAATGGAAATCGTGAAACAAATCAACACATGCTCCCTGTGGAGAGCTTCACGCTCTGGTTTCAAACTGCTGCCGGAGAGCTGGGCATGGCTGGATTGTGAGAGCGGTGAGCGCTGCTGCTGGGGCTGAGGCGGGACCGTGTTCGCTGTCCCGGACAGAGCTCTCGGTTACTGAAGGATGTCCAGACCCTCCCGGCTGCTCTGCCCCCGAGCGCTCGGGGACTCGCGGCACTGTCTGTCACCGGCAGAGCCGCCTCGCCTGGTGGCTGCGGGGTGGGAATGAAGATGTCATGATGAGCCCCATCCTCCCCCTCCGATCCTGTTCGGCTGAACATGTCAGGGCTGATTTTGCCGGCCCAGCCCTCCTGCCACGCTGTGCCAGGGCTGCAGGTGCCGGTGGCAGCCCCAGCTGGTTCCCAGTCCTGCCCCGGTGCTTCCTGCTGGAGAGAAACCTCATCCCGCCGCAAAATGCCCTGCCGTTTTTTATTGCGAGTTAATTAATTTGGCTCAGTTTAAGTATTAAAAATGCTGTTTGCTGGGTTGGGTTTGGTTTTGGTTTTCCTTCCAGAGCAGCACTGTGCTCTGCGGGGCTCTCTGACAGGAGCAGGGATGCTTGCTCTGGTTCAGGGATTCGGGAGAGTGCTTTGGTTCCCTATCTTCTTGTTTATTCACTGCGTTGCAAAACGGTTTTGCAAAACAAAGTCTTTCGAACAATTAATGCCAATCAGACTTGCTGACAGCTCAGCCTCTGGAGCATGGGCTGAGCTCTGCATGGCAGTGTCCTGGCTTTGCCTGCTTCTGGGGGTTTCTGGGGGGGGAATAACCCCAAAATAGCACAGGTGAGCACATAACTCACCTCGTCAGTCTCCTGCCAGTAGTTAGCAACTGGCAAAATGCCTGAAGCATAAGGTTTTTGATCCCTTCCAAAAATTGCATCTGAATGTTAACTGATGTATAGTAAATGCCAAATCCCTTTTGAATCTCGCTAAAAATCTCAGTTTAAAATATGCAAGCGACCTTTCTGTCTTTCTGAAAAGCTCTCTGCTTCTGGAAAATAAAAAAAAAAAAAAAAAAGAAACCAGACAAGCAAGCCTCTTGCTACTGGATAAAAACAGATAGTCCTGAGGTTGTGTGGAGGGGCACAGCTTCCCTGGCTGCAGCAGAGGTGGGTCAGGGCCCCCTTTGCAGGCTGGACTTGAGCACGGCATTGAAGAGCTGTAATAAACCTCTCCCAGATATCCTGACAGGAGAAACTACAGAAACTCTGCCTGAGGAATTGGTGGGCTCTTGCTCTCTTTGATATCCCTCACATTATAATTAAGAGATAATGTCAATAGAATAAAACATTGTCTCAGGATAATGGTCTCCTGCTGCTACAGGAGTGTCAAGGTGAAGTCAAATCATTTATCAAAAATGAATGTTGAGGCAAGTCTGGGATGTTTGTTTTCACAGCAAGAGGCATTAATCCTGGAACAACAATATTCCAGTGCTTTTATTTCTCCTGTGCCTGGTGATTGATGCCAATGCATCATCGTGCCTGCGAGCCATGGGCGGCTGAGCGATGGGCTCTCCTGCCAGCTGTATTGACCAGGGGGATTTGGACTTGTTGAAATAGATAACAGTAAATCCAGCAGTGCTGCGTCGTGCCAGTGTGCATCAGAAAGTGGTGTTTTGGTTTTTTTTCCTTCCAAAGGTGAGCAGTGCCGCGTGTGGGCTGGCTCTGCCTGGCCAGGCTGTGCTTTGGGGCTGTGCTCCCTTGCTGCTGCAGCTCTGGCAGGGTTGCTTGTTCATTTACCATGCAGGGCTGATCTCAGAGCCTGCTCCCAGCCCAGTTTCACACTGCTTTAGATGGTTTTGGGGTCCCCTTCTGAACAGCGGGGCAGAGCTGAGCAGCTCACTGGCTTTATGCATTTATTGAAATACTGCTGAGTATAAACACTCACAACCTCCTCACAGACACGGGGAATGTCTGTGGATCCAGCTCCTTCAGCAGGGGCTGGGGCAGCCTCAGCCCCATCCCTGGCACCCACAAAGGGCTGGGAAAGCCACTGCTGTCTGACACAGCACCGCTGCAACTGCTGCAGCTCTGGGCTGGGGAGAGGAGCAGCCCCTGCCCCCCATCCTCGGTTTGCATTGGGAGAAATTGTGAGGTCAACACTTGAAACTGAATATGTGTAAGTGGCAATTAGACTTGAAACAAAGTCCCAGGAGGGTGTACATAAACTCTTTCAGAACTTTTTTTTTTCTTTTGCCTCCTGGATTTGTTAGTGGAGAGAATTACACATGCAGCAAACATTTGGGCTGCAGAGGAACACAAGTGCTTTGTACCATCTCCAAATGCCAAATCTGTTTTTCTGAGGCAGGGCGGATACCTCCTGCACAGAAGCTGCTTGTTGGCAGGAGCACGGCCAGGTCTGTGACACCTGAGCCCGGAGAGGGGACAGTCTCCTCTGCCAATATGCTCTCCACAATGTTGTGCCTTTTGCAAGAGAGGCAGAGTCATTAGGCTGGAGCAAAACTCCTTCATACGCAGGGTGGTCCCAGAAGAACTAATTGGAGGTGATTTTGACTCTTTATATACTCTTAAACTTACTGTAAACTTAAAAATTATCTACTCTTAAACCACGGACTCCTTGCACTGCTCTGAAGGGATCCAAGCCCCGTGGCAGCAGGCGGTGTCTGGACGAGCAATTTGCTCCATTAATTGGTGCTATGAATCCTCCAGTGCAGCATTTTGCACCGAGAGGCCGTCAGCAGCTTGGGAACAGGACAAGGACTGGGATGCACGTGGACTTTTGGGTGCAGACTCTGTCTTTTGGAGCTCTGGGTGGTCCCTGTGTCCCTGCAGAGTGGGGGAGCTGCTCCCTTCCAATGACTCCCAGATGTGTGTGATCACCCCAGCTGAGCTGGGCAGGGCCAGTGCGTCCTGCTGGGGGCAGCTCAGCCAGGACAGGGCCACGTTTTGGTCAGTTTTTTTACTGTTTTCTCTTGTTTGCTGCCTGTAGGAATGGGCAGGGGCCATGGAAAACACTCTTTTAAGATGTGGAATGGTTTGGAGCGTGGCTGGGTTGTGCTGCCCAGCGGCTTGCACCAGGACAGACCTAGGCTTAGAAAAAAAAAATTAAAAATTAGATTCTTCAGTTGAGAAGCCCAAATCCGTGGGTTTGCAAGAGGGTAGTGGAGGCAGAACTGGTTCTCCATCTGGGACTGAGGACACTGAATCAGGAGCTTATAACTAGAATTGCGCTCGTGTAGCATTGGGTAGGTTAACTAAAAGAGGGGAGGGAAGAAACCCTGCATCTTCTGGGCTGGTGTTAAATTCTGATGCCAGGAAGCTCCAGCTTGTTTGAAAAGGAACAATTTCCATCACCATCTACTCACCCTCAGAGAGGGGGCACTCAGGCTAAACTCAAATGTAAGGTGGGCACTGGGGAGCAGAACCTGAGGAAAGCCTTACCCTGTAGCTGCCCACCCAGCCTGAGGCATAAGGAGCTCCTGCAGCACGGCCAGATGGTGATTTAGCCAGGAAATGATTCATGCCAAGTGAGGGATGCTCAGGGCAGCCTGAGAGCCCGGAGCACCTTGTGCTGGGCACTGCAGGAGCACAATCGCTGTCAGGGTCTGTGCGTGCAGTGCCGCTCCTGCGCCGAGGGCTGTGCCTGCTGCAAACACCAATAAAGCTGTCAAGCTGCTGTGTGTGGGGAAATAAATCACAGCATTATTTTCCTGCCCACAGCATCAAGGTGTCTTCTGGTGCAGTGTAAGGGGGGAGCCAAGGGAGGGGCAGGCGGTGATTTCAGATCCCCGCTGTGCTGGCAACGAGGGCTCCTTGTGCCACCCACACCAGGCACTGACTGCCCTGGTTGTACGTGGTCACTGGCCTGATCCACCCAGGAATTTGGGATGTGGCCACCAGCTCAGCCTGGTGGGTTGCCCATCACTGTGGTCTCAGGATGGACACGAGCAGAAGCAGCTCTCACCTGAGGTTCTGTGTCCCCTCACCTTCGCTCTGTGCAGTGAGAGGGCATGACCATAAGATATTGCCATGGCTTTATAGTGGTCAAAGAGTAAAAGAATAGGTGGAAAACTTAAAATGATGAAGGGCTTTGAGGCAGACCTTTGCTGTCAGTGTGAAGCAGCAAGCCCTGATTTAAACAGCCCCTTCAGTAACTGACCTACACCGAACAAATCCATTTACAGTGTCTTGTTTCTCCTCACTGTTTAACTACCAGAGTTCAGAGACGATTCCTTAAATGTTAATGGTGCAGGAATTTGGAAACTTTCCCAGAGTTGCTAGGGGAGCCGTGCAGGAATATGTCTGCTGCGCTGGTGCAGTTCAATTTCCTGCTGAACATCAGGCGGGCTGTTCTCACCTACTGCTTTGTAATTAAAGTGCTGAAAGACCATCACTCTCCGAGGTTGATGGTGCTCAGATTCCTCCCCGGGTGAGGGCCAGCTCTGTGGCTACCTGCAAGGAGGACAGGTTGCAAAATATTTATAGATCAGTCCCAGCCTGCTCTCATCCTGCTCCTGCCATCCCGGAGCTTGAATGGGGCTGGGAACCAGCCTCTGTACCCTGGATTGGCTGACAGACCCCACAGTCTAAACCTGCATCCCTTGTGCTGCCATCCGTGGTGGGGTCAAATTGAGGTTTGACCCTCGGGGGACAAACTGAGCGTTTGCCCCCATCCCTCAAACAGCCCATCCAGAGGGCTCAGCATCCAGAACGTGGCAGGGGACAGTCTTCCACTGTGGCTGTGTGTGACTCTGACCAGCAGAGCAAGTTTGGGCCATTCCCAAGAGTATCAGAACTTCTCAAGGCCCTTTTCCAGAGGAGCGCAGCTGGTTCGGTACAGGCCACAGGGTTTCATCAAAGCTGGGCTCAGGGTAGTGACCCTGGAGGTGCGTCAGTCTGGAAGGTCACTGTCTCACTGCTTGCTGCAGTGGGATGGAGTCGGTGTAAACACATCAAACCCCTGGGGCTGGAGGACAAAGTGTGGAGTCCCACGCTGGGTGTGCAAAGCTTCTTTGTCAACACCCCCTGCTCAGAGGCGAGGGCTGTCCGTGCCTGGAGCACCCTCTGTCCCCGAGCTGCTGAGGGATGTCCTGGCAGGGTCAGCAGTGCCTCCCCCCGCGCTGAGATGGGGACACAGCCCGGTTTGGGAGCAGGGAGAGGCAGCTGGCAGCACCGGGGGAACGGGCTCGCCGTGGATATTGCTGGGGAAAAGGAGGGCTTTAAAAGGAGCTGCAGGCAGTGCGCTGGCGTGTCCTCCTCCAGCTCTTTTGTCTCTAAACTTGGATCTGACTGTTTCCACCATCTCGTTAGGAACAAGTGCTTGGCCCAAGTCTCATGGCAAATTTTGACATTTTAAAAATTGATGCCTTTTTCTGCTCACAACTTAAGCTGTCTAGTTTATCAGAGACATATGGAAAGTTTATTACATTCCTATTACAGATCCAGCCAAGTGAGCTGACTAATGAATGAGATTGTGTTATTTTCTTTACTTTTTTTTTTTAGTTAGGACTTGGCATGGAAGGCCTCCTCCAAAAGGGATAGCTTTGGGTCAAGAAATAAATCACCAGAAGTTTTTTTTCCCCCCTCTGTCCTAAAAGTTCAGCTTTGCAAAAGCCACAGCATGTGTGATTTGGGGGGTGGAAAGTGAGGCACAGGAGGAAATCAGGGGTTTGCAGGAGATTTATTGTGTTGCCCTGTGACAATCCCAGCAGCATCTGGCAGTGTGGGACCCTTGGTGCTCCTGCCCCGTGTTGTGGGCACGGAGCAGGGATGGGCTGCCAGGATAAAACGTACAAACTCACAGGAAACCAACGTTTTGTTGCTTAGAACAACTTGGGGTTTATTAATAAGGAATAGGGATGCTGCTGTCCTTGGAGGCCTGGAACAGCTGGGGCTGTGAGGGTGCAGACGTGTGTGGTTTTTTGGCAGCTGAGGGAAGTGTGAAACTCCTTGGAGGCTGCTTTGGGTGAGCTCAACTGGGTGCCAGGTATGGCTGGGTGCCAGGTATGAGGGAATGGCTGTGCTCCAGACCCCACTGCTGGCGATGCTCCCATGCCCACCACTCTGCCCAGCACCTTCCCCTGACCAGGACATCTGCCCATGTGCAGCTCTGCCGGTGTTTTTAGGTTGAAAACAGTGTGGTTCTGTTGCTGTGCTTGGGGAGGCTGGTTCTCTCCTCCTTCCATCCCTTCCAGTGCCGGGTGTCCTTGGAGGGTTCAACTCTCCCATCCTCAGAGCTGATGCTGCAGTTTCACATTTTCCAGCACAAACTTGTGTTTAGGAGATGCTCCATCCCTTCCAGCGATGCCCTGGTAACCTGAGGGCAGATCTCCCTGGGTTTAACAGCTGTGGGCACAAACTGTAGTTTTCCTTTGTAGGAACCACTCGCTCCGGCTTTGGGCTCATTTGATTCATGAATTCAGTTGGTTATAACTTATTGTTGGTTTTCCACTGCTCACATTATCCGCCTGTGCCTTCCCTCTGCTGTTCCGTGGTTTATAGTGCCCGCTGGGACGATGACAGCAGCGCTGCAGAATGCGGGCTTTGGCTGGGCTGTTGTAGTTTTACTGCCTTGCATAATGCAGAGATCTTCAGCCCAGCTCCCAGGCTTGTCCTGCGCTGCAGCTCGGGTTTCGTGGCTCCTTCCATCACCTCGCCTGGTGGTGGTGGCCTTTTCCAATCCCCCATCTGCCCCCTTCGCTTCTCTCTGCTGTGCTTCTACCATCTATAGGCAAAATCTCCTCCTCTGACTCACTGCTTGGTGCTTTCCTCCCTTCAGGCTGCTGACTTTGGCATAATTCCCTGTTGTGCACACGTTGCAGGGGGTAGCACACACAGGGCACTTCTCTGGGAGAGGGTTTTCTTCACAGCACACCAGGAATCAGCCTTTGCTGGTTTTTCTCCCGTTTACTTCTCCTACATCTACATCCTGCTTTTGTGCAACATGGGAGGTGTGTTTCCCTGTGCAGCCTGGGTAAATCATCTCTCCTCGAGGTTCTTCTTCTTCCCTGGATCTCTTTGGAGACCACTTTCAGGGCTTTGAATGTGTTTGCAGGTCTTGGCAGAGCGGGAGCTTCCCTGCAAGGCTGCTGGGCAAGGCAGGCAGGGATTTTACAGCCCCTTATCTCTGCAGCCCTTTCTCCTTGTGGCTCCACGCGCGGAGTTCTGGCTGAGCCTGGGGTTGCTCTGCTCTGTTCCTCATCCCTGCTCCTCCTCTACAGCGGCTTCGTGCGTCCTTAAACTTGGATCCTCACCCCACCAGCCATCTGGTGTGTTTTAGCCGTACAAAGAGCCATTGTTTGCTCCGGAATCCGTGTTCTGGCGAGGTAGCTCTGCTTCTGGAGCACTCTGCGGGCTTTGCCAAGGGTCCTTCTGCTCTGCTGGCAAGTGCAGGTGCCTTTGGAGAAGCCTTTGTCCCTGACAGCGGCACAGCTTGGATTTTCTTTTCTTGCTTTTCCTTGTCTAATCACAATGCTGAAGTTTCCCACAGCGAGCCTACAGTGAGAAGTGCCCCTGTTCTTTGTCAGGGGTGGGACCTGGGGCTGATCCCTGACTGGCTTTCAGTGGGAGCAATGTTCTGAGCTTTGGGCTCGAAATGTCTTTTCTAGCGCTAAATCTTTTAATGTCCTTTAGCATCAAATCCTCAAAGTCAGGTTCTCAGTCAAAATGCTTTGCCTAAGGCTTGTCCCTTGGGAAGCTCTGCGGAGAGGAAAGCAGGGGGTTAAAAGCAGAGCCCTGCTGCCAGCTGGGGACACTGGTGCATGACAAATGTGGCTTTTGCATTTCCCTCTGCAAATGAGCCCACAGTCAGCCTAATTTCGGAGAGAGCCGCCTCTGAACCCGAGTGACTCAGAGGAATTTGTGCCCCGGCAGTGTCTGGCGGGGCTGCGGCAGCCTCGCAGGTTTAATTTGTAAATGCTGACACATGGCATTTCCTCACCGTCTCGTTGGGAAGGGCGGTGTGTCTGCCGGCACTTCCAATTTGTCACTGTCAGGACTGGCCCCATCTCCTGCTCGTCTCTGAAATGCCTTCTGATCGGTGCCGAGGAAGTTATTGGCATATAATTTATCATTTAATATTACCAGAAGGGTTTCTTCTGCAAACATCCCAGAAATGATTATCTGGATGATGTTTGGTAGCTCTTCCTTTCACCTGCAAAAACCTCCTGGCATCTGTTTGCTGCTCTGCCGTAGTGCTGGGGAGAAAAACTGCCCTTGATGCGATGTCTCCTTCACCAAAAAACCTTGATTAACACCTGGCTGAGGCTGCCTGAGTGCAGCAGCTCCCTGTGCCTGTGCTCTTGCAGAAGATTTTGCGTTGGAGACATTTTCAGGACTGCACCATTGGCATCTCTCATCAGGCACCTGCGGGGAAATGTTTCCCCAGACCTTATTCCTGTCTCTGGAAAAAGGATTTGGGGATGGATCAAGGCCACCATGGTGCCTGGACACTCCTGGATGGTGCGAGGGGGCTGGTTCTGGGATGCTGTGACCCCAGGAATAGAGAATTTTCTGCATTGTTTATCACAGTGGTGGCAGCTTGCTCTTGCAGAGGAGTGCTGAGGTGTTGCTCAGCACTTGGGGAAAGCAAATCTGTCCCCAAAGGCTGGCACAGAGAGGGGGCAGAAGGCACTTGGGCTGCTGTCCTGGTTCAGACCCCTCTGGAGCAGCAGAAAGGGCTGATCCTGATGGTCCCCAGCTCTTGCTGGTGTTCAGCAGGACCCAGGGGCACCAGGTGGGCTGTGGTACGGGGACAGGGCGAGTCCCCTGATTTGCACGCAGCTTTCCCCAACTCCCAGCCAAAGGTGGGATGTGGGAGCCACTTTTGGGGCTAAAACAGAGTATTTCTCAAAAGGGGCATTGCAAAAATTTCTCTGCACATATGTAATGGCACAGCCCTTGCGGCAGGGGTTCACCTTGCCCCAGCACAGCCCCTCCACTCAGGCTTGTTTTGGCTGCTGCTCTCTCCATCTCCTCCCGGCATCCTCAGCTGCAGCCCGGCCGTCAGTCCGAACCCAGGCTGGTGTCCTGACTCGCACAGGTCAGCTTTCCTTGGAAGCTGGCTCATGGTTTTATAGTTCTGCTTTATTAGAGACATGAAAGTGATTTTTGTTGTTGCTGGTTTATGAGCCAGACTTCAAAGAACACAATTACGCAGACCGGGCGAAGACCTGCTGGTATCTCATGGAAATCTGTGGAAAACCACTTCCCTTCAGAGCTCATTCCACAGCGAGGCTGCACTTCTGCTATTTTCATTGCATTTGCAGATTTCTGAGGGAGATGGCAGTCGGACAAGGTCTTTGGTGACTGTGGTTAATTGTTCCTTGGCTGGACATCCTCATTGCCCATGACAATACAGTTGGATGCCAGTGTTGGGTGATGGCTTTAGGGTTAGAGAGCATGAACTTATGGGAGATAGAAGAGCCATTGCTGGAGAATCATCTCAGGAAAGGGCAAAACGGCTGGAAAAGGGATGTTTTTACCTGCAAAAGCCGGGCAGTACTGCTGCTGCAGGCAGATAGTGTTGTATCCACAGCCATCTCTCCCTCTCTGCATCGCCAGGGAAAGGCGCCAGCTCCCCATCCTGCCCTGAGCAGCTGAGTGTGGCAGGGGACCCTGCTGAAACACAGGCGGTGCTCGTGGTGGCTGTGGGGTTGGTTCCCATCAGGAAGTGTCCGGGATCAACGACATCTTGGTAATTTTTTTAATTGCAGAGGGACTGTGCTCTCAACAGTCACAGCTCAAAAGCCAGCTTTCTTTGTGGTCCCTGAGCTTCCTAATGAAGATACTCCCCTAAAAAATCCCCAGCCAGCTTCCCTATTCCCAAAAGCAAACTCTGAGCATAGGGCAGCTTCCCAAAAGCAGACAAGTCTCTCCCTCCTGGTTTCATTCTGCTGCTCCTTCCCAAGCCCGTAGGCGTGGGGATCTGAGCCCTTTATCAGCTCCTGTACACCAGGAAATTTTGTAAGTGTCTGAGAAGACCCTGAGGCTATATAAAAGTTCAGCTAGTGATTCATTTCCTTCCTATTCAGGGATAGGCTAATTTGAGAGTATGCGCTAAACATTAATTACCTTCCTTGCCATCGTTTCCTAGTCAGGCATCCTTTCCCAGATGACTTTCTGCTCACTCAGGTCCAAGGCCATAAAAGCTTCCCTATTAGGAAAGGAAATATTTTACATCAGGTTTATACTGTATGCCTGAGGTCATCAGAAGTACAGATCGAGTGGCAGAAATACACACTGAGCTCTCCTTCCCGCATGAAAAATGAATCAATAACTCATCGATTTAAATTAAAATGTCTGCCTTGCAAAATGCCTCCGAGTGCTAATATTTGTAGCCCCCGTGTTTTGCAGCGGTGATTGGAAATCCACTGCCCCTGTAACACGTGCAGGGATCCATCTCTGCTAACAGCATGTGATTGCTGACACCCAGGAAAAAACCTGCCTTCCCTTCCCCTGGAAGGATCCAGCAAGGTGAACTTTTGGAAATTGCTTCTCCTGGCACATGAATTATGTATCGAACAGGTGGCAGTCAATATATCTGACTTCTTCACGAGGTAATTAAGAATAAATGTGGGAGTTCAGGCAGAACTGCTGCCCTGTGCGGGAGGTGAGCGTAGCAATATGCAGCCAGGTCTGGAGGGAGTGGGGAAGGACAGGGGATGCTGCAGGGATGCAGGGAAAGTACAGCTCAGGGGAACTCTGTTGGTCCCATTGCCTCTCTCCACGTCCTCCTGGTGCCTGGTCCCCGCGCCAGCCCAAGTGCTGTTTGCATTCCCATCTGCCTGCCCACAGTGGGGATAGCCTCCTTTTTCCTTAATTCCTTGGGTTATTTGCTGCTCTGGTGTACTCATGTGTGCTGCCAGCCCTGGATGCTGGAATGAGCCTGACTCCAGCTGGACAAGCCTGGCTGGGGTTATTGTCCCCAAATTGCTGGGTTTGGAGTGACAAGGAAGATGGGCCCTTTAGCGCTGTCTCAGTTATCTTGGGATAGCACTGACTTCCACTAAAAAAATCCAAGCATTCCTCTCTGCTCAAATTTCTTCTTGTGAGCTAATTGAAAAGTAGCTGTATTAGTGAACACATCCGTGGTCATTAGCAAACAGTTAAGTAACTAATTTTAAAGATTTATGGTGTTGGTAGCAGGTAAATTATAGTCTTTGGAGAGTTTTCTTGCAAATGAGCTGAAAATAAGGTTTGTTCTAGCCTCGGGGAAACATAAAGGAAACGCATTTAATGACCACAAATTGTATGTGCTGATAGTCTCAATAAGATATTTAATGCCTACTTGAAACTTTAGCAGTTGGAAAAGTACAACAGCCTTAACAGCACCTGTGGGTTGCCTGTCCTCTCTACCCCCTGGCTGGTAGCTCCAGGATCTGCCACCTCCAGGTGATTCACAGGGCCCTGGGGGAAGGACTTCTTCCCTTTACCTGGTTAGGGCAAAGCTGCCATGTGTTAAATCTATGTGTTGGCCTTTTGTTTTCCAGCTTTGGTTATAAAAACCTGCTGGTCTCCAACCGTGACAAGGATTACGGTCTCGGTTTCGCAGTTAGAATAATATTTAGCTTGGCAAGGGAAGCCCTGAGCGTGCTTGCAGAGGACAGACACTGCTGCACTCGCTAGAAACTCTTTGGTTTTGCTCTGGGCAGCCCACACCGACAGATCCCTGCAGCGCTGCCCAGGCTCGGGGCTGTCCTGCGGGCTGGGGTGGCTGACGGGAGGTGGGAATGGTGTCTCCTCCGGATCTCCTCCCTCCCAGCATCGTGGCAGGGAATGCTGAGAGCTGCCCGGAGCTGTCGGGCTGGCTGCAACCCACACACGGGCTCTTAAATCCCCAATTCTGATTTTTTTTTTTTTTTCCCCCCAAAAACCCCATGCGTGAATAAGAAGAGCACTGAGGCAAATAATGAACTGCTCTGGGTCCAGAGAAGCCGTAGATGGTCCTAAATGATTGAAGAAGGCAATTTCCCTAACGGAGCTGCGGGCCCCTGGCAGTGATTAGTGCCTGAGCAGAAATGCATCACTTAGCTCTTATTATTTAAACATAAGATACTTGAGGAAGCACGCAGAATGTTGTTTGCTGTAAATTCTTTCCCTCATTTGAAGGAGCCGTTATTTACACATGCAAGTGCTGGCAGTGTGTGTGGGAGCTTCCTTGCCTGCTCCTGGACCCACATGGAATATAAATGACCATGTTTCTCCTTGGTAGCAAAGACTCCATCTGAGGGCTATCTTCCCTGCATGTTAACTGTTAATTATAGGTTGCATTTATATCATTAAGGTTTATCTGCAGTTCTTTCCTTCCCCCTGTTAAATCACTAATGCATCTTGCATGGCTTAATTCCCTCGGCTTCCCCTCCTTGTCTGGGCAGGCGGTGGCTGCTGTGAGGGAGGGATGCCCATGGCTAATCGGAGCAGGACTGGGCTGTGCTGGGATCGTGGAATCATCAAATGGTTTGGACTGGTACACACCTTAAAGATCAACCTCCAACCACCTGCCGCAGGCAGGGGTGGCACCCACTAGACCAGAATGCTCAAAGCCCGGTCCAACCCAGCCTTGAACGCTTGCAGGGATCTTGGGGATGACCCAATGTAGTCAAATGCCTGGTGGGACATGGCACTGATGCTCTGGGCTCATTGCCTGCCAAAAAAAAAAAACCCACGGTGAAGTGCTGAAAAGTGGAGACTCTGGTGTCCTGGGTGAGAAAAATGTTCTGCATGGCACGGGCGAGGGGCTTTGGTGCGAGCCCTGCTGCAGCTGGGGAGCTGGGAAAGCTCTTGCTTTCCCTCCCCTTAATGAAGAGGTGTTTCCTAGGCCTGGGAACGTGCCTGACTCTGGCAGATTATTAAATAAGCAGCTCGTTCGCTGGGGAAGACGCCTCGGGGGATGCACAGCTCGGCTGTGAGCGGGAAGGGCTCCTCTCTCCCCCCAGCTGCAATTAAGCTCTTGTCAGCCTGAAGCCACTGGGTGTTGGGGGGAGATGGACGGCGTTCCCCGCAGTCCCTCGGCACCGCGGCTGCTGGTTAAACAATTTGTATTTCTACTCCCCATTAATTGATGTAAACCCTGGCAGGGGCTGCTTCCCACCCCCCTGGGACAGGGCGGCCTGCGGGAGGCTTCCATGGAGGCTCGTCCAAATGCTGAATCTTCTTTTTCCATTGGAATCAAAAAGCTTTTCTTTTGCCTTTATTTTTGGGTGCCTGATTTTTGGTGTATCATGAGCTGTTTTTCTGCAGAGGTCTGAGGGTTAATGTGCTCCCCAACCTTGGCATGGATTTGGGGTGTCAGGGGCTGGCCCCAATCATGTCCTTGCAGAAGGGCAGATCTCAAAGCTGTGGGAAGCCGGGGCTTCGTCACTTGGCTCTCTATTTGTATGATGCCTGTTTATCTTGAATTGCAAACAAGGTTTTCGTGGGTTTAGAAAACATGCCTGTTCACCCTGTCTCCTTTTCTTTGCTCATGGTGGATTTCTGCCATGCCTTGAAAACCTGTTCACATAAAAACATTAAAGGGAGCAAATTATTTAAGAGCTGGGAGCATGGGTGGGTGAGGCAGCTGAAGGCCAGATCTGTGGGTTTTGGCCATTAAGCTGCGTATCGTGCTTAATATAGCAGGTGATATCTTCAGTCTCCCCACAAGCTTAGCACAAGAGCCAAGAAACCGAAACTGGTTCTTGTCAAGAATCTCTTCGTTTTGCTAGATGCTGCCTTTAAATGGATTCCTTTAAACGTGTGGCCTGAGTTCTGTGGGTGTTTGCTGGAGGAATTGCTCCCGTGGCAGATGTGTCCGTGCGAGGTGGCAGGCTCCAGGCAGATGCTGCTTCCCCTTTCTCCCACACCCGGCCAGGCGACAGGAGCTCTGGGACACCCCATGTGCTCTTCAAGGGCTCCTCCATGGGCTGTAAGTGCTGTCTTGCTGTTCCCTCATCCCCAGGACCTAGTCAGAGCACCAAGCTTTGGGAAAGGTGTTTGGACCTCTGGAGGTTTAAAAAAATAAACCTCGCCCTCCAAACACTGCTTTTTTTAGGTATCCCCGTTACGCTCCTGGGCGCCGAGTCTGGGTTGAGCCGGAGGGGCACTGACCTGTTTGGTCCCAAGAAGCCAAAGTCTTGGACTTTGCCTATTTACAGGTTTTTCAGATGTGTTTGTGAGAGCAGAGAGCCCACTGGGTGACTGCGTTGGAAGGGAGCTGTGACAGGGTCACAGCTGAGGGTACACAGGGGGCATGGGGGATGTGAAACAAAGGTCACGGCCCTAGCAGGACCCTGCAGAGACCTCCTGAGGCAGTCAGTTAAACCCTGCAAATCTTTGGGTCCCGTTAACCTTTTTGCTCTTAAAGCGATCATAAAAACTTCAAGCAAAAATGTTTATACGCGTTAATAAACGGAGACGCGCCCGTTACGTGACAGCTCTGCCAAGCACGGCTCGTGTCCCAGGAACAGGCTGACCAGGGAGCTCTGCCTGGCTGTCCCTGTTCGCTGTGTGCTGACCTGCCACGTCCCTGATGACCCTTTAGAGGATAACTCTCACGCTACAAAAAGCCCGTTCCTACAGCTTCTAACTCCTGGAGATGTTTTGGCACTGGGCTCTGCCGAGCACTCCGTGTATCGCTGCTTCTGCGCGTTTCCTCCATCCATAATTCCATGTATGATTGCACCTGGGTGCCAGGGCTGTTTAAAATATTCCTGCTTGGCCCACACGTGTGCTGCAGCCTGGGAGGTGGGAATGTTCCAGAGATGATGGCGATGCAGCAGCAGGCGCGTGAAGCAGTGTCAGGAAACCTAAAGTGTCAACCTCCGGATTTTCCATCCGGAGCCATGCCTGGGGATTTTCCAGCCCTCGCTAATGTTTCCTTAACCATCCCCAAGGCCTGGATTCAGCCCCTGCCTTCTTCCTTCATCCTCAGCTGATGTCTTTATTAGGGGAATGCATGAGGTCAGAGACATCCTTAAATCCAGCTCACTGGCTCTTCTCACCATTTTTTCCCTCTCTTTGGCAAAGGCAGAGGTGGAGGCTGGAGGGCTCCTGCTTCAGGAGCACCTTACCACACCTTTGTTGGATCTGTGCCTAAAAGCCCACAAGTTCTTTTCCCTTTCCCTTCCCTCCCTTACTCAGAGCAAGCTTTTAACCCTGGGGCTGTGCCTCGTGGTCCCTGGGATGCTCCAGTGTCCATTCAGGATTATTTACATCCCTGCCTGCTGTGGGATGCCAAGGCAGTTGTTTTTCTTAGTAATTCAGAGCAAAAACTCCCCCAAAGAGCCAATTACCCCTATTTACACTGCACTGCTCAGAGCCAGGCTGGGATCACTTAAACCAGCACCAATCATTTTAACATCCTTCACGGGCTTTGGCTGCAGGCTCCATCCCGGAGCAGCACCAGCTGGATCCAGGCTGAGGGCTGATGCACACATCACCCCCGCTCCAGTCCTGCCTGCTGCCTCCCACAGCCATGCCTCAGAAATCACAGCACTCTCTGAATTCTGCGGTTACAATTTTTGGCCAATGTGCCCAGGACTCAGAGGGTTTTCCCTGGGTCAGGAGCTCTGCTGGCTCTCCCACTGCTGCTCTGCGTCGCTGAGTCCCATAGCTGCAGCCCTTAAACAGGTTTGTTTTCAGCATTAATAGATTTTTTGGTTGTTTGCTGTTGTTGCTCTCAGGAAATCATGAAATTTGGTGACTGAAGCAGCTGAATGAGGAGCTGGAGGAAGTGGGAGTCAAAAACGATTAAAAGGTGGTGGTGAGAGCAGCTCCAGTACGGATGCACGGATAAAGCAAAGCCCCTGAGAGACAGACAGGAATTTCCTTTGTGCAGCTGAGAGCAGGAGCTGGCCCCTCTGCTTTTTAAATCATTTTATTGTGGAGATGAAAATTCACAATCCCACAAGGTACAGTGTGGGGGGAGGAAGAGGGGGAGACTGCCGGTGCCAGGAGGCCACGGTGAGGGGCAGCCCTCCCTTGGGACAGCACAAGCCAGGCTGAGGGGGTAAGGAGCAGCCCAGGCTCCCGGCCGGGGTGACCCTGAGTGGGGCAGGATCCAGCCCAGCACGACTCTGCACAGCAGTTCTGAGAGCATCTCCTGTTTCCAGGCGTTTTCAGGTGGCTTTTCTCCCTTTCCCCAGGAGCTGTGCCTTCCCTTGCCATCGTCAATCATTTGGGCTGGGGAACGGAACTTTATCTTCATTTTAGCCCTTGAAGAAGGTGTCGTAGCTGCAGTGTTAGTGCAGGAACATTGCCTTCTGCTGCCAGCACTTGCCGTTCCCGCAGAGCTGCAGCGGCCGCTGCTGCAAGAGGCTCTTTATTTTGCTTAATTTCCTGAGATTTTCTGAGGCTGTGTTGGGAATGCAGGAGCTGCTTTGGGGCACAGGCAATCGTGTTCACCAAACCAAGCATGTGTTTGGGGTTGTTAATCTGGCAGCTTTGAGGTCTGGTCATCTCCTCTCCGTACTTAAAGGGGTGTATAAGAGACAGGCAGAGCAACTTTTTATCTGGGTGGGTAACGGGGTTTAAACTAAGAGGGAAGATTTATATTAAATGTTAAGAAAAAATTCCTTATTTGGGGGAGGGAGGCACTGGCACAGGGTGCCCAGAGCAGCTGTGGCTGTCCCTGGGTCCCTGGCAGTGCCCAAGGCCAGGTTGGGTGGGGCTTGGAGCAAGCTGGGGTGGTGCAAGGTGTCCCTGCCATGGCAGGGGTGGGACTGGATGAGCTTTTTAAGGTCCCTTCCAACCCAAACCATTCTACAATTCTGTGACGTCCACCTCTGATGGAACCCAAAACTCACAGGACTTGGCATTCGGTGCCTCTTTCGTACCCCATCTTTGTGTCACTGCTTAACCCCCACGTGAGAGAACGCATCCGCTTCTCCCCAAAAACACTGCTCCTAAATTTAGCCCCGTGCCCCATCCCCGTGCTGCTCCGTGGGCACCGTGGGACTCCCTGCCTGGGCCTGGGGCTGCACAAACCCACACGCAGCTGTTGAGCCTCTCCACGAGCAATTCCAATGCGTCACCCCTGGTTTTCAATCATCTTAATTCTGCAGCAGAGGCGTGCCTGTACATTAGCTTAACGTGTCGCTGGTGTAATATCCGTGATGCTGATTAAATTAGAGAGAGGTTTCCACTAAAACTGGGATTTGATTACGTGTGTTAATCCCCTTTTCCCCCCCAGAGATGTGACGGGGAGCGTGGTGGGTGCTCTCCTGCTGTGCACGGCTTTTCCCAACATGTGGTGGAAGCGACTGGGGAATTAAGGTGACAAGACAAGATGCTGCACACTTTGGTTAGTCAAGAAAAAGGAACATTTTTTTCATAGACAGGAAAATCCCACTTTATACTTGTCTCTGGTCTTCAATTTAACAGGATTTTGCTCATTTATCTCTTCAAAAAGAAATGATCCTGTGGGAAATATTTGTTGTGCTGGCTCCTCCACGGTGCTGAGAGCACTGATGAAGCAAAACAGCAGTGAGATGATATTTTTTTGTTGTGTATTTTTTTTTTTTTTTTTGGATCCCAGGAAAGCTTGGGGATTTCTTTATCCATGGGCAGGGCAACACTGGTCCAGGATGCTGGTGTTTAGAGCATGGTGTGAGCTCCTGTCCTGCACCCAGGAGGCTGTCGTGGCATCAGGATGGGTTTTGCTGCATCGAGCAGAGGGAAAACAAAACCCAAAGGCTTGCCTTGATCCACTCTCTCCAGGGGAATTTCCATCCGTGCCCCATGCCTGGGAAGCAGCACTAAAGGGTTTTCAAGCACTTTGAGAGCTCCTGTTAAAAGGTGCTATCAAAATGAAAAATGTGATTTTCTCAGAGCGGCCCCACCTGTGACTCATCCATCTCCATTAGGGCAGAGACTCAAGAGTGAGTTATGGGAAGTCCTTGTTAACCTCAGGGGAATTTTTTTTTCCCTAATTTTGGGGATGTTTTTGCTTTCTGGGCAGATCTAGCAGAGGATTCTCACAGAAAAAAAAAAAAGTGGTTTAATGTTAATACGGTGCAGCATTTATTAAAAGGCAATATTTTGCACTTCAAAGGATCTATCAAAGGCATGAATTTGAAAACAAGAAAAATCCCTTTATCTGACCAAGAAAATCTTGTCAATGCATTATCTGTCTGTGATGGGTAGCCAAATTTGAAACTGAGTTCTCACCAGCATGGTTGTTTCCATCCCCAGCCAAGGAAAGAGATAAGAGCTCTAAAAAAACACTCAGTCTAATAAAAAGTCAACATTTCGTTTGGCCTCAAAAGCGGAAACCTCCCTCTTCTGCGAGACCGCTTGCTCCCCAAGATGCTGCTGACCTCAGGGAGATTATTTTTAGCTCATTTTTAGGCTGCTTCTCACCAGAGTGGGACGGGGCCAGCAAGCAGGATCTGTCCCCAGAGCACTGCTGAGGAGCTTTGGTGCTGCTCAAACCCAGCCCGAGCCGTTGTTGCAGGCAGAGGAGCAGCAGATGCTGTGCTGGTCACCGTGGCCAGGAGGGAGGGGTGGTGCATGGGACAGCATCTCCTGGGGACTCTGTGCCCTGGCCCTAAAGTTATTTAGTTGATGGCTTTGGGATGCTTTTCTTTAGTCTTTGAAGCTCGTGTGGAAGGGGATTGAATTAAAGCAGGGTTTTGCCAAATCAGCTCAGTTTCCTGAGAGCTCGAAATGAGTTCTTGCTTTTTGCCTGCCTGTTAGAAAGAAATATTATTATTATTTTCCTCAGAGACGAGGAGGGGGAAAGAAAAAATCTATAAATTTCTGAGTTTTATCTGAAGCTTGAAAACACAATATTTCTCCTTACTGCTGGCTGTGGTGAAAAGTTTCATTTGGGGGACAGGGAAACGTCACATCCCTGTGCTGCTGGCGTGGGTTACCACAGGACAGACTCACACCAAATTCCACACCCAGAGGATGGAAATCCTGGCCTGGAAACTCTCCCTGTGTCCCCCTGAAACCCTGGCATGTCATAAGACCCTATATTTAACTTCAGAGTCCTCTTAGGCTAAATAAGAGCCCTTTTATAGGGACTGGGAAAAGTTAAACATGTTGGGTGTACGAGTAGTCATTAAATATTTGCTGCTGGGCTGCGATGGGTTCCTGTTCTGTCTCCAGCTCGCTGTCAGGTCTGTTTAAAGGGACAGAAATAAGCCTGGAGGGGCTCTGGGGCCGCAGTGGCCCAGCCCTGCTGGGGACAAGCCCCCTGGCTTTGAATTTTTGGAGGGATTTTGTCTCTCCAGGTTTCTGCTTCTCCCCTGCCATACAGACCCGGCTGATAAAGCAATAACTCAGCTTTATTGATTATGTCAAAGGCAGTAATTCAAGAAAGCTATTTAAATTCACAAGAGGAAGCTATCGCAATTATAAGTGTCTGCAGCAGATTATTAATCATTTTTGTTATGGCTATCAAGCCACGAGACAGACATTTTCTGTAAGGCTTACGTGAGCGCCGGCTTTTCAGTAATGACTTGGGTTTTGCTCTCTTATTGGTTCGTAATGCTGAATAAAAAATAAGCAAACTGCTTTTTTTCTAAATCAATGTGTGTAAAGCTTTATAGCATATTGTTATAGGAGTGTATGAACTTCCAGTAGTTTAAATTCATGTTCTGTTTAATCCAGCCAAATACCAACGCTGGCTTTGTACTCCTTTTCCCTTTATTTCTCCAGCATTATTCCCAAAATAACGCTGAGACTTGGGGCAAAGCAAGGTGGCCATCCCTGGAAGTGCTCAAAGACCATACAGATGTGTGCTGAGGGTTATGGTTTAGTGATGGACTTGATGATCCTGGAGGTCGTTTCTAGTCTTAATGTTTCCAGCCTTAATAACTCGTGTGAGAAGGGAGACGTTGTGCCACTGGAAAGCTGAGCTGGTTTTCTGGATGGACCCGGGGCACTGGGGATGGAAAAGGGCTGAGCTGGCTCTCGTGTCTCCGTGGTGCTTTTGGTGGTGGAAGGTGCTGGTCCAGGCAATGCCCTGCTCTGCCCAGGGGGAGCTGGGCTGTGCCACTCCCTCCCCATCTCCTCGCTCAGGCTCTGCCCCAGATGGATGTTTTTGGGGCTGGTTGTCACCTTTCAGCTCGTCCAGCGAGGGAAAATGGGTTTTTACACCAGTCCTTTAAATTGCTACTTACCTTTGGCTACCAGTGAGCCCCAGAGCTGATAACACCAGCAGGTTGAAGCAGGGCAGCCTTGGCTGAGGGCCAGTCCCCATTTATACTGTGGACAGGTTTTTTTTCAGCAAGGCAGTTAAGCAGAACATTTCTCTATAAAAAGCTGCAAAAGAGATCAGAGCAGCTCTCCCTCTCATCTTCCATCTCCTCTGCTTAGTGACCTAGAACTAAATGTTTTATTAATAGAAGAAAAAAAATTGTAATGTATGTCTATTCAAGGCAGGTCTTTGGTACAGGGTTTTGGGAGGGCAGGATGAGAGGTGATGCTTGCATGGGTCACTTGCTGAAGAGGATAAGGGGCCTGGAGCATCCTCTCCAGTGGATGAGGAGGTGAGAGGTCCCTCTAAGCACAGGCAGATCCCTGCTTTCATCTGCTGAGCTGGGACTTGGAAGAAGCAGCCTTGGTTTGGGAAGGTGAGGGGCTGGTGGGGCTCAGGGGCTCTGTGGAGTGGGGGCTCCCTGGGACCAGCTCCGGGTCTCCCGTAAGGAACCAGCCCTGCTCTCCTGTGGGTGTCTGAGAGGAGCCCAGGCTTTGATCATTTGTCCCTGGTTAAACCAGAGTGGTGGGGTGGCAGTTGCAGGACAGCGGGGGGATGCTGTCCTGATGGTCCTGAGTGACCTGAGCAGGGGGACCCACTGTCCTCCAAAATGCAGCAGTATACCCTCTTGGCACAATTCCTTTTCCCTTCCCTCAAAGTTGTGCTGGTTTTGATTAAATACCTCATCAAACATTTATTTTGCCTGAAAGGAAGCTTTTGTTCTTGTTCTGGGGCCTTTCGGTTATGAAAACTTCAGCCAAAATCACTTAATTAAAAATGTACTTTTCCTGCTCTGCTTGTCTGGGAGCTGCTCCGAGGTGCATCAGTCCCGAGGTGCAGAACAGGGGGTCTGCAGGGGTAGCACAGCCTGAGTGAGCCACCTGGGAGGGAGACAGGGCTTTGGGAAGCAACAGCTCCTCTGGACCCCAAAAATGCCTCCAGCAGCAAGAACTCTTCTAGAATCTTAGAATATCTCAAGCTGGAAGGGACCCTTAAGGATCATTGAGACCAACTCAGTGGTGAGTGAGGATTTTTCTTTTTGGGTCTAATTTACTCTCAGAGTGAAAAAAAAGCATTCATGAAGTGGTCACATCAGCTCAGTCACCAAAGGATGCGCAACCAGGAGCGAAAAGAAACGAGGGTTTAGTTTAAACGAAAGGTCTCTTTTGAGAAGATGCTCTGCTAACAGCCACGGCGTCCCCGCAGACACGCAGGGCCTGGGCTTCCTCTCTTCCATCAATATCAGTTACTCCCAGGATGACAAGCGGGCCCTTCCCCAGGCTCTGCCTCCGAGTGCTCGTGTACCTTCGGGGAGCTAAAAATGGCAACGTAGAGGCGAGATGTTCCTCGCCTTGCTGAGCGCAGGGGTTTTATTTTCACTCTAACATATCAGCTATAAACAGCTATTAGAGATTCTCCCGCAAGAGTCCGAAATGCTTTGGGTTCTGTCCCAATTATGGAGTGTCAGAATAGAAATAATTAATGCTGTGATAGCAAATGACAGGGAGAGAGGTTTTTCTGGGGGAATTGCCCTGAAAACGTATTTTGGTGGAGGAGCTGGTGCTGGCATGTCCTGGCAGGTTGTGCCGTGGTGAATTCTCAGGCTTTTCCATCTTTCCTATCCTAATTTTCTGAGGAAAACTTTAATTTTTAAAATTTTTTTTTAATGGCAAGCACTGTGCCACGGAGCAGCAGAGCTGAGCTGGTGGTTCCCAAGAGGCATTGCCTAACTAGGTTTCATCCAGGTGCAAAGGAATGCAGGGTATTATTTATTAAGCTGTCAGTGATGGGCTGCAGTGGGGATGGAGGAGCAGCAGCAGCCAAAAACTGCTGCTCCTTTGGAATACTTTTAGTTCTCTTTCCTAAAATGTAAATATCTCTTAAATAGATGGACATGCTTCATTGTGGCCTGTGTTTTGGTTGGTCGGTTCATCTTTCTTTGTCCTTTTACACCTTTTAGCTCAGAGAGGGATGGGTTGCACAGGCAGGAAGGAAGCCAGGCTGAAAAAGTGCTGTAATTTCCCCTTTCCCTTTTGTAATGGCGGTGAAACGAATAGCCAGAGCCTCTGCTTTGCAAGCAAACATCTCGGAGCTGATGGATGCTGCCATTTTACCCTGCACCACTTGGACCGTATTTTTATTTGCGCTATACAACCTCTCCCTTCCATTAGCCCCAATGTTTTTCGGTCTCATTTTCACATAAATTTTGCTGTTCCAGCTCCCAAAAGCAGTGATGCTTTCGGCTCCTGATCACGGTTGCTGTCTCGGAGGAGCAGCCGTCCTGCTGGCACGTGCAGATGGACGGGTGGCACTGCCAGCCCTGGCACCGAGGGCGAGTGGGTGAAAGGAGGATCTGGAAGGCAGGCAGGAGATGCTCTGAGTGGACTGGGCACCAACTGCGTTTTTCTTTCTCGTGTCTCATGAGAGACAAGGTCTTGTGCACAGGCTCTGCTGTGCCAGTTCTTAAGATGTAAGAAAAAACAACCAACAAACCAACCAGAAAATTTACTGCAAACAACCCCCGAACAGTCTGTTCGAGCTGGAAGTCTTCACCACTCGCTTGATGCGACCTTTTTGGCTGTGGGGAAGGGAAAGCAGGTTTGTGTTTCTCATAAATAGCTCCTCGTAGGACAGCAGGAGGTGTGGAGGGAGAGCAGCCCAGGGGTAATTCCGTTCCACACAGCCAGATTCCCACTGGGCACCGCTCCTGCCTGGCACTGCTGGCACATCCACTGCAGCACCTTGAGTACCTGTGCGTGGAATTTGGCAAGTGCCAGCTGGTCTGTGTGTCATTTGAGGGGTGTGTGCTGGCAGAGAGCTTCAGCCAGAAGGGTCAGAGCGAAAAATGTGCATTTGTGGGGATGCAGCAGCATCCCACGTTGGTGGGAGACTTTCTGGTGAATGTGGAGGGGCAAACTGAGGCAACAGTGTCCAGCTGTTGTTGGGAACTGAGAGGCACCCAGAGATCAGCCAGGTTTCAGACCTGATGTGTCTTCCCTGTTCCCTCTCTCCTTGCCTCTGAGAAACAATGGGAAAGGTGTAAAAAGAGAAGATGACTCTTTAATCTGAGAAGTGTTGGAAATGTCTTGTGTTTTGTAGGTTTTAATGAAAAGAACACATTCTTTCTCTGCCCTTTTTGGCTCTCAGCTTGTTCTTTATGTCTGCACTCATTTTAAATCTGGCCTGCAGACCATCTTCAAACCTGTGGAAAGCAGATTTGTCTGGGAGAGCTGATTGGATCAGCACAGGGACAAAAACGATGGGTATTTACCCCAAGATGAACAACTGGGCTCCATGGCCCAGTTTGGTATTTTTAGTGCTCTCCTGAACCTCCAGCAGCATCACGGGGTTGAGGAGGGAGCAGGACAGACTATCCCAGGTACAAATGGCCGGAGAGGTTTCAAGGGAGATGTGCATCCAGAACTGTGGCTCCAGCCACCCCCCAGCACGTCCCCAGGGCTGCGTTCCTGCCGGTGCCTGCATCCGCAGCGGCACAGGGCGCTCTCCCTTTGGCAAAGCGACAGGGTAATTAATTTCAGGGCCATTGTGCTGCGGTGGCAGGCACTGATTTATAGCCCAGGGAACAGCTTCTGGTTCAAAGTGCACATCCGTTGTGTTAATGCTCCATGATCTTTACCCCCGTGAGGAAATGGCAGAGAATGAGGAGATTATTGCCACCAGACTGGGCTCCCGGTATTACCATGATAAAGCCGGCGCAGATGAAGGGTGGGTTGTGCATACAGAGCAGCTTCCCCTCCCTGCATCCCGAGTCCAGTGGCTTCCCCAAGGATGGAACTGGTGAGGGAGTGGTGGTTGCACAATCCCTGCACCCAGCTGCTGCTTGGGCCCCTTTTGCTGCTGCGTTTTTTCCCCTTCTCCATCCGTTTTTGTCCATTAATTGTGCTGCTAAAAGGCACTTTAGAAAAGGCGTGTGGTGGGACAGCTCAGGGGAGGAAAGCCTGGAAACTGCCCAGGTCTTCTGGGATCAAGCGTTTCCAAATTCTTCCTTTTCCCAGAGAAAAGACTCGGAGGGGCAGGTGGATGAGGAGTGGGTGTGCAGGGTATTGCTGATTCCTGGGCAGCTCCCACCAGGAGCCATCCCAACCCTTAGCTTCACAGTTCAGCAGCTTTTGGAAACTGTTTTTCCACGTGCAGACTCTGTGAGCTGGGCAAGTCATTCCCCTGGCAGGAAAAACATCTCTTTTCACTGGATTGATTTTCTGCTGTTTTCTGGAAGTGATTTAATCCCTGAGATCTGGTGAGGCAGGCAGGTGGTGCTGGGGTCCTGGGAGCATCTCTCCATCTGCACCAAGTCTGTCTCACCTTCCCTGTCGCCAAGGACTGACTGATTCCAGGCCCACCAAACCTTTTGAGGGTTTGGCTTTTCCCCCCTGCCGAGGATGCTTTGGCTTTTTGCAAAGGGGTGCTTGGGCAGGGAGAAATGCTTCCTTCCCTCTCATGGACCTGTTGCAGGGATCCGGGCGAAGGATGATGATGTCAGGTCTGTAGGGAATGTCTTTTTTTGGAAACGCTCATCAGCCCCTGTCTGAGATTTCCTTTGGGAAAGATTTGTGGCTGCACTGGGGTGATTCAAGGTAATTTCATCCTTATTTGACAGTTCCTCAGAAAGCACCTTCTCGTTGTGCCTGGTTTGGGGCTGCCCCGATTCACAGCAGCACTGAGGGACCCCTGGGAGCCCCTGAGCACCTTCCCTGGGTGCAGCCACCCCTTCCAGGGGCCATATCCAGACCCCAGGGATCAGCTCAGATCCTGGGTCGTTTCAGCTGGGTTTGGCTCAAACACAAAATGTATGGAATAGGAGGGCTCTGCACGCTGCTGGGGTTTTTAGGTGTTATTCTAATACTAATAATTAATACAGTGATGTGTATAATCCTGTGCACAGAGAGTTGAAGCGTTCCCTAAAGCTTCTTTGCATCATAAAACTCCTAATCAAATATAGAATAGATCCCTGCCCTCTCCATAGCTTTAATCCTACTTCTCTTCCAGAACTAAACAGCTTTAAATTCCTCAGTCCCATGTGTATTCAGCTGCAGAGGCAAAAACTTTGCCATTTTTAAATCCTTCCCTAGTGCCAGACCAAAATCTCTGCAAACACAGACTCCGTAATCCTCGCTAATTTATCAAAGGTGCTCCTGAATGCTAATTTTCCTGTGCTGTGCCCTGGATCAGAATTACAATTGATTGACTATAAAATGATAATTATACACTGGGAGCTTTGCATTGTGTAAACACCTTAAATTGATTCTCCTGCCCTGCCAATGGGGAAATTCTTTCCATCACGTGCTGACTCTATCTGAGATCGAAATGATTCTGCCTTTTACAAACTTTCCTACCATGTATGGATTTTCTTGTTTAAAGCAGGCAGCAAGCGTGCCTTCTCCTCCCTGCTGGGCTGGTGCTGGAGTGGCAGAGTCTCCCTGGAAACAGCTCGAGGAAATGGAGATTTTCCAAGGGCTGCGGGTGCAAAATAAGGTCTCTGTGAGGACTCATGGCTCCAGGGGTGACAGATAAAACGGGGCAGCATAGGGTAGGATAGTTCAGCTGGAAGGGACCTACAACAACCATCCGCAGTATTGCACATCCCTTTGGAGGTCCTGGCTCATCTGGGGATGCCCTCCCCAGGAATTCCCTGGTTTTCCTCCAGACTCCTGTTTCCTGTGGACGTAGGTCTACCCTACATTGAATTAGCAATTTCCGCTGCAGAAAGAGGCTCTTAACTTCAGACATTTTGGGAAAGGCTTGTTTTACGTTAATATTCTGGCTATAGAGAGTCCAACAACCACAGTGGCGAAGGGGAAAAGCAACCCTTCGATTTCTTGACACATCTGTATTCTTAGTCTCCTGCAGTCTGTTTTTTGACTTTAGCATTAGTTCCCATTTCCCATATTTCAGGGAGGGCTCGCTCTGTGAAAGGCATCAAGAGGCATCCCCAGACAGCCAAACCATCTGGAAAACCCAGGAATCTGGACGGAGCTGTCTCGAAAACAAACTTCCCTTCCCATCTTCCCGAGTGCTGCCGGTGGCCCTGCCAAAGGGAGCAGGCACGGTGCTGCTGGGCTGCTCCTCAGCTCCTCCATCCCGGCCGGGGGGAAGGAGAGGCTTTTCTGCTTCCTCTGGTAGGATGTTCATGCACCACTCGGAGGACCACGCAGCTGAATCAATCTTGCAACAGCATGATTTATTGAACGCGTGTGTTCCGCAGTCCGTACCGCCTGCTCAGTGGGTGCAGGAGGATGCTGAGGTTTGGGGGCCCCGGGATGGCACCGGGGCAGCAGAGTCAGGGCTGGTGCAGAGTTAATGCTCCAAACCCCCAGCGTGACCCTGCTCACAGGCAAATAAAAGCAAGGGCACACTCCCTTTCCTCGCCCTCGCCTGTTTGCTCAGAGCCCTGGGCTGATGCCCGTCTGTCTCTGTAAGTGATGGGAGCTGGGGGGATGGAGGATGAGCCTTGGGGATGGATGATGATGTTCCAGAGCCCCTCGTGTGCTCAGCAGGCAGAGCATCCTACACGTGGGGCTGCAGGGGAGGACACCACCACATCCCGCTGCCACGGGGAAGAGCAGTGGCTGCGGTCTGGAAACACAGGACCGGAGGGAGAGAGAATTAAGAAAGGAAGACAGACAGGTAATTAAGTCTGGTTTATCCTCTGTCCCCAGGGGCTTGCACTCACTGAGGCTGAGCCGTGGGCTGCCCCACGGGTGGCATCAGGGGGTTCCTGGAGGTTTGCTCAGCCTGGAGGGCAGGACTGCATGGTGGAGGACCTCCAGATTGCTTCAAGATGAATTGGGTGGTTTTTTAACCACTGCACGTGTCCTGAGGTGGTTTCTGTCGGTAGGTAGCCTCTGGGGATGCTCAGAAATAAAGCCAACCTTCCTGGGCATGGGAGGCTGCTGGACAGGCAGGGCCATCCCAGGGAGCACCAGCACAGTGCTGCAACAGCAGCTCCTGGAAATGCTCAAACTGGCTTTCCCCTAAGAACAACCCCTTATGCTTCTGAATTTTTGGAAATCTCTTCTTCAGTTGTTCCCTTAAGTATTTATTGGATGTCTTCCTTTTTCTTTCTTTTTTCTTTTTTTTTTTTTTTAAAGCTTCTTCATCCAAGTTCTTTGCTCTGTTATTCCCCTGAGGATCATGTTTGCATTTGGCAGGGAGGGAGCTGGCTTGGTTAAACATAGACCTTGGTGAAGTGAAGCCAGAGGGATTTCAGAGCTCTCTGTACCTCTCTCTGCTGCTCAGAATCCTCTTCCTTTCTGTCTTACCCATGCAGGAGACTTGGTACACACAAATCCTGGCATCCTGCTGGCTGGCAATGGCTCTGCTCCCGGCGTTTTCCTTGCAGGAGGCAGCCAGGGGCCGCAGGGCTGTGCTTTGGTATTTACTGAGGGTGCAAACAGCCGTGCCCCACACGTCTGCTCAGCTGTGGGGTCTGGGACAGGCAGATTGCTCCCATTTAGTGATTTTGTTAGCTGGAGGAAGGATATTAGATTTTTAGCAAGGATGTGTTTTTCTGCCTCACTTTGGAGCCCCTAATCCACCCTCGTCCCATCCTCTGCTTTCCCTGTGACTGATGCAAAAGCTCCTTGAGCAGGTCTGGGGAGGGCAGGGAAGGAGCAGCCCCTGGTTCCTCGGAGATGCTGAGAGGAGCAGCGTGGGCAGCCTGGAGATTAGGAATGTGAGCAATTTAGGATGAGCTGGCAGAAGCAGGGTGTTGGCTGGCACTGCCAGGGCTCCCTCTGCCAGCTGGGATCCTCAGGGTCCTGTGCTGGCACAGCTCTGAGCAGGGCACGGGGCACCAAGGGGCTCATCCCCTCTCCCCTCCTCCAGGACTGCAGGGGTGTTCCAGGGTACACATCTTCGTGAGAAGACTCCAAAAAATCCCATAAAATTCCTTGGCCCCATCATGGAGCTGGGATAACGAGGGAAGCTGTGCTTTTGCTTCATTAAATGTGTGGCCAGACTCTCTTGCAGCATCTCCCTTTCCTTTCTCTGCCTCCCCTCTGGGGCGACATCGAACCCCTGTAGTCACACCGTACCCAGGCAATAATCTAAACCTGTGTCACAAACGAAATTGTCTTTATTCCTGTGATCACAGCTCCTGCCTTCCCCTCGGTGGGCAGGCGTGGCTGGAGCAGCAGCTCCTGGCAGGGCTGATGGGCTGTTTCTCTTTGGGTTGTGGTGGGTGTCCCCAGGCCCAGGGACCTGGTTCTGCAGCAGCACCTGGGCTCCTGTGCACCTCAGGGATGGGAGCTGGGCACTCCAGCGCTGCATCAAGGGACCCATTCCATCCCTGAGTTGTGTTTAAGTTCAACTTCATTAAGGCAAAGGCATTAATGGAGGAAGAGGTTTCCCAGGGAAGCTGTGGCTGCCCTATCCCTGGAAGTGTTCTGGCCTGGCATTTTTTCTCAAGTCGATGTGTTCTCAATGAAGCGTTATAGCCGTAGCCCAAACAGAGCGATTTATGTGCACGGTCCTTTTATTGTTACAGGGAGTCTCAGTACGTGGCTGGTCTGGTTTTCCTTTCACCTCCTTCAAATGACTCATCTCTGAGCGCATCTGGTGTCCCTGTTGCAGACTAATGATTCATAAGGACAGCAGCACGGGGAGAGCAGAGGGAGAGGAGCAGGATTGGTGCTTCCATGGGGAGGCTTGCGCGTGAGTCACGGCAAACCGCGAGGCAGGACGCGGCACGCCGGCCGCTCCGGCTTCCCGGGGAGAAACCAGGGACGTGGAGGTGGAGGGAGCTGAGCCTGTCCCAGCAGCCTGGGGAGCTCCAGCCTTTGCTCCTTCCCGAGCCAGTTATTCAACAGTGTAACAGCTGGAACACCTCCCGTGTGGTAGCAATGAGTGTTTTAATCACCTTTCGGGAGAGATCTTGGGTTTCCATCCCTACGTGCAATCAGCTGCTTAATTCCACTGTGGGTGCTGTCAGTGCTTCCATGGCCGCAGGAATCCCTTTGCCCCTCCAGGGTTTGGGCACAACTGGGACTTTCAGGGAGCAGCTTTGGTGACCCGGACATGCCAGCACTGCCCAGGTCCTGCCACAGCCCTGTGCCTGCAGCAGGCAGGTGCTGTGTGCTTCTGATCTGGGTGTTGCAAGGGTTTGCAGGGGCTGCTCGGGGATTGTTCACCGCCTGAGCTCTGCAGCAAATTAAGCACAAAACCAGATTTTTCTGTTCATTTATGCTGACCAAAACATCAGGGAAAAGTGACAGAGTGCAGGTGGGGCTGTCCAGCGGCACAGAGCAGGAGGCACAGCACTGAGGAGCTGGTGACATGACATGGTCAGCCCCAAATCACAGGTACCCAAGGCCCAGGTATGGGAGAGCCTATAGAGTGGGTATAAAATGCTTTGGTGCTATGGAGTGTTTCTGAACCTATTGTCTAATTCCCCCAAACTGCCCCATTTTCAGCCTGGGAGTGAGGGAACCGGGGTGGCCCCGTCTGCTCCAGCACCTCTGGGAAGGGGGACGGGCTCATACCAGGGCAGGAAGAACAACAGCAGATCCCCGATTCCAGCTCTCTGTCACCAACTGCCTTCCACGGGCAGATAACTCCCACCTTGCAGGAGTCAAACACGAGGAGCTGAGCGATGTCGTAAGCCTTTTGGGCTCGGGGTGGTTGTGGTGGGGATGAATTTGGCCCAGAGATTTCTGTTCAGCTGCATTGAGTTACCGGCCATCTGGCTCTGTGCGCTGTAATCCGCAGCTTCTCCAAGCCCATATGGGAGGCAATGTTTTTTTCGCTGTGTATGTTATATTTCCCAGAACGTATGGCCCATGCATTTAAAATATTTGAGCACTGCCTCCTGCACTAGCAGATAATCTGGAGCTGTGACACCAGAGATTTCTTTGGAGGAGAATTTATTTCCCGGTGTTTTAGGCAGCTTTAAAACATGATCCTGGGAAGGGAGTGTTTGGATTCGTGCCCAGTGCCTGGGCTGGGCAGCAGAGGGGCCAGCAGTGCCTATGCCTCCTCTCCAATGCTGATGCTCTAATAAAAATTATATTCTTTTTATATCCTTTGTCCATTTGCAGTGATCTGGGGACCTCAATCCCTGCCTGTTTGCAACCTGCCTGCCCCTGGATTAAACAGGGAGGCAGCACCAGGCCTGGGAAAGAGTGTCTGAGCCCAGGGTCAGCCCAGCCTGGAGAGGGGTCAGGCGAATTCTTTGGCTAAGGGGGCTCCTTCTCCATCCAATAAACAAGGCACAGTTTTTCTGCACTCTGCAGCTCCATATCCCTGTGCCCTGAAACCAAACTGACCCCTCGAGAGACGGGCGCTGCCGGAGCTCGGTGCTTGAGGCAGGGTCGGGGTGTTTTATCCGTCTGTTTTGCAGCTGATGTGGCAGAACACCGTGAGCATCATTCTCTGGAAGGCAGTAGCTCCAGACAGGGCTCTGATAAAGACCAAACATTTAAAAATATGTTCATGGCATAGTTTTATACCCAAAATACATGGTGGTGCACTATGCAGTTTAAGTATTAAGTGAATGATATCATATTACTTTGAATATATGGACAGCTTAGCTTATGAAATGTATAACTCATCCGGTGTATGGAAAACCAATACATCTTCCATATGGGCAACAAATCAGGGATGATTATCCCTGGGGAAAAAAATGGCCATGCTGTATTGAGCATTTTGACTTGGAGTAGACACAAGTTTTCATTCCTGCTTCATGACTAAATTTCCTAAGCTGAACAGTCAAATAAAATGATCTCATTCCCTCTCTGTGCCATGGCACAGCTTAGCTCAGAGCTGTTTGGAGCTGGAGCAGGCCGGGTTCCAGCTGGAGGGGTCAGTGGGAGCATTGCCATCAGCCCCCGGGCTGTGTTTGGTCAAGGGCAGAGCGCTGCTGGTGGCTCGGTGCTGGCTTTGTGGCACGTCTGTGGCACCGGTGCCTGCCAGAGCGAGCCGGCTCCGAGAGGCGCGTGTTTGCTGCTGGTGACGGGGAGCGGGTGCCAGGGGAGAGCTGAGCTCCCACCAGACTGCTGAGCCCTTCCCTGAGGATGCCATTCCCTGAACGAGGGGAGATGCTGCAGGGTGCTGGCCGTGCCCCACTCGCCTCTCCCAGTATTGGTGTCCACATCTCGGACACGGTCCCTCTGCCCGGAACCGGCGTGTAAATATGTCAGGCTCGGGAGATGATCTCGTTATGGGAAGATTATGCTAATGAAATGTTTCCTGAGATCAAACTCATTTTGTGTTCAAAAGCATTAAAATAAATGGCTTCTAATTGAATCTTATAAACGGTCCCCTCCTGATAATGAGCCGCTATTAATTATAATTGAAGGAAGGCAGAACATAAACACAGCGGCAGCGTGGGGGGAGGTGATGGCACGCTGGGGGCAGCTCTGTGCTGCCCATCTGGGAGAGGTCCTGACCTTTCCTTCCATCCTTCCCACACTGCTGGGACCGTGGTCCCTGGGTTGATGCACAGGGACTTGGCCAGGGACATCTCCAGCTGCTTGGGGACATCCCAGGGAACCCTCTTTGGGTCTTTGAAGAAGAGGGAGAGCAAATGTGTGCAGTGAGCTGTATGCACCATCCTGCAGCCTTCAAAATCTCAGTCCTTTATTACAGCTATTATTGTTATTATCCTTTTTTCCTTTCCAAGGGCCCAGGTCCCTGCCAGGCACAGCGTGTGCTGTCCAGCCAGGGTGACCTCATCTGCTTCGAAGCACAAAATGGGCATCTGAGCTCAACCAAAGAAAATTTACAGGAATTCATCTGTCAACAGGGACGTTTCCATTTAATAAGTGCTCAGTTTGAGATCACATTAGCCCTTCAATTATTTATACACTGAAATTGTACAACTTCTCCGTTCAGGTCTAAAAAAAGAAGCAAATGTCTTCTGCTTTCCTTCCACCTGAGCTTGTCAGCTGAAACTTAGCAGGAGCACAGCAGGCACCCCTGCGGGGTGCTGGGGGTGACAGCCTCATGACAGCAGGGTTTGGGTGCTGTGAATATGGGCTGAGCAGAAAAACCCACTGAGGATGCTCAGCCTTTGTCTGCTCCTTGCAACGGGTGCCTGTGAGTGCGGGCTGGGGTGCTCTGGGGAGGGTGGAAACAAGCCCTGGGGCATCCTTGGCACCTTCCTCCTTGTTTTTCCCACTTTGTTGTCTCTATTTAGAGCACTGTTCCCTCTGGCATGCCTCTTCCCACGCGGTTGTCCAGCACAGGGATGGTGGGTGGGCGGCGCAATCCAGGCTGGGATTCGCTCTGCCCGCCAGGCTAATGCCCCTGCACGTCGCTCCGGAGCCACTAATGGCCTTTGCTTTTATGTCCCATCTGCTTGAAGGGATTAAAAGGGAATAATTAAATAGCCAGCAATACAGTCATCGATAAAATTGCGCTGGTAATGGTGGAAAAAAAGTACGAGCAGGAGAAGACGGAGCTGTGCTGGGCTGCGCACAGCGAGGGAGGGCTCCACAGGCTCTGCGTGTCGGCAGAAATCGTTAAGCCGGGGCAGGCTGTGCCCGAGGAGCTGCGCGTCCCCCGGGCACGCCCGGTGTCCGTGCATTTGCTGTGAAATCAATGAGAGCGACTCAGATTTCCCAGCCGGAGCAAGCCGGCTCTTAGACAGCACTAATGCTGTATTTAAAAATGTGCTCATCTTGTGTGCGGTCAAGGGGAAAGAGAGGAAAATTCCCTGGGAAGGGGGATCGCTGTCTCCCCCGCCTTGCTGTGCCTGTTGCTGGCAGCATCGTGTCCCCGGCGTCCTGCACCTCAGACGTGGAGGGAGAGGGGGTCCCGCAGGCAGTGCAGAGCCCGAACCCCCTCCCCCCATTTCAGCAGCAAGGGCTGCAGACAAACCCCCCCCTCCACGGTGGGGAAGGGGTTAATCCAGCACAGGGGATGCTCACCCGGCTCTAACGTGGGATGAGGAGGGGCTGGTGGAGGTCCCAGGGGACCAGGCAGTGGCGGATGCCATTTCAGAGGTCGGCTCGATGTTGCTGTGGGTTGAATTTTGCTCTGTCCCGGCGCTGATTCAAACCCACCGTGAACTTCTCTTCGAAGTCTGTGCGTAAAACAGAACAAACTCTGTGAACCCAGTGGTACTTTCTGGGTACTTTCCAGTTCGACACAACAGCCCGTGTTTATTTTCCCGGCAATGGGAGGGACGGTGCGTCGTCATTGTCCCCCGGTTTGGGGTGAAACCCGGCTTTCCGGGGCACAGGGATGGGGGAAGCTGCTGAGGCAACTCACGCATTTGTCTCTGGTGTTAGTAGGGATTTCCCTGCTGTTTTACAGCTGGGAAAGCCAGCTCTAATGTGCTAATTAGATTTAACACCCGAGCTAGAAACGTGGCAAATTAGCCAAAACATCACAGTGTTAACCCCACAGTGGGACTGGGTTTCTGCATCCTTCCCCGGAGTGACCCGGGAGGCAGGAACACGGCGTGGATCACCGGCACAGCCTGCCACCGGGAGAATCCCAGGGCGTTGTGGTGCGCATTAAGCCTATTGCTCCACTTTTGACACCTCCTAATGCAAATCCCTCCGTCAGGATGAAGCTCTCCATCCTGAATCCCTTTCCATTTCTCTTGGTGAAGGAGCACGCGTGGGTAGCAAGACGGGGAGAGGAGGGCAGGAGCTTGTGCTTGTCACACGGATCCCCATCACGGATATTCCATGGGAAAAAATCACTGCTGAGATTCCGACCCAGCTCCCGGGTGGGAAGGCATGGAGACCCCACCCCAGCAGCACAAACAGGAGACACGGGAGGGTTTTTTAAGCAGCACATAAAATCCCGCAGTGCACTGAATCAGCTGCTCGTTTCAACGAGATGTGGCAGGGATGGTAATTGTATGTTGAGTGCTCTCCGGTTGATTAAGAACATATTTATTGAAGTTTATCTTCTGTAATATGTATAAGTCTCTTATTAGATAATTGCTAAACCTCAAACACCTGTTTAACAGATCATATATATACCCCATTACATAGTTGTTAAACCACACTGGTTTTAATTCATCAAATGCGAATGTGAAATCCATTCTAAATTAAATTCATTTTGAGGCACTTTAAAGGAGACATTCTCTCCTTCCCTTCTACAAAGGGGATAAGAGCACCATATTTCCTGACAGCAACGATGTTTCAGGACAGCTCTGTTCTCCAAGCGTCCTTTTTTTTGGGTAAACAACTCAATGGAGATGTGCTAAAAAAGCACTCAAGTCTTTCCATGAACAAAACAGAATTTTAAAAGTTTAGTGTTAAACCCAGGGACGCCATCACTGCTCCTGTCTGCAGATGTCGAGGGGAGAGAAGGGGCAGGGCAGGGGAAAGGTGGTGAGGCTGTGGGCAGGCTGTGTGAGGATGAGGCTTGCTAAGCCCAGCGCTAAACTGAGCTGTTTTGCTTGGTTCTACGACTTTTTGCTCCAAATCAGCAAATTCCCGTTTCAGCCGCAAAGCGCTGCCGATTCACACCCCTGAGGGGGCACCAGTGCAGGGCTGCCAGAGCCCCCTGCCCATCCCACCTGGAAGATTAGCCCCGAGCTTTTACTGGATGGGTTTAGAGCCCGTGATTGCTGTGCCCAGCCGTGCTCTCCTCGAGGCTGGGCAGGGCAGCACTCCCGGTGCCCCATCAGACAGGGTCAATCCCTCTCCCCCCGGCCCCATGCTGCTGTGTGCAACGAGAGGTCTTTGCTCAGGCAGAGATGATCCTTTGTTTTCTTCTCTCTTTATTTAATTGTCCCGTGGGGGAATCGCTGAGTGCCCTTCATTTTGTGATGCAGAACTGGTGTTGACACGCTGCTTTATTAGATGAGTAAGGGTAAAGCCTTGGAGACGCTATTTAAATAAGGGAGAAATCTCACTGCTGGGATAGGAATGAACAAATACTCACTGGGCTCTGGTAACCCGTTTATTTCCTGCGAAAAATTTTGCCAATATGGTTATCTGTGTATCTCTGCAGCAAACTGAGCTGAGGAGTTGCAAAGCCTCCATCCTGCTGTGGACACATCCCTGCAGGGACACATCCCTCCCTAAACACATGGTCTCCATCTCCATCTTTGGGGCATTTTATAGCAAGACGTTGAGTGATATTTATTATCAACATCAGGCTGCAGCCTCATGACCTGGGTGGGTGGTGCTTCACCTGCTCTTCCTGTTTTTTTTGGAGCAGGCAGCTCCCCATGTGGTTCCCAAGGGCAGGGACAGCTGTGCTGGCTCAGGGGCTGGAGCAGAGGTGGGTGTGGGTGCAGGAAGGGGCTGGAGGTTGGGAATCCCCGGGCCAATGTCACCATTGCCGCATTTCTGGTCACAGCTCATCCCTGGGGTTTTCTGCCCTCAATCCTTCCTCCCCTGCCAGCTCCACGGGCAGCGAGAGGCCAGACTGGTCCCCAGCTCTGCTGCAGCCCCTGTTCAGTCATCCAAGGCTTTGGATGCTTTATCAAGTGTTTCAGCTCCAAAGCCAACATAAATCACACTGTTGGCAGGCTCTGCCTTTCTGTCTTTGCTGTTATTTTCTGTTCATGATAAAACAATGTGGAAAGGAAGCACGCAGGCCAAGGGGAGGGGGAGCAGAAACAAGATCCCTTATCTAATGCATGCCTGAGCTGCTCAAATGTTTCTGTATCAGCAATTATTTTGCCTGGCTTTGGGTTTTCACAGAGCTCTTGAGTCTTGCAAATGCAGTCTGAGATCACGTTGGTAAAGCACAGATCCAAATTCTTTCCTTCTGTCTGACTCTCTCGGTAGCCTTTAGATGAGACCCGTGAAACATCTCACGTGCACAACAACACTGAGGAAATGAGCCGGGAGAGAGAATTTGCTGGGATCTGGGGAGATGCTGAGCATCTCCAGCTCTGCCCCAGAGCTCCTAACACTGACTGGAGTCATAAAATCTGGGTATGATCAGGCACCTTGAGATTCCTGACTGCTGGGACTGGAGTGTATTCCATGGAAACAACTGGAAATGCAGAATATATTAGGGCATTGCACTGTGTGGAGGCTTGCAAAGAGAAAAACCATTATAGGGATGGTTTCTGTACACAACCCATGGCTGATGGCCCAGTTTAGAGCATGAGCTTATACATTTCTTGCTAAGTAGAAAGAAAAGGGGAAAAAAATGCTTCACTATTAATGGGAAAGGAATAGTATCTCTTAATCTATGTCTAAAAACACCTTTAAAGTTGTAGGTATTTGCTACAGTCCAGCTAAAGCAATATCCCCCAGCTCTGCTCTAGCTCTCGTGTTGATTTTGATATTTTTAATATTGCATCCAGACAACGGAGCCTGTCAACCACCATGCGAAGTGTTCATTTAACTAAGCCAATTTAAAATGTGTAGCAATTATGAAGAGATGGGCTCAGATGAGTCAATTTGTCTCAAGTGTTTTCTAGCTGAACTTAATAATATTGGAGATGTGAGAGAAATTGGAAAAAAATTCACCCTCTGTGTTCAATTCTTTTGAGAAGTCGAAATACCTAATTTACTCTGGCAAATGATAAATGTTCCTCCCCTCTTCTAATTACATCTTGCCTTAGTCACAGCGGTCTCTAGTAAATCTCCTTTAGACTATACACATCACATACCGTCCTTGGTGGGAAAAAAAAAGGAAAAAGGGAAGAAAGAAAAAGTTCTTGATTAGATTTCTTTTTTTTTTAAAGAGCAATTCATTGCGCTCACAGGATCTGGAATTGGCTTTTCATGTTGCTAACCCCTTCATTGGTATTACTGTTTCATGTGTCACGTCCTAAAAAAACCCTGAAGTTTGACTGAAAAAAGAGGAGTGGTGGTGTGTGGAAGCTGTTGGGTGGGTGTCCCTGT
This sequence comes from Callaeas wilsoni, assembly GCA_013398955.1. Taxonomy (NCBI): domain Eukaryota; kingdom Metazoa; phylum Chordata; class Aves; order Passeriformes; family Callaeidae; genus Callaeas; species Callaeas wilsoni. The sequence goes on from VWPU01009511.1 coordinate 42,486, forward strand.
GGGGAGCTTTATAAGCACAGATGGGAGGGACAGCATGTGCACACACATTGATTTTTGTGTTGGAGGTGGTTTAACTGCTGGGACAAATAAGCATTTCCACACCTAGAAGATGCACTTTGCTCACAAGCAGTGCCTTGGTTCACTGTAGGTACAGTTGTCCTCCCTTACTTGAAATAGTTGCTGGTTCAAGACACATTAAATTTCAACACAATTTTTCCAATTAACAGGAAATTAAAATTATTCAGCCAATAAATATTCCACTGTGAGAGCCATTTCTGGCTCACTGGCTGTGCTGCCAGGAGGGAACCTGCAGCCCTGACAGCCAAGCCCTGCCTGTGGGCGGCCCCAGCACCTGCACATCTGCCTGCAAAAACTCTCCCATTTGCATTGATTTAAAATTGCTTTGGGCTAAAATGCCCTTTATCGATGCCATTTATCTTCCTAATCTCTTGCTTGCCCGGAGATAGTCTCCATTATCCTGTGGTCGCAACATTTTCCAGCTAACATGCAGTTTTTAAAACGTTTGAGAGGTTTCATTGCCTTGAGTGGGTGGGAGGTGGGAGGTGGGAGGTGGGAGGTGGGAGGTGGGAGGTGGGAGGTGGGTTTGCCACAAGGGCAGCCCCACGCAGAGATGAACCGGCAGGGAAAACAGAGATGGATTTATTTAATTTTCCCATCAAAAGCCAGACCTGAGGCTCGCTGGTGGGCTTTGACACCAGCTGTGGGCTCAGGAGCACCCAGAGAGAGTCTGGGGAGGAGGGCTGGGATCCCCTCCGCGGGGCTTCCAGCCACATGCTTTCGGTCTGACCTTTTTTTTGAGTGTGGCTGCAAAAATGAGCAATATTTCATCTCGAAGGTGTCGCCTGGAATGGCAAAAATGAACTGGAAGCTGGATTTACAGCCAGATTTAACAGCAGATTGTTGGGGAACGGCTCCAACGGGTGCCCAAAAAGCCAGTTGGTGCTGGGGGCAGAGGGGAGGCAGGGAGAGGAATGCCACGCTGACCCAGCCACAGGGAAAGTCTGTCAGGTGTCCAAGTGGGATTTTCTGGACTGGAAAATGTCTCCAGCACTCCGTGTGTTCCCTGCCCTCACTGCAGGCGCTGAGCTGCAGGGGCACTTCTGTTTGTACCCAAAGGTGGCAGTTTGGGCACATCAGAGGGGCTGCCAGCACTGAGACAGCTCTTTTTGCTTTTGGAGTAGTCTGGTAAAATAGGAAATAGGGACATAATGAGTCCAAAGGCTTGTCTTGGTGGGAGGGTGTGAACAGCTTTAAACCTCCTAACGGGGTCTGGAAGGAGATGCTGATTGATGCTCAGTTTCTGAACTGCTGCCCATCGTCTTCCGACTCTCTTCCTTCTGTCCCTGGAACTAGGAACAACCAGCGCTTCTCCAGGAGGGAGAAAAGTGGGATAGCAGCCCTTTGGTGCTACAGGGGAGGCTTGGCGTGCCTGTCCCCGGGCCACACGGGGTGAGCCACAGCCACACGTGAAAGGGGCCCTGTGTTTCCCAACCCACTCCGACACAGCCAGCCCCGATCCGGAGGTGGAGACAGAAAAGGGGTTTGGAAATCTGCTTAGAAGTCTGGCTCCTTAATACCCTGCCCAAAGCTTTTATCAAATAATTAGCTTTTGTTTTGCACTTCCCAGTCAGCAATAGATAAATAGAGATGCAGATAAAGTGAGCGTTACACTTAAGCTGTGCTTTTGGAAATGGCTCCTCGGACCCTGCCCGAGGCCACTTCCCTGCGCCCCTGGACGGAGTCACTGGCTCCTTTGTGCTGGACTGATAAGAGGCACGGGGATCTGAGCGACTCCTTCTGGATTCGGCAGACCTAAGAGAGCCGTGCCTGCCTTGATGTGGTGAAGTTTTGGTCCAGATGCTGCTGTGTGCTGTCCCTGTGGGCACGCTGTGCTTTGGCAGGAGGGGTGTACAGCGTGGTGCTGCCAGTGGCTGCATCCCTCCTGCGTCTCTGACGGCGGATTGAGTTAGGTCCCCACAGCTCTGGGGAAATTGCAGACCATGGGGCAGCTCTGCTTGACGGGAGGGATGGGAACATCCCAGCTGCCGTGTGATGCCTCCGCACGGCGCTCAGCATGAGCTCCAGCGGGGCTGGGTACAGCTCCCCAGCCTCCCTGCCCTCAGGACATCCCTTCTGCCACTGCCCCTCACCACCATCCTGCAGTGGATGAGCTGCGACTGAGAACGTGCCGAAGCTGCGGTTGCTGTTTGGACTGTTTATCTCGTTTGGGCTAATTATGCCAAGAAAGTCATTATAATTTTATGCTCTTTGGATCAACGTTTTTGCCCAGGGCCCCGTAATTAGTCTATGGTTTGTAGCTTAACGATTCTGAGCACAGTCAAGGCAAACTTTCTAACTGTAAATCAGGGGACTCGGGACGTGGGGACTGACAGGGCAGCGGATCTTCCCGAGAAATGAGCGTTTATCCCCCTGTTCATAAGCTGAGCATTCAGCTCAGCACCCGTGAGCTCACACTCCACCCTAACGCAACCAGGATGCTGCTGAGGAATTGCAATGAGCCCCAGCCCTGTTCTGAGCCTCTCCCGGGGTGTCTCCTGCTTCGTGGGGATCCCATGGATCCTCAGCCCTTCATCCCTTCAACTTGGTACCGTTGCACTCTTGCTTAGGGGGGCACAGAGCATTCCCCCGGCTGCCCAGGGAAATGGGTTCCATTGCATCCCTGGAAGTCTGCCCATCTCTCTCTGAGGAGCAGGCAATTTGGATAATGATAATCTCTCCTTTAGCTCCAGCTATTAGTCGCTTTAAGCATCTTTTTTTTCTTGATATACAGTGGCCAGGGGTGTCTGTGCTAAAGCAGAGCAATTCGGCACGTGGGGCTGGAATTGGAGGTGATGGAGTCCAGGTTTGGAAGGACTGTGGCACCTCCACCCTTACCATGGGGCTCATTGATATTTTAAAGAATATTGATATTCTTGATATTTTAAATAAACACATCATCCAAGGCACTGAGCTCCTGAAAACCTGTATGTCCACCCTCTCAGGTCTTCTTGCTGAGGGCTATCGATGGAGCCAGAGACCCCAACTCATCCCTGGTACCTGCTGTTATCCTCCTGCTTTTTAATTTATTGCTCCTTGGGCTGGGGATGATCTCAGAGCCACACGAGCTGCTGAGCAGGCAGGCTCCAGTCGGCTTGACTTGACAGATTGTTTGGGTCGGATCAGAAGCTCCCGGGAGAGTTTTGCAATTTCTTTTCCACTGGAAAATGTCATTAATTCATTGCCAAATTGTTAACAGAATCAGGGTCTCTGGTTTTAACTGGAGGACATTCTCCTGATAAATGTCATGGCTTTCCTTGAGCACAAGTCCAGGGAAGGGTAAAGAGCCAAAGCCCTTCGCTTGCAGCACTGGGTGTCTCATCACTCATGTTCGGTTTCCACAGAGAAATCTTTCCTTGGAGGCCCAGGCAGGCTGGGCACAACGCACGGGGCCCTGCAGGGACTCCTGCCTAGGAAATATCACTGCCCTGGGGCAGTGGGGCCAGTGAAAATGCTCCTGGATCCCCACTGTGCTCACAGCAATATTCACAGGGGTGTAAAAAGCACTTTGTACCCAAAGCCCCCCACCCTGTGAGGCACCGCAGCTGCTGTGGAGGAGCAGGGCATCCCAGAGCCGCCGCCCCTGGAATGGCTGCGGGAATGGCCGGGCTGGTGGGGCACCGCTTTTCCCTGGGACAGACGAGCTGCCGTAAGTGGATGGTGAGTGTGAAGGCTTTAGCAGGAGAATAAATCGCAGTGAGGTGCGTGTGAAGAGCAGCTATTGGATTTTGTGCCGGGGTGATTAAATTTTCATGGCGTTTTCGCAAGGCTGTCTTAAAAAAAACAAAGCATTCCATAACCCAGGGAAGGGATGCAGGGAGGGGAGAGGTGTCTCACTTCACTGCCAAGTCTTAACCTCAGGGTTTTGCCTTTCATCTGTCAGGGAAGATGAGCTTCCCGATGCCTGGAGCTGGGCTGGGTTTAACTCGTGCTGGTATCATCACAGCTCTGCCAGGACTGGGGAACCAGCACAGTGGTTTGGAAGTGGGATGGGGAATGAGCTCAGCCATGGTAAGCAGCCAGCCTACACACGTGGTGGGGAAGCATTTTACACCATCAAACAAACCATGCCTTTCAAATATTTTTTCCCCCCAGCTGGTCTGGAGCCTGGGAGCTGGCAGGGCGCTGGTGAGGGAGAGGTTCCCAGCTGCTGACCCTCGCAGTCCCACGCACGGGGACTCCGAAAGGCACCGCGAGCTCTCCCTCGCTGTAGCCCACAGTGACCGGAGCGTTTTTCTCCTCTGCGTTTCACCAAGGGTTCGCACTGTGCTGAGCTCTGCTGCCTCTCGTTCCAGCGGTGACTGCATTTCAGGAAGCTAATGAAGTGCTGATTTTCCTTAATTGGCCTCTCGAATTTGCTGATCGCTCGTAAAGATCTCAGGTTAAAGAGAAAGCCGGTGCCTGCTATTATTGGTGCTATTTTCCGTGGCCTGGGCAGGCAGGGAGGAAGGTTTCGGTGCATGAGCTGCATTTTCTGAGCTCGTTTGTGATTTAGTGTCCCCGGGTGCTCTCCAGGACAGTACAGAGTCATTCAGCTGGCGAGACAAACATACAGGGTCAGACTGATCCGTCGAGGTGCCTTGGTTGTTAAGTGGGTTTCCTGTGGCGCAGGCTCCATCAGCCTCCAGCACAGAGCCGGGCATCACAGCGACCCCGAGCCCTGACAAACCCATGGGAGCGGCCGGGAGGTGCGAACCCAACCGTGGGACACCGGGCTGGTGCTGGGCTGCTGGCTGGGGAAGCTGCGGCCATCCACGCGTGAGCTGGAGCAGACTTGTCAGGGCACGGATGCGTGGGGAAGCTCGGAGGGGATGGATCACGCTTGGAAACAGCCCAGGCACGAACACTTCAGGCAGAGCCCGGGGGAGGACGGCGCCTCCGTTTAAGGGTGACATGGGGTGTTTAAGGGTGACATTGGGTGTTTAAGGGTGACACTGGGTGTTTAAGGGTGACACTGGGGGTAGGGACCCGGTGAGCTCCCGGCCGAGCGCGTTGTATGAGCAGCGGCTCCCAGTTACCGAGAGGCGGCGGGGCACGGGCGCTGGGGCACATTCGCTGCCACGCGGGTGCGGGACGTGCTCCGCCGTGGCACCGTGTCCGGGGCCATGCGCTGCCACCAGCCTGCCCGGCAGCAGCTGAAAGGCATTTCGAGCCTTCCCCAAGCCGAGAGCCGGCGAGTTCACGTCGCTCCGGGAGGCTGTGCAGGGCAGCAGCCCTTCAGCTGCTGAGGCGAGTAATGTGAAGAGAAGGGCGCTCAGCGTCGCAGGGACAGTGGCAGTGGCACCACAGCGCTCCCGGTTTCGCTGCAGCATGAGAGGGAGGAGACCGGGACTCCTGTGGGGGGGTGTGACCCTGCCCTGCCCTCCCTAACTGCTGTCCCTGGCCTGTCACCTTGCCCCAGGCTGTGTCAGCGGAGCTCCTGCTTGTCCCCAGGGCACGTAGAGCCTTGCAGTGCGCGGTTGGTTCGGAGCAGGATGTCAGTGTGTCATTACCATAGGAATTGTTTCCCAGGAGGGGTTCAGATCCACAGCCAACGTCTTGGCACTGGCTTTGAAAGACGTCTGTCTGCCTGGTGGTGCAGGGTTGGGTGGGGAAAAACACGCGGCTTAAGCAGCACGGAGCGGGGAATGTCCCTCCCCAGCTCAGTTGGCTAACAGCATCTTTGGGGAAGGGCAGCGGTCAGGAGCGTTGCCTTCCAGTGGTGAGCTCCATGAAAAAACATGTTCATGCCACCACCACGGGGCGGCCCAACTGGCCGAGGAAAGAAATCCAAGTCCCAAATTTCATTCACAGTAACTGCCCATCCTGGGAAGTGAGTTTCAGGAGGAATCTGGTGCTTGTGTGAGCGTGGAGGAGCCCTGTGGGCAGCCAGGCAGCTGGAGCCCAGCCCAAGGCACAGCTGCGGGGAGTTAAGTTACTCGGCTTCCAAAATTACATTTTTCTGTGGTTCCCTCATTTGAATGAGGAATAATGTAGATATTGTGAGCAGAGCTTGTCTGGGAGCTCTTGGAAAACCAAACTCATGGTGAGTGCACTTGTTCTGCTGGTGGTGCTTTTTTGGGTGGCAGTGGCACGGTGGGCACAGCAGGCAGGAGGGCATCCCAGCTGCAGGCCAGCCTCTGGGTGGGGCAGGAATTCAGCTGGGCACTTTGCAGGGAATGGAGTCAGATTAGAAATCCGGATGCCAACTTCAAACACAGGGCCAAAATCAGAGCAAACCCCCAGAATGTCCCCTGGAGCTGTCGGAGATGTTTTGGTAAGAAAAGAAGAGTGGAAATATGCAATGCCAGGGATAGTGCAACTGCAGAGGTGCCTCAGGCTGCAGTGGAAAACAGCCTTCACACACAACAAGGGAACTGAGCCATGATGTGACAGGGGAACCTCTGTGCATGTATTGTCACCATGCATGAAGAGGAGATGCTTTCACAGTGCCCAGGAGGGCATCAGTGGCAGCAAGGATGTTGGCTCAGAACAAAATTATTTTGAAGGTGGATTTATCCGGCTTAATCCCCAAACTCCTGTGTTGTACATGCAGTAGCCCAGCTTTACATCTGTCAGGCTGCCAGCCCCTCCGGGGCCATCCGGGACAGGTTCCCCTGCACAAAGCAGCCGGGCTGTGCTGACGGAGGCAGAACCCCATTAACAGGACGTTCAGCATTTCTGTCATTCCAGAGATGCCTGCAAGGTTTCAGCCAGACCAACGGCAGCCATGTCAGGGAAACCAGCACGCAAATACTTCTCATTCCAGGCCGTAACCCAGGTTTATTTTAACCGCTCCCTGCCCGCTTTTGTCTTCTCACCAGTGCAAAGCCCATGGGAAGGTCCTGTGGTGCACTCAGTGACACTGAGCTGGGGATGTCCCCGTCCTGCTGCTGCCAGTCATCTTCACTGATTGTTTCCACTTTCAAGGATTGGTTCTGCCTTTTGAACGAGGAGGAAACCTACATGTGGACATGAGTGGGTGCCTTCCCCATCACTTCGGGGAGTGCCTGGTGGCCACAGGAACCAGAGGTGTGTCTGCATCCCATCACTGGGCTCACAGCTCAGGGTGTTGGGGCAAAACTCTCCACCCAGCACTGGTCATCATCTGGAGTTGGACGCGGGCTGAAGGCTGGGTTTCCAAACACAGCAATCCCTTCTGCCACCTCCCTCAATCCCAACCACTTCTTGTTTCACAGCATGTTCCTGTCCTGCCTGGGGACCTGGCTGCTCCCCTGGGTGCACCATGCGTGTCTTGGTCCCACTGAGCGTGTTCCCCAAATATCTGTGCTTTTACCCTGTGCTGTAGCAAATACAGGCCCTTGGTGATAAGGGATCACAAGGTGATGGATGAATTTGAGCTCAGTTTTGCCTTGCCCAACCTGCTGGCTGTGCCCAGACTGGCATTAAGAGGGCAAGGCAGGGGCACTGAGGCTGGGTGTAGATGCTCCAGAGGACCACGGCTTTGGAAACCAAACACAACAGCATAAATGTCCACCACAGGCACAGAGCTGTGAGGCGAGGAGGAGGCTCTGGTCCCTATGCAGAGCAAGTGCTACCACTTCAAAATTAAATGCAGTTGCCATAGAAATATTAATTGGGAACAAAATCTGAAGATGACACTTAAGCAGAAGATGCAGCGTTACGGAGAGATGAGGACAGCGATGAAAATAGAACAGTTAAAAGGAGAATTCTTCAAAGGAAGTATCATGTAGGTGAATATTTAATGCACAATCAGCAGGCCGCCACGTCAGCGGTGCTTTTAATGTTGTAGGGCAAAGGATGGGAAGTGCTTGGTGGAGGACAGAGCACCTTCCTCGCCAGCAAAGGTCACCGGGCACTGAGGTGGAGGCTGAGGATGGATCCTGCAGTGGCAGCAGGATTCTGCTCTTGATTGCAGCAGGACTGGGACTCAGGGCACGGCTCTGTTACAGCCCCGGCCTCTGCGCTGCTCGTTGTGCTCGCCGGCTGGTTTGCAATCAACCCCGAGCCAAAAGTCAGACGAGGCACGTGATGGACACCTCCTCACAGTCTGGATTCTCTGGCCCTGGGCAGACACTGGCAGGAGGTTCCCAGGCAGTGCACGGCTGGGTCTGACCCTCCTCCTCCTCCTCCTGGGAACATTTGCATGGAGAGCAGGGAAGAGCTCCCAGCCCTGCCAGACAGTGCAGGGGAACCTGCTCTTTCAAAAGAGCTCCCACACCGTTGCTTGGCCTGGGTTGTTTGGGAACGTGGCACAAACACCCATAAGCAGAGAGGTGTTTTGAGGTGAAGCAGGGCTGATGCAAGGCAGAGTGGGGACACAGTGCCCCACTGAGCAGAAGTCCTGCTTGGGACCCTTCTACAAAGAGCACCCAGAGCTCTCCAGGGAAGGACAATTGCTGGGCGACCTCTTTTTGCAGCAGCAGTGTCAGTGGTGGGGAAGAAGAGAAGGACATTGCTACAGAAAAATCCTGATTTAATTTTTTTTTGCATTAAAAAAGAAAAAAAAGTAGATTATGGTAACAACCAGCTCTTCTTTTAGGCAACCCAGTGAGAGGAGAGTAGCTGCATTCTGCCACCCCACTGTTTACTCTGCCAACTCCAACCCAACAAGCACCAGCTCCTGTTTTTCCCAGAGAAGAAGCTTGCTCTTCCAGGCCGTTATTAGCCTCACATCCCTTTCTTCCCGCTCTTTGGGAAGGTGTCTCCTGGGAGCTCTGGTGTGGGATCTGCATTCAGGTAGGGATGGAGATGAGGACGGAAATGGAGCATCTCACAAAGGACCACGATGGTGTCAGTGGTGACCCCATACAGCTGGGGAAAGCCCAGGCACTGGCACAGCACGGGGGCAGCAGTGCAGGGACACGGCGTGGGGCTGGCAGCTCTCCTGCCCTTGCCTCTCCCTGGTGGCAGGCAGCTCAGAGGGGAGAGAGTGACTGCAGCCTGGCAGGGTGCATCCATCTCTGCTGATCTCTCCACTTAGAAGGAGGGAGGATTGCAATGAAGTCGTACTTTTCCCATGAACCACCTCCCACTGTGTTATGCTCTGAAGTTAATTGCAAATGAGGAGATGGAAATAGCTTATTTTGACTTTCCTTAAACAGTACTTCATTGAATTTTTTTCCTTATTTTTTTTTTTCTGTCTCGAGAGGCAGTCCTGTGTCTATTGGAAAATAGCAATTATTTCTGTAATTCCCTAGAATTAGTAGAATTAGTTGAATGGGTAATATTTGAAGTGAAATGCTGATTAGAAATACACTTGACGTGGAAGCACCACGAGCATCGTGGTGGAGCGCTGGGGGCTCCTCCTCCATCCCAGGGCATAACAAACCTCAACGCCGGTCTCTTGGGGAATAGTCAAAGATGTCATGGCCACACAGATGCTGAAACACCTCTCCTGTGAGGAGAGCTGGGGTTGTTCAGCCTGGAGAAGACTTCGTGGAGAACTTAAAGGCCCTTCCACTGCCTAAAGAGGCTCCAAGAGAGCTGGAGAGGGACTTTGGGCAAGGACATGGAGAGACAGGACAAGAGGGAATGGCTTCAAACTGAAAGAGGTCAGGATTAGATATTAGGAAGAAATTCTTTACTCAGAGGGTGGTGAGGGCCTGGCACAGGCTGCCCAGAGAAGCTGTGGCTGCCCCATCCCTGGAAACCTTCAAGGCCGGGTTGGACGGGGCTTGGAACAACCTGGGAGGGTGGAAGTGTCCCTGCCCGTGGCAGGGGGTGGGACAGGAGGAGCTGTGAGGTCCCTTCCCAGCCCAGCCATTCTGTGGGTCAGTGATTCCGTTCCGTGGTGGCAGGCTGTGCAGCCAGACGTGCTTGTCTCGAGACGGGGGCAGAGGCACCACTGTCTTCAGGCTGCGGACGTGCCCAGTGGCTCTGCAGCTCAGGAGACACCACAGCTGGTGATGGGCCCATCCTCTTGCTTCAGAGAAAGGAAGAATAAAACCACCTCGGTCACTTTTCTTAGCTGGAATGAGGTTGGCATGGCCCATCTCGGGCACCTCCTGCAGCATGCTGGGAACAGTGCAGGTCTTGGGATACTCAGTTCTGCTAAAGATTTGGGGATTGTGATACTTCATTACAAAAAAATAAAAATTATCCTGTGGTATTTCTAATAACCTGCTGGTTTAACTCAATTATGAGAGCATAATTAACTTGCTGAGATGAAGCAGGAGATAAACCTTTGATTTTTTTTTTTTCTCTTGAAGGATGCTGCAGATAGATTTTGAACTTTGTATTCAATTACTTAAAGGAGAAAAAAATTAACAGGCTTCTGATGAGAAAAGCATACTAGCTCCTTCATAAAGAGAGATTTATTAAGGATAGTGAAGGAGTGTACCTCAGGGCTCAATCATCTACTGTTTTTTTTTTTTCAAGGGGTGATTCAATTACTTTAAGATGTGTTGCCTAAAAGAACAAACCGGGCTCTGTTACTCGGCAAATTAATCAAGTTCCTTTAGTGGTTTCTCTGGGTTAATAATTTCATTTAGGCGGCCTTCTGTTTTGTGGTTTCATCCCTACCAAGAAAACTCTCAAACGAGAGGGAGGGGAAGAAAAAAGTGCTGTTTGCTTTCTGTACAAGGTAGCAAACGCCACTGCGACAGGAGAAGTTTTCCCAAAATCAGCTCTCTCAGAGGTGCCTGTGAAAGCAGCAACTGGTTGGAAGATATTTTTTTAAAAAAAGTGTTAAGGCTAATATTTTCACTGTGCAAAAAGGCCATTTGGATTTGTTGTCATCTGTGAAGGGCTGTGGATTTTATTTGTAATTACTGTGAATGACGTTCTCTGGCTAGCGCGAGCCAATCCTGAAAATGTCACTGATTTTTAACACATTTGTCTCTTTGAATATTCATAGCTCTGCTATTCGATACAGATGGAGAAAGTGCCGCGAGGGAAAGAAGGAGTTTGCAAAACCAGGCTGCCCGTGCCCTGGTGTTTATGGTGTTTCCCAAAGCTGTGCCCTGGGCACCGGGAGCTTGTGCTGGGACAGATGCTGGCAGTGCCCACAGTGTGGGCAGGGCGTCCTTGCAGCGACAGCCACCACTCCCACGCAGAAACACCATCAGCCAGAATCTCTTGAGTTATAAAATTTGGCTTAGCAGGGACCTTAAAGAGCATCAATTTCCAACAACACCATTTCTGTGTTTACCCCCAACACCGTTTCTCAGTAGCAGGGTTTTCTCAGTGGGAGTTAACAGCTCCCACTGCCTTCGCCTGGAGGGCAGAGGATGGGGATGCTCAGCAAATACAGGTCCCCCGGCACATCTGGGCTGTCCTGGCTGGCTGTTCCCAAGCTCCATCAGGGAGACTTTTGGGAAAAGCTTTAGGGCTCCTTTTTTGCGTCGTAAAACATCTTTATGAAAGGCATGCTTAATCCTGTTTTATTTTCCCAGCGGTTGGTTATAAACAGAAAAAAAACTTGAACTGTGGCCTGGGCTGCATCCGCTTAAAATACGAGTCTTTGGATGCCAAATTCTGCATCCAGCATTTTGGTCGTGGGGGAGCAATGCTCGATGTGACCTTTCTGAATAAAACCGTGACTCCTCCCAGCACCCAGGGCCGAGGAGGGCTGAGCCATCACCCTGCTCTGGCAGATCTCACCTGCGGAATGCCTGGGGAAAACAGGCAGTCCCATGGGCAGCAGGAACCCCAGCCTCGTTAGCCCTAATGAGGTGCTTCAGCAGGGACAGGGGAAGTGCCTCCCTCCCACCTACACAGGGACATGGATGCTCACGTCATGGATTATTGCTTTTCCTTTGGGCAGCGCTCTGGCGATGATCAAGTTAATGGAGGGACCGGAGCAGTTCCCAGCACAAGAGGTCATCTGTTTCCTTTCAAGGGATTTGGCTCCGCTTTCATCATTTCATCATTTGGAAGAACAGTGAGGCCCTTTTATTGGGCTTTCGGGGAGGGGGCATGGCAGGCTCGTCTCTCCCTCGTGTGATAACTCATTTTAGACCCTCACATAAAACCTGCGCTCTGTTCTGTGGCTTGGGAAAGTGCTCCAACGGGCAGAGCAGAGGCTGGGGACACACTGGAGCGGTTCTGACCCCAATCCCCAGGACCTAGCCACTGTGCAAGCACCAGCCACGCTCCGCACTGAGCACCCCACCACTTGTCCAATGCCATGGAGGTGGCCAAATTGTGCTTTTTCCCCATTATTTTCCTTGCAATTGCTCTTTTCGAGGCCACAGCACCCGGTGCTACTCTTAGCCTCCGCCTCCAAAATGCATTTCTGGATAAAAATGGGAGTGTCGGCGTGCTGAGGTGGGGTGGATATTTTTAGAGCAGCTGGCAGACTCTGCAGAGCAATTACGGTGCAGGTTCCCAAATAGCCCTGAGGTTGGTAACTGGCTGAAAACCCTCCTGGCCATTTGTCCAAGGCCGGTGTGGGTCGGGGAGCTTTGCAGGCAACCCCGAATGTTGGAATTAGGCACAGCTGGGGCTCGAGTGAGGCCAGAGCAGCCCCTCACCCAGCTGCCCGAGCACATGGGAAAGGGAATGGCTCACAGATGTTGCACAAAGCCCACCTCTGGGGAAAAAAAATTTAAAATCTCTGATCTTATCCTTGGGACTCCAAGCATTAACTTTCCCTTCTTCCCGACCTCTGTGCCGACAGCAGGGTCCTGGTGCTGCTCGTGGAGCATCCTTGGATGGGGAACTTCTGTCATGCCTGGGTAATGGTGGCTTTTTGTGCAAACAATTCTCGGGTTTTTTTAATGCTTTCACACTTAAATTTAATGTGCTCATCCCAGTGTGCCAGCAGCTGCTTTTATGCCAAGAAAAATTGGTACATTTTGAAGGTGTTGGATGCTCCTTTGCTGGGGACACTCTGAGGTGCTTGTGGGTGACAGAGCTTCCATTCTTTTTTAGGACAGTAATTCCCCCTTGCTGTCCTCTGGATGGAGGCACGAGAGAGCTGTCACAAGTTTTGTTATCCCTTTTTGGCAGCTCTCCAGAAGCATCGCTGCAAATTGGACCTGTGATGCCCAGCAGACAGCCCTGATCCTGGCAGTGCCCAGGAGGGTTTTTCGTCCTGCATAGGAGGAAATTTCAGGCACAAGGTGTTTGCAGGGGGCTGGGGGCAGGCAGGGACACACTGAATCCCACAGCACTCACCCCTGGCTCCGTCTTTTCTCCTTCCAATTTCCTACAAGAGCTGATTTTCCCGTCTGAGGAAGGGAATCAGCGATCTTGCTTTAATTATCACCATCCTTCTCCGAGCAGAGGATTACTGAACCAGAGATGGCACCGCACCAACGCTTGGCTCCACCTCTTCCCCTCTTTAATCCCTGTTTGGAGCACTGGCTGCTCCTGGCCCCAGGTCTTTCCAGCTGCCCATTGCTGCCCTCTCCCCATCCAGCTGCTGCAGGCAGAACATACCATGGCACTGCCCGTGGAGCTGGTTTGCTCCAAGGTTTTTGAGACATCCAGGAGGGCTGGGTGTCCCACCACTGCCTCATTCCCCCTTGGCTCCGCTCTGCCTGCCAGGCTCTGGTTCCTGCAGTCTGCTGGAGGATTTACTGCTGGGAAAATGCAGTGCTCTGACTTATGAAAGTAGGACATTCGCTTGGCAGCTCGAGAAATAATGGGAAATCCATTTAATTATTCCCCAGAAATGCTCAGATTGTGCAGATGCCGAACTTAGGTTTAACATAATTTAGGTAACTCATGTCTATAAACATGTCTGGGACCGAATGTGATGTTCAAGCCACGGATCTGAGCCTGTGGTTTTCCTCCTTGGTTTCAATTGGAGCTTCAAGTATCCTACAAGAGCAGGCTCATCCCTGCGCCTGACCCAGCTGGGTACCACCAGGCCCCTTGGCTGAGGTCTGGAATGCTGAGGAAGATGTTTTTCTCTGGTTTCCAAGAGTTTTCACAAGAATGCCATGGGCAGCCGGGCACTCAGGTCCTGTGCTGGGGCACAATGCCAGCCTCAGCACTGGCACTGCTTGTGCCTAATGGAACAGGATAGAAAAGGGGGGAAAAAGCACCTATTGCTGGTTACATCAGTGCTCTGGGGTTAAAATGAGCCCCTTCTTTTATGGGCAATCTCCCTTTCCTCCCTGGCATTTGGGAGCAGCCAGGGCACCCTGCCCAGGGTAGTTTTGTAGCCCAGCTGAGCCCAAATGCTTCTCCTGGGAAGAATGTTCAGGATCTCTTTGTAAGGTGCGATTTTCCTTGGCATGGCAAATCGGGGCAGTTGTCAGGTACTAAATAGTTCAACTCTTGCCTTGTTTTTCTCCACTTCCACCTCTTCCTGGCCTCTTTCCTCCCTCAGCCTAGCTCGTTCTTCCCTCCCCTGGTGTGCACTGCTCTTCACAACTTAAATGCCTCTTTACACCCTTGTAATGGCTTTTCAGCCCAAAATATCAGAAGCTGGGCTGTCACTCACTGATGAACACCTTGGTGGGGGATGTTCGAGGAGCCAGTGCTGAGAAACACCCGGCAGAACCCCCAGGATGGCCGGTCCCAATCCCCATCAATCCAGGCTGTGAGCCATCCCCTCATTTTTAACTTTGACTTTACAATCCCATGCAGCAGCGAGGTAACCGCGAGTGACACACATCACTGCGGAGTAATTAGACCGAGCACACACACACACACACACAGAGGCACAGCAGTACTGATTTCTGCATTAGCATGATAATGAATGTTCTCACTAGAAGCTTGTAATTATGTTTCCTCTTTTTTTCCCCTCCCCCTGAAAGTATAATTAATTATGAATAGAGCCAGAGTTTGACGCTAACGCGATTTTTTTTTTCCCCCCCCAATCCCTTTTGGTTCTATTTCTGCCCTATTAAAAATTTATGAAGGAGCCAGAGGTAAAGTCATTTTCCCAGACAGTTACTCCTATAAATTCAATGAGAATAATATTAAAAATAATAATAAATAATAATAGAAGGCAGTAGGGGAGTTTGCAGAGGGTTTTCTCCCCACTTTAGGCCATCACCCAAGCAAGGTGCTGCATTTGCCTGTTGAAAGCCACACGCCATTGCAATTTGGGGAATAGATGTGCCTGTGGGTATCATGAGGTGACAAGCAGCCCCCAGAGGTGCCAACCCTGCAGGTCCCCTCCCCAAAGCTGCTGCAGCCATGAAGGATGGAGGTCAGAACAGGGTGCTCTGAGAGGAAAAATACTTTATGAGTTGAAAATAGAAGAAAAAATAACCTGCAAGTACTTTCAGTACCTTGGGAAAGTTATTTAGGAATAGGAGATGCAAAACCAAAAACTTCCAAGGAAGTGCTTGTATTTTTCAGTTGGCTCACAAAGATAAACTCTCCCGGGATTCCAGCCCCGGGGTGTCCCAGCTTCGGGGATGCAGGACAAACCTCAGGCTTTGCTCCCACAGCTGTCATGGTGTGGCTGCTTCCAGCAGGGCAAGATGCTTCCTCCCCTCCTTCAGCATGGCTCATCCTTTCCCTAGGAAACCTGTGTTTAATTACGCCATCCCTTGGGGACAGAAAGTGAGAAAATGGGTGAAACCAGCTCAGCGCTTTGGGGTGATTGGTGTCAAGATGTAATGATAGAGACAGGGACTGAGGGTGAGCTGCTCACAGGATCTCCATCCTCCCAGCTATCCCAGATGAGCCCCTTGCAGTGCCACAGGCTTTGCCCCCTGCTGCTGGAGCCTGTTGTGCTTCTTCCTCCTCCTCTGCTGGTTGCCATTCATACCACCAGCCTTCCCTTGCCGTAGGTGTGAACTGTTTTTCTTTTTAAATTGCATTTATTCTAACAAATGTCTCATGCAAACACAATTGCAGGTTTGCTAGAGGGAGATGCTATTTGCAGGCAGCCTTGCACAAAGGCAGATTTATTCTCCTTCCATTCATTTGAAGCTAAAGTAATAGCTCTAACTACATCTGACTTATAATAAGTGCGTTCCTGGGAACAAACCTGTACTCTGCATGTATTTCCCTCTTTGTCAGCTCCACCTAGGCACTTTTTCTCCCTCTCTTTTTTATTTTTTTTTACAATAACAAAATCAGAGCCTTGTCAGTTGAAAGTTTATATGCCCTATTTATAGCACTCTGCTGTCTCCCAGCTTTTATGTTCCAGCATAAGTAGCTCTTTACCCTCTGCTCGCAAGGAGCCGGGCATGAGCCTGAACAGAGTCTGCATCTCCATAATAGCTCTTTTATCCTTCCCTGAGGAGGGAGGCATGCCCTGCTCTCCACAGACCCCCCTGTTTCAGCTCCAGCCTTGTTGGAGGGCAGCACCCACCCCCACAGGCCAGAGGACTTTGGCCTGTGTGTTTTGATAATTCTTTTCATCACCATATCCTTGAACTTGGGGGTTGCTTTAGAGAACGAGGGTGTTTTGCTGTGCACCAACATGGTTTGCTGCTTGCAGCTGCTGAGCATCACTGGTCCCATCTTCTGGCCTGTGATGGCTGGGAAGCACCACCATAAAATTGCCATCTGCTTCATGACTGTCATTAAGAAGAAGAATATGAATGGTCTTCCAGGGAGCTGCAACAGTTCGGTGATTTCTGTAGTTAAGCTGATACTTTAATGCAGTTTGTGTATTTAAGAGATCTTCGTAGGCAAGCGTAGATTGAGAATCTGCAGTGGCTCCTTGACTGGCCATGGTTGGTTCCTGAACTTCTCTGTTCCTTATCTCCAGGTGTTCTTTTGGGACAGGATCTGGCAGAGACACTGAGGGAGGGCTCCTTTCCCACGGGAAGCAGCTCCCAGCATGGCATTGGCTGAGCTGGAGAGCAGAGGTGGTGGTTTGAGGACAAGTCAGAGTGACCACAACTCAGCAGCCTTGCCACCCTCCCAGCCCAGTATTCCAGCTCTCCTGGGTCTTCCCAAACCTCCCGGTCCTTTGCATTAACCCTGGCCAGCAGGATGATTCAGGGCCAGGTTGGATGGGGCTTTGAGCAACTCAGTCTAGAGAGTGGCATCCCTGCCCATGGTGGTGGGCTTGAAAGCAGGTCCCTTTAAGGTCCCTTCCAAGCCGAGCCATTCTGTGACTCTGTGCAGGAGCAGAGCTGGTGGGAGCCAGGCGCTGGCACTCCCGTCCCACTCGGTGTCCCCGCGCCAGCGCGCTCACCCACCCCTTTCCCCTCTCTCAGCAGAAGGCACAGTGTCTCCTCTGTTACCGTGTCCTCGTGGCACGTCACTGGGACTCAGGCAGGACTCTCCATCTGTTCCAGGCGGAAAGATTAGGATAAAAGGGGCTATTGTGCTCTTCTCCCTCCAACTAACTTCAATCCTGGTGAAGGGGAAAATCTACACGCTAAAAAATTCTGGGTAAGAGGTCCTGCTTGGATGTTTACAGGGTAAACAACCATTATAACTTAAAATTGCAAAATAATTATAAAAAAAGAATGTTTCAGGCAGAAACACAAACAGCTCTTGCACCAGAGAGCCAGGGCTGGGGGAGAACAGCTCTGCCACAGCCTGGCTCCTCCGCAGGGCTGTGCTTCCGAGGATTCGTCCCGTCTGTTAAATATAGCTGATGAGCTGTTCTTGAATCGCACCTAATTACATCTCCTCTCCCGCGCGCCGGCACTTCCCGGCTCTTTGGAGCTACAAGGAGCTGGATGATTGCAGCTTGAACTCCTCAGGTGGAGCGAGACGCTCATTTGTCATCCCCTCTTTGGCTGTCTCCTACTTGGGAGGAGGGAGATGAAAAGTTGAATTCTCTGAGAAGGGAGGGGGAAAAAGAAAAAAAAGGAAAAAAAAAATCCTTTTGAACTCTTGGCTCATTAAGATGTCAAAAGGTTGGGTGCCCTGGCAACTGCTTCATCTCTTTAAGCAGGGCTTGAAATTCCTGCAGTCATCCTGCAGGGAATTTGCAGGCGCTTGCTGGGCTCCTCGTCCATGGGAAGATGCCCATAGCTCAGCTACAGGATCCTCCTGAAAAGCTGCTCTAATTTAAACAGGTCCAGGTTTCCTAGCTGGGAGCAGCTGCCCCTTGGGCACCTGGGTGTCCGGTCCCATCCTGTGTCGCCTCATCCACTTCTCCGTGTGCCTCTTCCACCCCTTTCCATCCCCGCTGACAATTCCAGTTCAGGATTCAGGGCCATGAGGGTCATTCCTGTGGGCTTCACCCAGAAAAAGTCATTGCCTGAAAGGTATTTGGATTTCTTTTAGAGACTGGCTTGTGTGCATCAGTTTGGTTTTGCTGAGTTTGGAGAGTTTTTTCAAGATTTTGCCAAATTTCAGCCAGCTTCTCTCCGGCCTCTCCATCCACATCCTGTCTGGCAAAATTTCTACCTAATTTTTTCTGGCTCCTCCTTGGGCTGCACATCCTATGTCTTTTGTTAAAAGATGCTTCTTCATCCCAATGCAGGGCCCTTGCTGGAGTTTAAGTGACTACAGAGGAGGGAAATACGTTTTTCCCAGTTCCAGAAAATACCAGATGTCATAAAATGAAAAACATCCAGAAACAAAATTTCCCAATTGCTACATATTGCAGCATATCCAGAGTAGGGAAGCAGTTTGGCAAGGGTGGCATTGGAGGGGTGAGAAGGGGATCTGACTTCAGCTCAGCTTTTTTGGCAATGAAAACCCTGCTATCCCTGCAGGGCCAGAGGCTGGAAGCATGGGGAATCTTCTTTTGGGATCCTGCACCAGTCAGTTATCCCCTCCCACGGGAGTTATCGCTCCAGAGCCACCTCAGTTCCCCAAAAACCTCCACGGGAAAAGAGGAAAAGGTGCAGAGCGGTGCTGTGGGGTTGGACCGCTGGTGCAGGGGTACCCGAGCCCCTCAGGAAGGGACGGTCCCAAGCGGATGGGTGTCAGGGCATTGCCACCAAGCCAGGCAGGCTGGTGAGTGTCCTCCTCTCTGCCACCAGGGAGGTTCCTGCATGCTCAGCTGAGAAAGAGACAGAGCTGTCATTACAAATACCCTTCAGATCTCTTCCATGGAGGAGGAAAAGTGCCAACATGACCAAAAATATGCATAAGATCAACTCACTGGTTAGAAGTGGCCTGGCTACCAGTTTCAGTCTCAGGGGTTCAGCTTTGCTGTGGGAAGCCCTCATCATTTTCTACTGTTTTACTCATAGCCAAAAATATGATGAAACCAGAACTGAATGTTTTTTTTATGTCTCATTACAGTAAGCATCATAAATTATTCACCCATGAGTGAATTCAACCACATTTCTTACTCAAAAGGAGCTTCCTTTCATCTTCAGGGGCTTGGAACTCAGAGCCTCTTGGGCTGGTGGTGGATTTCAGGGCTTTCCCACCCGCCGCTGCCTGAACAAATGGGGACATCATTGCTGGCTCCTCACTGACATCCCCCCAGCCCCTGACCCGACTGCTCCCACTGTGGGAGCAAACTTCACTTGGGGGTATTTGTGGTGGGGCAGAGATGGGGCAGAAGAAGGTTTTGGGACAGGTCTTGGCAGGCAGTGGGGATCCCCATCACGCCACCCCCAAACCCTAAGCTCTAGTGCCAGATCCTTCTAGAAACGCATGTCCTAGGACAACGTCAGTCTCATCAGCACCCTCTTCATTAGCAGGGCCCTATAATTAGAAGCAGCAGCCAGCCATCTGCTTTTATCTCGCCACATCACACGGTGCCTCTCCGCTGTCCCTTATTACCGGCCATCATTTGAGATCAACGTTTCCCTCCACCCCCGGCCACGTCTGATCTCACTTTCATTATTGCTAATGACCCGCACTGGCAGCGCTCTGTGGTGCGGAGCGAGAGCAGAGCGGGCAGCGCAGGGAGTGCTGCCCAAAGCCAGCCCCTCTTCCCTGTCTGCCTGCCCATTATTCCTTCCCATGGGATATTTTTGGGGTTTCACACTCTTGCCAGTGGACCTTCCCCAAATACCCTCTGCCTCATGCCAGGCATGGGCACTGGGGCTGAGAATAGGAAAGCACTGGGGAAAATATTCCTGCTCTCAAATATTCTGAGGGTTTTCAGCTTGTAAAGTGCTTTCCTGTTGCGCCCTGCTCCCAGTGAGGATGGCATCTGCCAGGACATCAAAAAGACCATCTTGTCCACAACCGGCACCCAAGGGCTGCAGGGTAGTCAGACCTTGGAGGAAAGAAAGGAGAAAACCCTTTTTTATGTGTCTTTAAATTCGGTGCCTAGACAAAAGCATAAGACATATAAATGGATTAACAGCCATGGTTTATTAGCGCGCCTTAATTCACTTCACAGGGCTGAGGGAAAAGTTATTAGCAGATGTATGGCCAGTAATAAGCTAATTATAACCCTGTCAGATCAGAGATTTGAAGAGGTGGGTAGTTTTGTGTGTGAGATAACTATAATTGTCTGTTAAAGATTATGAATTAATATTGATTTAATAAAGCTGTGGCCATTTATTTCTGTGGTAGAGACTAGTTAGTTATTCTGTGAGCTGCCCCAGCACCATGGGAGGTAGCAACCATCTGCTGGAGGTGTGTATTTGGGAGGCCAAAATGCACATGGGACTGGACTCTGAGCCTGTGTCCTGCCTGCCAGTGTCCCCGTCGCAGGCTGTGACAGGGACAGCTTTGTCCCCTGGCTCAAAATTCACGCCTGGTGCCTCTCTGCACCATGGCAGCTCAGCCCTGGGGTCACCATGCACCTGAGGGTGGGGAGAATGCATTTGCTGCTTTTAGCTGGATTTAAAACCAATCTGCATTTATCTGCTTTTAAAAGCTGATCCCTTCAGGAGGGACGTGACCCTTTTGGGGTCCTGTCTGTCCCCTGACGTGTTAAATTCTCAGGCAGCCCCTGGAGAACTTGCGAGGAGCCGATGCGAGTGTGCCGGTCTGTGACGGGGGGCTGGGGAGGCAGATGGAGCATGGCCCACGGCCGGGCCCTGGCACGGGGTGTCCAAACACAACCCAAACCCACCACGGGAGGGAATGGGACAGCTGCTCAGGACCTCTCGGCCCAGCCATTTGGGAGAGGAAGCCAAGGAACTGGCCAGAGAAAGAGGAGAGGCCAGGCCTTGTGGCCAGGGTCAGGACTGGCTGGGAAAGCAGAACCTCATTGCAATTGCAGTGTGTCAGGGTGCTGATGGGGTCCCTCCACCACGGTGGGGCTGATGCACAGGGTAGGATCACCCTTGCACTTTGGGGATGAAGGCAACCTGGTGATGCTTGAATAATTTCCCAATTTACAGCCACCATCCAGGATCACTTCATTTTCCCCCTCTCCGCACATAGCTGAGTGCCACTGGCTTTGGGATACTTCACATTACATAATTTGTTTCTGTAAATCATTGCCAGCTTGAAGGTGAGCACAGAAAAAGGCAGGAGCGTGGTGTGGGGAGTGGGTGCGAGACCCCATGACACCAGCTGCATCCTCGGGTTTTGCCTTTCTCCCTTCTCCAGGGAAACATGCCGAGATCTTTAGTTTGGGTTGTTTGGTTTGTTGTTTTTTTTTTCTGACACTGATCCACTTCCCTAAGGTGAACTCCATCTCTTCACACTGCCTGAGTCCCACCGAATTCCTCTCATGCCTGGAGCAAGTAAAGACAGGTCACCAGGGCGGTGGGAAGGTGCTTTGGAAGGAGATGGGTTGCATCATGCAGGGCAGGGCTGCAAGCCTCCTGCTGCCTCCACCCTTTGCCATACCCACCCCCAGTGCCCCCCTTAGACCAGGAGGTCCAAGACCCCTCGTGCCTGTGCCAGGACCGTGGGTCACACGTGGTTGTGGAGGGTAAACCCCTGCCATGGTTTTCACTGCCGTTGGTCCTGGTGGGCTGATGCTCCGGTAAAGTCATTTACAGGCTGACTGAGGCTAAAGGCTGCAGCTTGCTTTCGATGTAATTACTTTCCCTTGAAGCTTTCTATGGGAGGGTGGTTTCAAAAGGAGGGTGGCTCCTGTTTTGCATCTCACTTCTTTTCCTGGAGAAATTCGGGTAAACCCAAGCAAGAAAACACCCCAATTTTCTTGCATTTGTGTCAAGCATGGGGCAAGTTTAATGTAGACCATCTCAAATATCTGAGGCAGGACTCTAGTTTTCCTCTGAGAGCTGAAATCCCCATCTTTGCTGCTGGACGGCTCGCATTACCATTTTATCTGATGGAATAGCTATCAACGGCAGCTTCCAAGTGAAACGCTAAGGAAAATCTGTGTAAGCTATCTGCAGCCTCGCAGCACAGATATACCGTGATTACAGCGACAGCCAGGCTCTGTCTCCTGGGTTTAATGCGTGTGTACGTGTCCGGCCGCGGCACAGCACCCACGCCGGCGCTCCCTCTGCTCCGGGATGCTCAAGGCAGCCTCACCGTGGCCTTTGCTCACGTGAAGCCGCAGCTCCCAGAGCCTTGAGATGCTGCCACAATCTTATCTGTGATTTCTCCAGCGCAAGAAGCTTCCAGCTTCCACTATCACGGGGAAAAAGCTTGAAAACACAGAGCCCCGAGGCTCCAAATGCCAGAAATGCACAATGAAATCATGCCCGCTTTTCCAAGAGTAATGCCACTGCAAAAAGCCCGTATTCCCACTGCAACACCAGCCTGGTGATTCCCTTTGGCACCATGGCCCTCTGGACCACAAAAACAGGCTAAAAATCCATGTGTGCTCTGGCAGGATATTCAGTGTTGGTGGAAAGTGTGTTCAACCCTAAGGGGTTTATTTAAATACATTTGATTCTAATGTTGTTCTAAGGTCACTGAGATATAAAAGCCTGGCTCCTGGCTCCTGTAAAATTAATGTCCTGAGTCTTTTTGCTGTGGTACAGGACTTGCCTTCCATTCATTAAGTGAGACGTCACAGATATTAAAAAAAAATAAAAGCTCAGAAAATGCTAAATGGCTGGAGCAGAGAAACCCTGCAATGCAACAGGGATAAATTGGGTCCTTTATCTTCCAAGATAAACATGTTTTCAAGAGAAAGATCTGATCTGCTCCTTTGCTTCACCAGACGCTCAGCCTGGGGATAAACTGAAGACTCGAACCGCACCAAAGGTGCTGCCCTGAGCCAGCAGACACACAACTGCCACGGGCACAGGAGGGCAACTTTTCCTGCTTTTTCTGACGCGTCAGGCTCATTTCAGGCAATTTGCTTTGTGCTCCTGATGTTTATGCTCACACCGTGGCGTGCGCCCGTGCTTACGTATCGAGCGGGGTGACTTAAGGAGACTGAGTCCAGGCCTGGGAAAGTCCCTCTGCCCTGCAGCGGCGCAGCCGTATTGGGGCAAGGAATGCCGTGAGCTGCCCGCTATCCCGCTCTCCTGCTCCCAGGGAAATGCCGCTCCTGCAGATGCGGGAAAAGAGAAGTGAACTGCAGGAGGCAGGGCGGCAGGGAACCCGTGCGTGCCCACATCTGCGTGCTGGGGTAGGGTGGGAGACATGGAGGTTTTTACAGCTGCTGGAGCAGGGAGAGAGAAGTGGAGGTTTGCAAGATGCTTTTCCAGCTGTTGGGGTCACGCATCACTCGAGGCAGGGAGAGGGGGTGGATTTGCCTGGGGAGGGGGCACCCAGCAGTGGAGCAGGAACAGTGGTGGCTGAGGAGGCGTGACCTTCCTCATCCCCCTGGGAGGATGGAGTGGAAGAAAAAGTATGAAAAAGAAAGATACCAGTTAAAATCTGTCAGTGACCTAGGTTGCATCAGTGCTGATTCCTGTGGGCATTTGCTTGTTAAAGTGTTCAGGTTTTCCTGCAAAGATCCCACCCTGGGAAGGTTTTTGATGCAGTCAAGATCACAGCACAGACACTAACCCAGGGCTGGGAAAGTGCATCATGGGGTCTTCTCCTGAAGACGCCCACCTTCCTTTTGCAGGAAAACTGAAGTTTCCTAACTACGTTGCCGTCGGATGCTCTGGACACCAATTTCCCGGGGCTGGTTCAGGGTTCAGAAAGCAGGGTTGGCAGGGTTCAGAAAGCCAAGCGGTGCCTGACCCCCTCCAACGAAGCGTCCGAAATACCACCGGCACGAGGGGATTGTCGGCCAGCTCGCATCACAAGCGAGAATCCCTGATTTGCAGCAAAACCATTATCAATGACACGCAGGGGCACTAACGCAGCCCGTAGCACCGGTAAAGCTGGGAACACGGGCGGTGCGGGCGGCACCGGTGCAGCCGGTAGCACCGAGGTAACTGGTGGCACTGATAAACCGTCGGCACGGGTGCAGCTGGCGACAGGGGCGCAGCCGATGGCAGCGGTACTGGCGGTGCGGGAGATGGAGCGGGTGGCGGGGATGCGGCCGGTGTCCCGCTGCCCGGCACCGCGGCGGCTCCGCCGGGTCCCGCGGGCGCTCGGCGGCGCGGGCGCAGCGGCCCCTTTAATGCGCGCGGGCGGCGCA
>VWPU01009512.1:0-231789 GCA_013398955.1 Callaeas wilsoni
CTCCCCCGCGGCGCCCCGAGCCCCTGCGGCCGCCGCGGCGCGGCTGAGGGTGAGCGGCCGTGAGCCGGGGGCGTCCCGGTCCCCGCGGTGCCGAGCGCGCTCGGCGGTGTCGAAGCACCGGGGCCGGCGATGGCACTGCCCTGAGCGTCCCGCCGGGGACACCCCGGCTCTGGGGACGCCCGGCCGTTCCGGAGACTTTGGGGGCGTTTGCGGGTTTTGCCTTTTTTCTTTCTTTTTTTTTTTCTCTTTTCCTTTTTTCCCCCTCATTTTTTTTCTCCTTCCCCGCTGCCTTTTGGGGTTTTCTCCCGGCGGCTCGTCCCCTGCGCCTGCCCGGCGGTCATCCCCTCGCCCGCGGCCCCGTCTCTCAGGGCATGTCCCGGTCCAACAGCATCAGCCCCCCGGGCTTCGGCGGTCCCTCGCCCTGGGCAGGCACCGAGCAGCACCGCTCGGCCTGGGGCGAAGCGGAAGCCCGGGCCAATGGCTACTCCTATCCGCCGCCTCCCAACAGGTCCTCGGGCAAGAAGGCCTCCCGCATGTCGAGCAGGTGGAGGAGCGAGGAAGACTACGAGCCCCGGAACCGCGGGGAGAGCGGCTGCAGGATGATGAGCTTTAGGTCCAAATCCGCCTGGCAGGAGCACGGTGACGACAGCCGACGTCACCGGTCCCGGCACCCGCCCGGCAGTGATTCCCCCGCTGCCCCCAACAATGCCAGCCCCCGGCAGCTGGGGGAGCAGGGGGAGGTACGGCCCCGCTCTGTGGAGTTGGGGCTGGACGAGAAACGCATCAAGGCCAAGATTGAGGAGCTGGAGGAAGAGGACGGGGACGAGGGGGACTCCGAGGCGGCCTTCTCCATGGGCAGTTGTTGCAGTAGCCTGCTGCAAATCTTCAGGTCCAAGAAGTTCCAGTCTGAGAAACTGGAACGTCTCTATCAGCGCTACTTCTTTCGGCTTAACCAGAGCAGCCTCACCATGCTTATGGCCGTGCTGGTGCTGGTCTGTGTGGTCATGCTGATCTTCCATGCCGCACACGGCCGCTATGAGGTGTCCTATGTCGTGGTGCTCTCCCTGGCCATCGTGCTGATGGTGGTGCTGTGCATGGTGTGCAACCGCAACAACTTCCACCAGGACCACATGTGGCTGGCGTGCTACTCTGTCATCCTGGTGATCCTGGCAGTGCAAGTGGTAGGGGTTCTGCTGGTGTGGCCCAGGAGCGCCTCAGAGGGCATCTGGTGGACCGTCTTCTTTATCTACAGCATCTACACACTGCTGCCGGTGCGGATGAGAGCCGCGGTCATCAGTGGGGTGGTGCTCTCCGCCATCCACCTGGCCGTCTCCCTCAAGATCAACGCAGAGGATAAGTTCCTCCTGAAGCAGGTAGGCGAGCCCTGAGTGTTTTAGATGTGTGTTCAGCATTGATGGGCAAGGGAACTGGGGTAGCCTGACTTCCGCAGGCCTGCCTCATGCTGGAAAGCTGACAGGGCTTCCAGGTGAACCCCTAGGTTACCTGCTGCAGGGTGGGATGGTGTGCAATGTGGTGGCTAGCCTGTAATCTTGCTTTTTTTCATAGCTGTGCTATTTCGTTATTTCTGCTCCAAGTCAAGGCTCTAAACATACAAGAAGTGTGCCTTACCGGGCTCCCATGACAGCTGCTCCAGCGATGTCAGCCAGCCTTGCTAGTGCCCTTCAGTTGTATTTAATGTAAACAGCCCTGTGCTAAGCACACCTGTGGAATGGTATCCAACCATGCTGCTGTTTTACTGAGAAATGTGTAGAAAGTCTGGTTGGTTTTGTCAGGCAGATGTTATCCTTGTGTGTCACTCTGAGTTCGGTGTTGGTGCAGAGCTTGGGCGTCTTAGGAGAGCATGCTCCACAGGAATGTGGGGTAGGCTTTTGGTTCAGCAGGAAGGTGTTTTGCTCTGAGATGTGCTGGAAATCTCTATGGCGAAAAAGCCCGGAGTTCCTGTACAGCCAGGATAAAAAGTACAAAAAAAAAGTATAAATGCAGGTTGTTATTTAGCTGTGATATCATGTTTAACTGAAGCAGTTCACGGGAACAATAAGACTATTATCAAATGCATTACAGTGCAATTTTTAATTACCATATCTGTATAAACAACAGCAATACAAGGCGCCACTCTTCAAGCAAAGCAAGCAGCCTTGGGACTCATGCTTTAAGCTTACCACGCGTTAAACGTTGAAGCTATGAGGCAGTTGTCATCCTTCTGATGTGCAGGACTCTGAGCAAGGATGAGCCTGTCACAGAGTCAGCCCTGATGCTTGTGTGTAACCAGGGATTGCTTGTTAAAATCAGGTGGTTGTTTTACAGCCCTAACACATAATACAAAATAAAGCCTCGTGCTCAGTGCCTGCTTTGAGTCTTAGTTCTGGGTTGTTTTGAGTTCTGCTTATTGCAGTGGCAAGAAAAGTTGTAGGACTTAAATGAAACCTAATCAGGATAAGGCTGTCACCGTTCTGCTGTACGAAATAGCCCATGAAATTACTCTCTTCTCCCCTCTGCCCGGTTAAGCCTACTTGGAAAATTTCTGGCTTTGTTCTTGATTTGTTACAGATATTTTTATAAACTGTACATGACATATTTTTCTTATGTTTAATATAAATGGCTTTTTGTGCATTTCCAGCAGAGCATACACTGTGAGTGGGACAGTTGGTGTTTTTCTGCTTGACTTGAAAAAGTTTGCTAATGGCCTCAGCTCTTCCCCACTGGGGCTCTGGTCTTGCAAAGCTTCATGCGTGCTTTTTGCTGTATAAACTGAGTCTTGTCCTGTTAAAATCAGTGTATTTGGAGACTATATCCTTACATGTTAAGGCAAATCCTGTCATGACTGCGGCTAGAAGATTTAGCAGTCTGTTATGAGCAGAGTTGAGTTTGGAGGATACTAACAAATGAATAAAATATCATTATGTTGGGAAGTGTTGGTGACTATTTTAATAGTAAGGAGCCTAAATTACAAAGGCCAAATGATTGACTCCCTCAGCAGAAAATTTGGAAGAATTACAGCTCACTCCCGTTCCAGTTAGCAGGTTATTTTTGAGGGGCTGGGCTTGTGTATAAATGTGCACTTGTTAAAGGTAGAAGCATGGGCAATAGGTGATGGTGCAGTATGCACAAATCTGTGCATTGCACGGTTGCTTTCTCTTTCATAGTAATGCTGAGTTTTTCCTACAGTTTGACAATAAATGTTCAATTAATGAGGAATGTCCTAGGAGCACTCTTACTCTGTGTTCAAAGGCAGAGCATCTCTCCACCTTGCCTGTTTATTTTTCCTACTAATAGAGCATCTGTCTTGCTGTTGTCTACACTGGTGTATCACAGGCTGAATTCGGTGGGGTTGTACAAGGCCAAGCACCAGGTTCCTTACACGTCTGTGCATAAACACGAGCTGCTATCTCTGACTATCTGATAGAAAAATCTGTTCTGCTGAGCACATTGCCTCACAGCTATTAACAGGCCTTCCTCACTGGGGCTATATCTCGTTGCCGTGGAAATCCGTTGTGTTCAGCTCTGCCCCCCTAATGCACACAAGCCCTATTTTCCTCCTTCAAACTACCAGAGGCAAAGGCGGATGAAGACCAGATAAGTCAGGAAGAGGGAGTTAAGATGGTTTCTGTGACTTCATGCTGGCAGTCACATCAGCCTGGGTTTTGTGGAGCAGGAGTGGATGTGAATGTGCTTGTGACTATGTGACCGGATGGTACTTTACATCCAGCAGTCACAGAAGAAAGGCTGGTTAGGATGTATATCCCCTTTCCTCTCTTTTTCATGGCATTTTTAACTAAGCAAGTTTTACTTTGTGGGAGCTTTTTGCTTTTAATCCTCTCCAAATTGTTTCCAAGCCAGGAGAAATCATACACTCTTGTTATGATCCACTGACGTGCAAAGAAGCGTGACTCTTGTGTTGACTCCTGAGCGCTTTTATAAGGCTCTGGAGCCTGTTAAAAACTCCTCTTTCTCAAGAGAGTGAAATTCTTGGTTGTAGGTCCCTTCTGGGAGACAGGCAGCGTGTTGCATTCCCTAGCTGAGGATGCACGAGTTTATTGTCTGAATGATCTTCTCCTGTCATTACTGGATTTCTCTGTCCCCAAACTCTCCGGTCCAAGGCTGTGCTAGTCAGACTTCATGGAAGGGTTAATGCAGGCTGCTGTATCTGAATCCGTAAGGTGACAGGAGGAAAAGTAGTTATCGTTGTTCAGCCTTAATGGAGCTGCTTTTTAAAATAGTTCTTCTGAGGTCACTGGATTTGGAAAGTAGGCTCTGAGTTCTCCTTGCTACCTAGAGGAGTCTGTCTTTCAAAAGAGTGCCCTGAGCACCCCTACCAAAAAGATGAGTATAGCTGGTACCTCTGTGAGTCTGATCGGCTAGAGGCAATGATCTTGGCTTCTTGAATTGATGTTGTATTGGAATAAAAAAATGCTAATTATTGCATTATATTAAAAAGTTATCCAGTGCTAAGGGAGGGGAGAAAAAGAAATCCTGTCTTTGAGAATTTACTTGTTTCCAAAGGCAGCATGCTGCTGGAAGCAGAACACAGTGAGTAGATGATGCTACACCAACTAGGAATCCTGATTGCTTGAAAGGAGGTTTTTCACATGTTCCTGTGATCAGTTAGCTCTAGAGGAACTGCTTTTGGATTTATTGAGGAGAGGATGACTGTATTTGTCTTCAGGTTTATGTCCTTGTGTTATTCTGGGACAGATTACAAATATGTTTCACTACATGCAAGTGTGTCGTCTTCTCTTTGCACGCAAGTGTATCTCTTTTCAGACCAGCCTTTTCCGTGTGTTGGTTTTGATACACTTTCAGGCTCTGAAAACACACTCAACTCTAGGGTTCATGTAAGCGTTACTTTACATGTGAATGAAGCTTTCTAATACCTAACTGAGACAGAAGTGTACTGTTTATCAGTAATCTGCCTTGTATTCACAGCAAAGATAACACTGAGATTTATTCTCTGTTCGATGGGCGCGAACAGCCCAGCTGACCCACGGACTTGTGCAGGCTCATGGGAAGAGGTTCAGCCTGTGGGTTGCAGATGCTTAACTGAAGTCATGTGAGGAGACCAGCTGCCCTCAGTGCAGATAGTCTTGAGTAAGCACTGGCATTTTTGTAAGACTATGGGCTAAGGGACAGGGAATTTCACAAGAGAGTTTATTGGACTTTGAATCAGACTTAAAAAGGGATGGGGATTGTGTGTGGGAGTGGGTGGGGGACCCAGGAGTAGGGGATAAGAATGCCATATACAAACATCAAACAAGCCCGTGGACTGAGGTTAGATTTTCCCATCCAAACCTGTTTTATTGTAACTTTCTGAGGTTCCTTGTTCAAGGATACAGTTAAGTCTTTGTAGTTTATTAACTTAATGTGAGTGGGTGACTGTTAAGGTACCACAAAAAATAAATACCTTTTTTTTGTCTTATGTCAATAACCTCATTGA
Organism: Callaeas wilsoni; assembly: GCA_013398955.1. Taxonomy (NCBI): domain Eukaryota; kingdom Metazoa; phylum Chordata; class Aves; order Passeriformes; family Callaeidae; genus Callaeas; species Callaeas wilsoni. The sequence goes on from VWPU01009512.1 coordinate 5,453, forward strand.
AAGAGAATCTGAAATGCACTGATCTCTTTTCTCCACAAATACTACTGCAAACCTTCTGCAAAGGATCTGTGATAGCAAAGTTTTGAACTACCTCAGCACACGTCTTTTGTTTGTCTCTCTGGTTCAGGGCTCCTTTTTGCTTGACCCTTTTCCATGTTTCCATCATAATAACATGACACTGGTACTCCTCATCCTTCACTTCTGAGAACTGTGTATGTGTTGGCCTTTCTCTCTGTCAGTGCATGTTAATGGTACGTGATTGATCTGCATCTGCATGATGGCTCTCTTGGAAATGCAGCATTTCTGTTTTCATTCAGGTTTTGGTATGAAAACCAATGTCTCTCCTTTTCATAAATAAACTCACTTCAGCAGGGCTAAAAACAATTTCTTACTCTAACAGGGAATCGACTTGAATCTTGTGGATATCTCCTAGCACCTCGTAGAGATGCTTTCTAGATGGCAATTTGAATGGCATTCAACAAGAAGTTAGTCACACAGTAGGAGAAGTAGTACTGTATGTTCCAGCTCAGCCTCAGCATGCTTAATATATGTAAGTGATGACTGATTTAGAGACAGATTCTCAGCAGTGTGTTAATGAAGTCCTTGCATTGCGCTTTGATTGTCTTCAAGCAGCATTGTCTTTATTCATCAAGAAGGAGAGATGAACTACCTGGAATGCAGATGTATCTGTGTGTCAGCTCTCCCATGGTTATGTGCTGCCTGCTTTACTTTTTTCCACCTGGAAAATAGATTTGAGTAATGTTTGTATAGGACGGGATTTTTAAGGTGCTCAGCCACATGGGGCCGGGTACTGGGTGCCTCAAACAGCACTTAATGCTCTGTTCTGCATAAACATTGATATCAGCAGGGCTATCTTGCAGTAAGAAGGGCTCTAGCACTGCTCGCTACTGAAGAATCTGCCTGAGCAGCAGTTGCACTGAAGTTAGTGAAAATTGATTTGTGGTCTTCTGTTCAGGGGAAAAAAATGCCAACCTGAAATATTCAGTAACTGTTGCAATGATGGTTGCCTCCCTAGGGTAATTCTGTAACAGAAGTAATTAAGGAAATCCCTGAGGTATTGTGCATCAATTTAGTCCTTTGTAGGAATATTGCCTGTATCTCTTGGGAATGCATGTGTCGCCTGACGTTTACAAAGGCGTGTTTGTTTTTCTTATGTTCTAAACTACCCTATGATCCTGCAACCCCTAATCTACCCCCTTGCTTTATCTTCCTTCCCCCCACCATGAATTAGTTTAATATTTCACTGTAATGTTCACCAGTATCAAAACCTGTTAGTGTGATAGAGTGCTGTGTGTCTAATTTCTCCGTGTTCCTGGATTCTTTATAGGTTTGTTGTCTTGATAAACTGACCTTTTTGAGTAATTTCTCTCAGCCTTGTAGTAGTAATCACACTTTTATAGCTGGCTTGGATCTTGGTGAATTGAAGACAAAACCTAATAGGGGTGATTAAGGTGCATAGCAAAAAGACTGGTCCTTCTAGGCATTTTTATGACATGCTTGAAAAGGCAGGGTGTGCTAGGTCTGTTTATTTCTGGAGAGGTGAAGATACTCCAGGAAAACATTATGATTCATCAAGGTACATGAGGCAGAAGGATAAGTTTCCATGCCCTAATCTTACAAAGCAGCCATTGACTTGTCCTTCAGTGTCCTGGGCACAATGGCTTAGTTCAGCACCCTGTTCTCTGTCAGAGACCTGTCCAAGGCAGGACATCTTATTTATATGGTCTTTTGTGATTATCCTCATTCAGATGATTTATAAACCTGAACAGCAGTGGATATCAGATGCTGATTACCCTGGTGCTAGAGGCTCGCTGGAACTGGTCATGCCCTCCTGGAGCCTGGATTGGCCCAGTGCTTCCTAAATGCCCTTTTGCTCTGAGGCCACTGTTGTGTGGGCAGCGCTGCCAAGGTCTGGGGTGGAAGAGGACTGGGACTCAGCCCAGCTGGAATGTGAACTTTGGGCACCAGGCTGTTCTCCAAATGCATTCAATTTGTGTCTGATTAGCTAATCTTTCAGTCATGTACCATGGCTCCCTCTCTGTCTTTTAAGAAAAGTGGAACAATCGCTAACTTTTTGGCCATTGCAGTAGTTGGAATAGTTACTGTCTTTTGGGAATAGCTGGTTTGGTCATCATATTTTGTACTACTAGATATTACTCTCCTTTTCTAATTGACCTAAAAGAATTTTCCTTCTGTCCTGGTAGAAGATGCAATGAAAAACCCCCAGCAACAGCTGAAAAACTGAGAGGTAAAAATCAAAATTATTTTAACAACAGCTTCCATGTGTGTAGTAGAGTGATCCACCCTGTAGCTGGTAGTGGCTTCTGAGAACTCGTGCTTTGAAAAGCTCCTTTCTCTTCTCTTCTTTTTCTTCTCATCTCTCTCTTTTTCCCCCTTCTTGTCTCTCTTTACTTATTTTTAATTTTTTCTTTTTGTTCTTTTTTTCTTTTCTTTTTTTTTTCTTTTCTTTTTTTTTTCTTTTCTTTTTTTTTTCTTTTCTTTTTTTTTTCTTTTCTTTTTTTTTTTTTTAAATTCTTTTTCCCTGTGCAGGTGGGTATGGTTCAGAGAAAATACCCGCTTTTGTTTGAGGAAGTAGAAGACAGGGCTCCAAGTTTTACTAGCCTTGGGCAAGGTTTGTCCTCCCATCTGCTTCATACTATAGAGTGTACATGGCACCTTGCACAGGTAATCTGTACCCAGAAGAGGCAGTGCGGAGGGAGCTGGACTGCACCAGAATCTCCCTCGAGCTTTCCAGCTGCTACATGATTTCATGATGTGCTACATGTTGGTTTTTTATGGCCCAGAGGGGTAGGACAGTGACAAAGTGCGTGCAAGGAATGTGAAGATTTACAGCTTCTGGGAAATGGGTGGGGTTCCTGTCTAACTGCTGTGTGACTTTTCATCTCCTGCAAGTCCTGTGTTTTGATGTGGGATATGCTCGGTGTTAGTTCCTTCCCTCCCTCTGAAGTCTAGCCTAGTGATCTGAACTTGTGATATCTTTCATCCATGGGATGCTCTTTCTTCTTTTTGTTTTGACATTGGTGATACTTTAAAAAAATATTTTTTTGGTCTTTACCTGAGATGTAGCCTGCTACTGCCAGAAACTTAATTTGATTCATTATTATGGAGTCCTTAGGCTAGGTAAAAACCCAAGGGGAAATCTCATGTGAATGAAAAAACGCAACCCCAAAGATATTAAAAAAGATAATGTAGTTATGAGGGGGTGTGGGAAACAGACAACAATTTTAATATTTGTCTCCTGAACGCCTAAATGTTCTCACCTTATCATAAGAAAGTTTGAAGTTTCTAGCACTTAATAAGGTCACACATAAAATGGCTGTCAGGCCAAGACAACACTCAAAATAGTGTTTAGCACCTGCAACTGGACCACTCCCAGTGAAACTCCCCGTGATGTTTTATGATGGTGCTGAGTCTTGCTGGTTTCATCACTGGCAGGTACAAGAATGGCATCGTTCAGCAGATCTGCAGTAGAAATTAGCATGAGATGGTCTTGTTCTGACACTCAGAGAAATGGACTGAACACATTTCAAAGCTCTCCCTACTGCTTCCAGTCTTGTGCTTGAGCATTTGGGAAGCTCTGTCCCATCATGAGCCTGGTAGGCAGACAAGCCTGCGAACTGCTTTGGCCAGACACAGTCAGTTTTGCCCCACAAAGATGATGTGTTTACAAATGGTAGGACCCCCCACAGCTGAAGCATTAATAGGCAGCATTGGCATCACCAACAGTATTGCTTCTGGTGCCAGGCTGGCCTCACTGATGCCAAGCAGGATTTTTGTTACAGCGCTCACTTTTGAAAGTTTCATTGTATTGTCAGGCTTTGTTCTGCAAATAAAATATCATTATGTACTTTTTTCTTCATATTTATATGTCACTAATGTAATTGCCATGTATCTTTACTCCCTTCCCCAGACATCAGGAACACAAATCATATTTGTGTATTTAAGATGTTATCGGGACTGTCTGTAGCGAGCATTGTATAGTCATCATTTGTGGCTTCTCCTACTTCATAGCAGCAGAAATAGCAGAAGAGAAGTATATTTCAAAGCATCCTCAGTCCTGCCCTGCTTTTGTTTATAATTCCTTTACCTAGACTGCTTCTTCTGCAGTTTGAGTGATGAGTTTCCAGATAAAATATTAAACTGCCTTTTCTTTTCATGAAAAGTTTTACACACCCATATAATACCCATCAAATTTTTTACTTGTGTATTGGGTCTTTGTGGTATTGCCGTGCTTGGCTATCATCCTGTCTTTTCCTGGGAAACTTTGCTTTTGGGAGGCTGAGTTTTGGGAATTAAAGCTGCTCTTCAAATTCAGTATACACATGCCACTAGTATCAGAGTGCATCTTTGCAGACAGTAAACAAAGGACTGTGCTGAGGCAACACAGAGGGAATAGAAATAAAGAAAGTTTTGTGTTTTCTGTTTCTTTTCCCCCCAGACATTAGAAATTGATCTCTCAAAGAGGCAACTACGCAAACTGTTTATTCTTCAAATATGTTTGCAGCTTGTATAAGACATTCTGTCTCACTTCATAGTCAAAAGAAAAGGCTATGACATTGCTTGCAAGAATCTGTCATAAAATGTTGCGGATGCAAACAGTTCCCTGGCTGTATCTTCCCTTCCAGAAAAAGCCTTGTCTCCTTCCCTTAATTTCCTGCTCTAGACTAAATGCTACAAGCACTGATCCCCGTGTCCCTTTCACTCTGCAAACTGAATTTTTAGAGCCAGCAATGTGGTAAGGGACTACAGAAATCAGTATTTCTAAAAACAGTAGTTTGCTGGTCAGCCCACAGATGACAGAGGTCCTCAGACATGCTTGCTGAGTGATGAACTCTTTCCATTTGCTGGGAGGTACCCAGTGGCAGTTTTTTCTGTGTATTCTTGCTTAAGATGTGGGTATTTATACACAGAATTGCACAAATGGGGGGACCAAGGGACATATTATTAATGAAGGTGTTTCCACTTAAACGGGATTTCTTTTTTTTATGGGGCAGGTGGTTACTAGTAATCTCCTAGGGGAGAGGAAGAAATGCTCTGCAGTACTAAGGAAAGAGGAGGCTCTGCAGTGTGCTGGGAGAATGTGTAATCACTGTGTCAGTCTCACCCATGCTAAAAGCTAAATGCAGTCTTTAAGAGCATTGAAGATGAAGTAGGTTACTAGTGTGGGAACTGCTGTTGAGTGGTGAACTCTCTGGATCTTAAGGCCAGGATGGACTTCTGAGCTCATTTAAGAGTACCCACTGAACAATTCCCCTACTCTTTAAAATTTCTTCCATTCAGATGGTATGGAATTTTTAAAAAAAGTTTAAATGCTGAATTGCATAGTATTTGTCAGTTGAAAAGGCAATCTGCAGTGATTTCTGAACTGAAGGTGAACTGAACCAATAATTATTTTTTCCTCTCTCCTCTTAGTAAGACAGGATTTTAATACCCTGTAATGGAACATATTGGAGATATTTCTCTGCTCAAGTTGGTGTCATCTACTTAAATATAACACAGATGGACGTGTTAGTTGTGAAGGGGTTCTGACATCATGCCCAGATTTTGTACTGGGTAATTACGTTCTTGCCTTCTTAATTGATGTTGAATATGGCATTTTTCTTTGCTCCATGTCTATTCTGGACTTTCTAGCAGTACACCACCAAATAGATGCTGTGCATATGGGTTTACTATCACATCTGAGAAATTTGCAAGGCTGTTGACAAGCGATGAAAATGAGGGACTAGAGCTCAAGCTTGTATCTTCTTAGTCATGTTGGTGTGCTAGAACAAGTGGACCCCCTTGGTATGACAGATGCACTGATAACTTTTGAAAGGTACAGATCCAGAAATGATGGGGTTGAAGGATACTTCCAGAGGTCAGCTGTGCCATCCTGCTGCACCAAGACAAGACCAAGTCAGCCTAAATCATTTGTGGCAGGTACTAATCATAGACTCATCTGAAAAAAACCCTCCTTTGTGTATGTGCTCTCGGGGGTCACAAAAGTACTGATGTGCTTTCTGGTGTGTTTGTTTGGTTGGTGTTGTTTTGTTTTTTAAGCAAACCAGCAAGCACAGCCCTGGGTAGGAGCAGACAGTAAAGAAGAGCCGTCCGTGACTAGAGCTCTCTGGTTGCTCTCAGATGAAACTGATGCTTAGTTTCCTTGTCTCACCTGGCTTTAGTTCCTGCCCCACCCAGAGCCTGCCGTTCTCTGTTGTCACAAACAGTGCCTTTGAATGACATCTGGCACAGCTGGGTCTCATTCCTGAAGCACTGCAGTACAAGCAGTAGGCTTGAAGGTTACACGTCCTTTCACAGGTGACCTTCTCGGTGCCTGGTCCTTCCCAGCCGTTAGGGCAGCTGTACTTAGGTAACTCCTTAGAACTTCAGGGCTGCTCTGGGGGCTCTTAAAAGTGCATGCTTTTTGCATTGTGCTTGAAATGACTGTGAACAAATACTTGAGGAAGTATTTCCTGAAAATATTTTCATCTCTCAAGAGAAAAAGTTAGGAAACTGCAATTTTCTTTTTGTTTGTTTGTTTTCCTTCTTCCCTGATGCAGGTAATGAGTATCTGGCTGTGTCACACCACTGAAGGTTTGTCCAAGTAATGTCTAGGAAAGGTAACACTCTGTGGATTAGTTAAACCACAATATAGAGCCCACTCTACAGAAATTGTAGTCCACTGCTGAAACCACCTTACTCATCTATTTTAGATGCAAATGGACCTAGTTAATTTAATTCACTTCCAGAGAGAATGCAAACTAAATAAAGTCATGCTTGTTAAAAGAAGTGTTCTCACAGGTTTAAATAATTTTCTTCAATTTATTTTGATGAACTTTTCTGAACAGACCAATCTTTACCATAATATCTTCAGGCTAAGACTGTAGCTTATGTAAGCGAGGAGTACTTTATGCTATTAACTTAGTGCATTGCCCTTGTATGCCATTTTCTGTTAGAAGAGATAGTGTCACTGTCTGTGCCATGCGCTTTCCCCCTTGGCAAGGGTTGGGGCTGGTTGTGATAGGGACAGAGTCAAGAGAGGAGCTTATCTGTCATGTTTAGCCAGCCCTTGGCCCCATTTCGAAAGCTGCTTTTCAGGAGCCTGGTCACGAGTGTTCCCTCTATGGCTGTTTCTGTGCAAGGGCTGCCGTGGCTGCTCAGGGCTCATCCTTCCCAGAGAAATGATCTGCTTTCAGAGCATGACCTCTTGCTTGGGATGAGACCAAACCTTTTCATTGCCAATTCCTTAGCAGCTGTGACCAGGGCAAAATACTGTATGTCTAAGATCCCAGGCTGCCACCTGGAATGCCACAGAAGTGGCAGGTGATGCTCTTCGGTGTCTTTCCTGGGAGAAGCTCCTTTGGTTTCCAGCAGCTCTCCTTCTGTTTAAGCCATTTGCAATACTCCATACGCTATTGAGCCAGTGCCTTGCTGCAACATGAGCATATCTTCTGCATGTCAAACTTCATGGGGAGATGCTGTGACAGCTCCCTGCCTGCCAAACCTCCTGCTGAAGCTTATTGGAGAAATATTGTGCTCCCTTCAAATGGGTGGCATTGTAACATTGGCTTGCTCATTGAAACAGCATTTGGGTCTGGGCAGAGTGAAAATGTTGATTTCGTTTCAGTAGAAGGGAAAAAAACCTGAAAAGTGCCTTCTGCACAAACAGTGGTCTTAGGCAGAGCTGCAATTTCCAGGACTGAGTCAACTAACTTTTGAATCTTAATGGCCGTGATATCTACTTCTCCCTCTGCTATTCTCTGTCCCAATTAGATCTAAAAGGAATCTTACCTCTCTTCTAACCATACCCTAAATTGTTGTTGCCTTGTCTAGTTTTTTTTAGCACAACAAGAAATGAGTTGGAATCTAAATGCCTCCTGCCTATCACCAAAAACACCTTTTTCCCTCTGGCTGCTTGCAAAATGCCTTTGGGTCCCCTCAGGGCTTTTCTGTATGAAGGGACAGCTGGTGTAGAACAATAGTGACTGATTTACACTGATCAGTCCACACATTACTGAGAGGCATCTGTCTTGTACTAGGCACTCTGCAGTGTATCAGAGGCAAGCTGGTGGAAGATGTGTCTGCAATACCTCCTGTCTCTCTCCCCAGCCTGACTTCTCTGTAGGTCCTGGGGGGAAAAAAACCTGGGAATAAATACTGTAAAAATAATTTAGTAGTGAGAGGTGCATTTCCTTTTCTTCGCTTAAGTGGTAATGGATCACTGAGTCTGGTTTTCCAGGGTTTTTTTTAGTTGTTTGTGCTTCAGCAGCAGTATCATTACTGCCAAACAGTCAAACTCAGTAACTGAAATGTTTTTTGCAGCCCAATTCACCCAGAGTTAGTTTAGTCCATATATTTGGACCAAAATAGTCTGGGAGGCGCACATGCACACCTGAGCAAGCAGTTTAGAGAGGTGGGTATCATCTAGTGAGAAAAGAGTGTTAATGAGCTAAGAGCAAATGCAGCTGAAGGATGTTAAGGACACGCTAATATCCTGATAGGGACACATGCTGCTTTCAGACTTTGCCGGAGGGAAGGGCATAAACCCCCTTTTTTAGAATCATGAAGTGGTTGAGTTGGAAGGGACCTTAAAGATCACCCAGTTCCAACACCCCTGACATGGACATCTACTAGACCAGGTTACTCAGAGCCCCATCGATCCTGGCCTTGAATGCTTCTGAGAATGGGGCATCCACAGCTTCTCTGGACAATCTGTTCCACTGTCTCAGAATTCTGTTTTTCCAGTAAACGCTTAAAAAAACAGGAGAGAGGATGGCCAAGCATGATCTGTCCACCTGCTGCAGTGGACACCCTCCCTCTGCTTTTTCCTTGCTTTCACCTCCTCAGTGATGTAAACAGCCCCAGGAGAAGTCCCCAGGCAGTGCAGCTCTGTGTTCCTGCCACCAGTGTTGATGTTTCTGATGCACTACATGCACTTTACCTGTGCAGGTAACTAGGATGAGCCCTGACAGCCATCAGCTTTTACTGAGAGCAATCAAATAGTGTTGCTATTACTGACAAAAGAAAAGACAGTCACAGAAGGTGGCTGCAGGATAGATCCCCATTGCCCTGCCCTCCAGAGTGACAGCAGGGAACAGTTTGTTTCAGTGGCTGTTACCTTCTCTTACCTTGGTAAGAGGCTCCAAACTTTGTTAATGTTTTGAATACCTCTGGTGGTCTGGTTAAAGTTTCCTTTTTGGTCTCTAAATAAGCTGCAGTGGATAACTTTATGAAAAAACAAGACTGCACTGATTCCTTCCATTTTACTTTGGTACAAGTGGAATGTGTGGTGAGAGCATGATCCAACAAGTGTTACTTTGGAAGGCTCACCTGCCTGAGATTCAAGTAGTGCCCAGTCCCTTGTACTTCATGTGAGGGCAATTAGCGCACGTGCATGGCAATTAGTGCTGCAAATGAAGTTGACACGGGTGTATTCTGCCTCTTTAATGGCTTGCTTTTCTCCTCTGCCAAAAGAGCAACCAAGCAGTCTCAAAGGAACCTGCTGCCTTCTGATATTTAATTTGCTTCAGGCTTACGTTGGCATCCTGCCTCTTTCTTCTGCTGCCGCGCCTGGCCCACCTGCCTGCTCTGCTACCAGGGCTGCCGAGGAAATGATCCCTATTTCTAGCAAATCAGGCCATGACTTGCCCATGTGCTGCAGTTGGGCCTCACAGCCATCCAGCACCATCTCTCCCTGATGTGCTTTGTCACTCGTGGTTTCTGACCTCCTTTTGGCAGATTGGGCTGGTTTCTGATGAACTGCACTGCAAGTGGCAGCGCCTGGCAAAGGAACCTGCTGGTGGAAAACTGCAGAGCAATTCTTCTGTTATCAGTCTTCTTGAACTAGATATCACAGTGATGGGGACCTTCAAATATCTGTGATATCCAGTGTTTATCTGTGACCAGTGATGGCTATGGAGTGTATGCTGCAGTATAGATGGCATGTGTATAAGTCCCATATACATGGAGTTACATGATGTGGCTCTTAACCAAAATTTTAACTGTTGCAGAAGATTTTAAAAATGAAACCGAATAGGAAAAGTCTGGCAAAAAACTTGCCAGTGATTATAGGAAAAGTAAAGGATTAAAATACTAGAAGAGACCTACAAGTCACTGGCAGTTGGAGGAGGGCATAGAAGTGTAGATGGGGCATGTTAAATCGATAATGAAGTTTTGCTGCAGGCCTTCCGGCACGGCTTTCCTCATTGCACCTTGTACCATGGACCACACACCTAGGTTTGTTTTATGAATGCTTGAAAAGTCATACTTTTAGAGTGTCTTTTCATAGGAAGCTGATAGTTTAGGATTTATATTTTTGGGATGGAATCTGGTTTTTTCCTCAGACGCAGGACAAGATTACCCTGGATGGGAGTATATAGTAACCAGCTTTACTTTGAGTGGATGCTGTAGGCAAGAAAAAGTTCAGCATTAGTCCCTGTAAAATTGTCTTAGAGAACCCATCTACTGGAGATAACACACTGGGTTAATGGTGTTACTTTGGGAGCCCTTTTTATGCACCACTGATTACCGAGACAGTTCAAATGTGGGTCAGTTTTTCTTTCTAAGTAGAGTTTGCACAGACTAACATGCAAGCTGTTGCTTTCTAGAAAATGTGGGTCAAGTGCTGTTTTGCTGAGGAAATCAGGAGGTTTTTTACTTAGCTAGCATTAATACTCAAGTGCTTCCTAACTTCCTTGCGCCAAGGTCCTGCGCTGTTGTGCTGATGAATAACACACTTTCTGGAACAGAAGTGTGCATCGAGCCATGATTTTGTGTCATCAGGAGTGCTGGCTCATGTGATTCACAGAGGTGGATGGAGTTCACGCAGGGCGTGCGAGCCCCATCATCCTGGCTGCCTCCAAACCGGCTTCACAATCCATGAAAAGCAGCTGCCCCAGGAGCACTTGGTGACTTTTAGGAGGAGCAGGGGCAGACAGACAGAAACTGTGTGGGACAGGACTGCTTATTCCTCCTTGTGAAGTAATGAGCATATGGAACAGACTGTGGTTGAGGAGGTTCTGGGGGGTAGAATATTAACCACAGTGAAAATAATCCTGGAGGAGCACATTTATGCATGCTGGCACTTTGCACATGTGTCATGATGGAATTTTCAAAGAAGGCCCTAAACAAGACAGCTTTATGGAAGAACAAAACAGCATTGTCAGCAATGGCCAAGGAAGCTGTGCCAGCACCTCTTTCCATATCTGGGTCTGCTCTGAACTGGTTCATGTTCTGGGGCTATTGCATGCACATGTGTGTGTTAGCATCTGCCTTGAAGGTACACAAAAGGGTGGCTGGGCTTTGTTTTCACTTAGCTATGTTTTCTAAAAGTTACTTCTTTTTTTGTTTTGTTTTGTTTTGTTTTCAGACCAGAATAACTCATCCTAAGGGAACAGTGTATGGTATAGCGAGATTTTTTTTTTTGCACAGCTGTGTTTGTGAGCATTCCCTTGCTTTGAGTCTGGGAGGCTGCATTATAGCCCTCTGCAGTGATCAAGTGTCTAATCCAAGCTTTGCGGCTCACTCGGCTCCTTGAGCCAGCAGAATCCCTCTCTGTGCTGAGGTGTTTGAGGAGGGTGATGAAGACAGTAGCCTGATCCTCCTGGATGAGCATGCACAGAGTTTGTCTGTCTTGATCATGGTGAGGTCATGGTGCCAGAAGAAAGAGGGTTTTGGGATGTTGGGCAGCATCTCATATTTGCCACAGTGAATTCATGGGACAGCTGGCTTGACCCATCTGCCTTGCAGTACAAAGGGAATGGTTATGGCTTCCTGAGCTCCTTGGCTTTCCAGCCTCAGAAATGAGGGAGCTTAGGAAAGGTCTGAGGAAGGAATAAAACCTTACATCCTACTGGATTCGTTAAAATGTGAAATGAAGTTTCCAAAGCCATTCTTTCCTATAGTGCCTTGGCTCTCAACATTGGATGCCTCAGGCATCTGAAAGTTCCCAAGTGGGTCTTGTGAATTTAGACATCTAAAATCTTCCTAAAGAGCATTTTTCATTGACTAAACAGTGTGACTGCCTCCTCTTGCCTCTAGCCATATCTACAGAATAAATAATAAGCTTGTGGGCTTCTGTATTTCCTACTGTTCAGTCGAAATTTTGAATGTAGCTGCACTTGAACAGGCATGAGCTGCCTGACCACTCCTGCATACCACAGCATGCTGATTACTGATGTGATCTGCAGTGGAAATTGGTGTGGCAGAGCAGAAAGGGTTCTCACAGCACCTTTGACTAAACTCTGAGCAGCAGACGTCTGCTAGGAATTAAAGAAAATGCAGTAGACTTGGTGTCTGTTTGGTTTTGTTCTTTGTGGGAATACAGCTTTAAATTTGAATGTGGGGGAGCAAAAGGGAAGAGGTTACTATTGACAGTTCTTTGTGTGTTGGACTGAAGAGGAAGGGCCTGGTCTGTGGTGTGCAGGTAAAGGGCAAGCTCTGAGAGGTGCTAATGGCTTCCCTACAGCTTCCTTGCTGAATTCTGTGCTTGCAGTCCTGCCTGCCTGTTTTCCTCTGTTCTCCACCCCTTCTGTGCCATCCATGGAAAGTGAAGGCGGTGGCAGCTCACTGTTGAGAAGAAATGAGATATATGGGATGGTGGAGTTGGGTCTGTGGGACCCAGGGAAGGGTCAAACTGGAAATGGTATGCAAAAGAGAGTGTGTGTGAGGAGACAGTAAACACCTTCCTGAGATGGAGGACGCTTGTGAGCCTGTATGGAGTTGGCAAGGCCAGCAGCCTGAGAGAGAAAGCAGGAGGATCAGTAGGATGGTGCATGGAGGAGAGGCAGCTGTGAGATGTCATTTGGAGTTGTCATTTTCAGAGTAAACTTGTCTGGGTTCTTTTGAAAGCAAGGATCAGTGTTATAATCTGGACCAGATAAACCAATTCTTTAATTTTCTTCTCTCCCTTGACTAAAGGAAAATACTACAAAGAAGTTGCAATTAAAATGAATTGTGAAGTGTTATCTGTTGCCTGCTGAGCAAAATCTCATGAGCTGGCTGAACTAGCAGTCTGGTAGTGTGCTGTGTAGGATGCAGGGAAGTGCAGAGTCCTGGCTGTGGCACCAAAATGGGCCAAGTCTGCCCAAGACCTGCTGCTCTCTTGGAAGGGGGCTGTGGATTTATGGCAACAGGCTGAGTGGGTAATGATTGCTCGATATTGTATGAAGAAGTATTCAAAGAAGAGGGTGAAGAGAGGAGAGGACAAGGGGCTGAATGGAAGAAACAAACAGTCTGAAAATGAGACCCACAATGTCTTGTCACAGATCTTATATCGGGACTAACACAGAAATTTCCTGGCATGCACGTGCTTGTCCTTTTTACACGTGTGACTTCTCCATAACAAACATCTCTCAGCTGGGACTGACAATGGAAAAATTGTAGGAAACTTTCACTAAACAACTTGGTGGTAGGGCTACCTCCTGTTTTGAGCTTTTCTGTTTTAAAGGAACCATCTGCTGATAACTGTAAACACAGCAGACCGCTAGCAAGCTTAATCATCCAAGGGTCAGTATCCATCTAACTCACACTGCTGGCAGGCCCTCGTGCCCTGGTTTTGTGTTGCTGCCACCTCCTCTTATTCCAGGCTCTGAGCCTGTGGAATTGGACAGAGTTAACTCTGCAGATCGAAACTTCCCACAGTGTGATGGTGGTGTCCTCTTGCACATGCAGAATTGCCAGGAGCAGGCAGACCCAGGAACACTGAAGCTGGTGTGTCACTTGAGCCGCGGTCACGCTGGATGTTAGTGTGCTCTGAGAGTGAGTCAGCCCAGCAGCTGAGCAGGTGTATTTCGGTTTCTCTTTGCAGGATGTTTGACAGTGTGCCATTGTGTCAGGAATCCTTCAGCAGGCGAAGCAGAGCACTCTGCTTTGCCCTCGCCCAGCGGCATAGATCAGTAGTTATGTGCAGAAGTGTTACTTGGAGGACACTGGATCTTATGTTAAAGCAAATCCTGACTGTGGGGTCTTGTGGCTTTGCATAGGGTAGGCTTCACACAGCTTTCTTCCCATGCTTTTACTGAAGTCATGTTTTACCTGTTGAGACCTCTTCCAGAAGGAACAGGTGGAGGCTGCCGGGGCTAGATGGAGGGAAAGAGAGAGCTGCTGAGGATGAAGGAGTGATAACTCAGTTTGTTAAGACAGGGACCTCTGAGGGGGTCTGTTGGAGGAAGTGCTGGTCAGGGATGTGCTTACCAGATGTGATTTCTCCTTAGCAGAAGAGAAATCTTCTGGTCTGGTTTAATGCACACTATGAATCTGCATAGTCTGGCACAGCCACCAAAAGAAGCGTTTGCTGTGTCAGAACAAATATTTTTGTGGCATGTGGAGACCCAGATCTGGGAACTGACTGGATTTGAAATTACCTGAGGAAGGGGGAGAAAGATAGTTTGAGATGATACAGGGGAAGACAGGACACATAGCCTGCTTGTTGGTGCTTGCGTGGGTGAAATTGTTTTTGAGTTCAGTGTGAGTGAAACTGGCCAGAACACAGCTCTTGAGGTGGTTATATATGGTTTAATGCATCTAACTAAAGGGATCTGATCTGGATTACATCAGAGTAAAAGAGGAGAAAGCAGTTAACACTTCCTCTGCTAACAGGCAGGCCAGGTCACAAGGCTTGAGAGGTCCCAAGTCCTCATGCATGTCTTTAATTTTAGCCCCACTCTCTAGCAACTCGTTTTAATTTATCAATTTCATCTTTGTTAAACTGATGAGGAAATTAATGCATGTTTATAGAGTCCATGCCACAAGTGATATGAGGAGCAGCTGCTTAATGTTTAGCAAAGTTCTTCTGAAGATGAGGAGTGGTATACAAGTGCTGTTCTGACTGTGCCATGATTGCTCTTGAAAGAAAAATGCTGTTTTAAAGAATGCTTTTGTACCCTTCATCATTGTCCTTACAGTCACCTTAAAATATCTATACCCATATATTCACCCACTGCCCAGCTAATACAGAATTACAAAAGCAGAGGCGTGTATCCCTACAACCTAAAGAGAGATGTATGTCAGGTGAATGAAGCCTGGAGAGAGCCAAGCTAAGAAGCATGCAGAGCAAAGTGACTCAGATGGCAGAATGCCCCAAAGGAAGCTTTCAACAAGGGTGATTCATTAGCAGTCAAAGAGTCCTTTTTCTTTTCCTGCTCTGCTATATTTACATTTTGAAATGTATGCACATCTCATGGAAATGGCCTTCCTAGCTAAAGTGTTGTTCTAAATGGGAGAAGAGAAGATTTTGTGCTTTATGTTTGATAGGCTGTGAGGCTTGGAATACAAGCAAAGCTTTCTTTAGGGAGATACTTGCATGTAGTCAGTAAGGTGTTACTAAAATCTTGTGCTGATAGTCCTGCAGTGGTTTGGGCTGTGATTCCAATCTGCCTAAGGAAGACACCCAAATTCCAGGCCTGGATTAGTGCAAAAAGGAGAGACCTTGTATTTGTCAGGTAATCGACACACATTCTGGCTTTTTCAGAGTGTGCTAAAGCATCATTATACCTGTGAATCCTTTTGCATCCAGAAATCCCACTGAAACCAGGGTAAAGGTCTTAACCAAGGGGATATGCATGGCTGTGTGAGCCGTGTGAGCTACTGAGAGGAGAGTTCTGGTCCTGCAGAAGAGTGTCTGTCCAGTAGCATCCAAAGTGAGTGTGATTTCTGCATGGCACTCCCAGCGGTGTGCTGTGTCATGATTGCAAGGCTCATGCTGTTAATGTGTGAATACGATGAGGTTTCCTGCATCAGTGTTGTGCTGGCAACAGCCGCCAGCTCCTGAATCAGTTAAAGCCAGGCACGATGTGGGCAGACTGGTAGCTGTGATTTACAGGGCTCTGTTGGATTAGAAAGCCTGTTGTCTATCAACACATTGTCCAGGCAGCACAATAGGGCAAGGTAAGCACTGGAAAAGCAAGGTCAAAGAGCTGACAATACCATATTGTATTGTGTGACCCTGAGCAAGTGGTTTACATGCCTTGCTTCTGCTATTCTGAGTGAAACCAGAATAGTGCTTGCTTTTAGAAAAAATGCTTTATGGTCTGTGGGTGGAAAACATTCATCTGAGTGTGAAGTATTTCTGTTGTAAAAAGAGATAGTCTCCCTTTCCATAGTTTCCCCATTCCCAGACTTGGTTTTCGGGGAGATCAGATGCACTGGTTCTTTTTGAAGATGAAAATCTCTTTGTAGGTGTTCTGTACTTCATTCATCACGATCCATCTGGAAATGCATTTTAGAACAATCCATTTTGTTTGTGGCTTTGGCTGGATTTGCATTCTCCAAATAGCAGAGTGTGGTTTGGGCTTAATGTGGGATATATGGCCTCTCTGGCTTGGTTTCAGCACAGGTTGGGGAGAACGTCTCCTTAGGTTTGTAAGGCAGTAGAAAAACACGAGGTGTCTAGAGGCAGAAGCTGACATGGCTGATCACTTACAAGCAGCCGATGTGGTATGAGTTGGTGGCCTCAGGCAGCCAAAAAAAAAAGGAGAGTGATGTAGAGGATCCCAGCCGATAAAACTGATTCGTAGTGAAGGATCAGTTACTGATTCAGGTTGCTCCTTGAAGTGGTCTCCTGTTCAGTATTGCCACAGTGGATTGCCAGCTTTCACAGCACTGTTTTCTTGCTCCTGCTAGTTCATGACCTTTCTCCAAATTCATAAGCTGTGGCCCAGTCTGCCAGTCTGTATGGAAACGGCACATGGACCTGCCAGGTGAGCCAGCACCTTGTCTTTCTAGGCAACCTGGTGCCTAGAAGAATTGCAAGAATTTAAGCCTGTTAAGCCACAAACTCTCTTAGAAGGTTGGGATTTTTTACCCTTCAATGGGACAGGACCAGATATTATTATTAACCTCTCCACCTACCTCCCAGCTAGCTTTCCACTGAGTGTCTGCATTTTTAGATTCTGTCTGTCTGCGGTCCAGCCCCAAGACAGTTAATTTTAATAAATAAATAATGATAAAAATAGTCTCTGAGGACTTGGCAGGCAGCAGGCCAGGGAATCTGGGCAAGTCGCCAGCAGCTCTTCCACTTGAAATCTAATGTTAACTCAGACTGTGGCGCTCACATCGGTCTGTTCGGATTCTTTGGAAAGTGCCTTTCCCTTCCCCACCTCAGATGGAACACTGTGCCTGCTACCCGGCGGGGAGGGCTCCAGGGCTTTGGGGGGAACACGGGACTCTCGGCCCAGCAGTGTGGGGGAGCACACAGTTAGAGGCAAAACGCTCCCCTGAACAAAGGTTGGGGCATCAACTCGGGCGAAACTTTTGTAAGTGCCAAAACTGCAGAAAAGCCTCAGCTGGAGCAAGTGGGTCGACCACAAGATGCAAGGAAGGAGGAGGAAATCAGCCTCTGTGCGTTCTGGCACTTGCAGTGCCAACTGCTCAGTCTGTTCAGTCTGCTTTGATTTTTCAGCCAACGCTGCAATGGGCTCCATTTTAATCCTCAGGGTGACTTAATCATTGTGTGACGTCCCATACCAGTCTACAAGTTATATCTTAGGATAGGAGCTGTCACACCTCATGACTTCATATTCCCATTTCCTATCATGCCATATATTCACAGCGTATGGTACCAGCACCTGAAAAATCCATCTGAACCCTGGGCAGACAGTTACCTCTATCAAGAAAGTCTGGGAAAGTATGTATCCAAGAAAGTGCATGCCCTCTGGTGAGAAACAGCCTGCCAGCAGGTGGGAAGATTTAGAGTAAAAGAGTTTAGTGTTCCCCCTTTAAGGAGAAGTGAAGGGGCTTGGAAGAGCAAAGCTGTTTGGACATACCAGAACACAACAATCGGCACAGTTCTTGCACTATCATGCCTACAACAGAGAAGTCAAAAGTGCAAATGCAAACTTGTGCCTTCTCAGCCAACCCTGCCAGAAACACTCCCCAAACCAGCCCTGCTTTGCTCAAGTTGGTTGAGAGCTATTTTAAACCCACCAAAACGTTCAGACTTGCTCCTCTGTAGGCATGTTCCTGAAAGAGTGTTCTCTGTAGGGACGGGTGGCAACCAGGTTTAACTCTAGCTCCCACGGGCTTTAAAAATCCTCAGTGTGGGATAATCAAACATCTTCAGATAGGTACTCACCTGCTACACTGGTATGGGCATGGAAACTCCAGCAAAGGCTGGTTTGGGGCATGGTACATTTGTTTCACTGACAAGGCTGGGCACAGTATCTCTTTTTTTTTTTCCCCTTAGCTTTATTGTCTGTGTTAATAATGTTTGGCCTAGAGAACTGGCAAGGTAGCAAAGATAAATGCACTTTTCAAATTTCCTATCATGCAAGCCAGTCCCTGGGGATGTGTCTGTCAGTGATCTCACCTGGAGCTGGGAGTGTAAAATAAAGCTGTTTGAGGTTGGGGGGGGTGGTTGGCCAGCAGGCTGAAGAAGAGGGAAAGTATCTAAAGCACTTCAGCCTCCAACACCAGGGATGGTCTCAGGTGATACGGGATAATGAGGGAGAGGAAATCCCTTTGAATATCTGAGATGTCTACTCCATTTTGGGCCATCTAGGGGTGCACATTGTCTCTGAGGGAGGCAGCAGGGTAAATCGGGAGCTACCATGACACGAACACATTGTCCAGGGCTCTGGCTGCAGGAATGCAGGATGGGGGCTTGCACAGCTGTGATGATGGGTCAAAGGACCTGTAGAAGAGAAGGACCTGAGAAGATCCAAGGAAAACTGTGGTTCAGCACAGACTAGGATTACAGCTCTATTTATTTGTAGGTTTATTTTTTCCCCTAACCATGTGTTAGGAAACCCATCATGCCCACTTTCATTGATTTAGACACTTTTTATAAAAGCCTGCCAATCCATGGAGGAGGCTAAAGTGAACTCTGGGTGAAACTTTAGGGCTTGATCTTTCTAAGGCAGATGATTCACCCTGAAGCAGCCTTTAAGGTTCAGCAGTCTTAAGTCATGTGTGGGGAAAAGCTGGTAAGCAAAAGGCATCTGGGATGCCTGTACTGTCAGCTACCAGATTTAGGGAGGGAATTTGCACTGGAAGCGCCATTACTGTGAGGAGAAGATGCAGAGAGAAAATCGATGGCCTTAGCTGCATCCCTGGAGTCTTTCAGTTCTCGGGAACTCCATGCCTCTTTGCACCGTGATAAAAAACAAGGGTTAATTTTGAGCCCTTTGTAAATGCTCTTTTAGAGGGAGAGTCCTCAGTTTCTATGACAAAGCTGAAGTGACAGGACAGGGCTCTGTCTTTTCCCCTGGCACCAGATGCATATATTACATCAGTGAAAAAGTGAGATGATCTTCAGGGTTTCAGTGTAGTATTGATGGGATGAGTAGATTGCAAGGAGCAAGCCCAGACAGCTCAGAGCTCTGACTGGGTCTCATCTCAGGGAGTCTTTGTCCACAGTAAAAAATTCCTTCTTGGTCTGTAGCATTGTTGGACTGATTTGTCATGGAAATACATTAAGTTGAATAACTCTGGTCATGGCCTGTGACCCTGCATAACCTGGAAGGTAATGGATTTGCTTTGGTTCATCAGACATCATAGACAAAATATGTAAATACAAATTCTCAGAAGACTGAAGTACATTTTGTAACTGTGTGCTGTAGCAGCTCACCTGGTATTAACGTGGGCATAGAACAACTCTGCATCAAGATAGTGGGTTAATTTCAGTTATTTAATAGTTAAGTACTCAGATCCTGCTGCAGTGACTGCTTAACTTAATAGTTCGTTGACTTTGGAGGGTCTGGGATAATGCTGATAATATCTACTTACAGCTTCTATTCCCCGCATAGTTGGAATGAAATGCTTTGTGTAGGTGTGGGAAGAAGGGCTGGGTGAATTTTTATACCCAAAGGTATAAGGTAGTTATAGAAGTGGGAATCATAGCAGTAGTTTTGCTGATTCTGTGAAGTCTATCTTGTCTATAAGGGCTTTAAATAAGCATACCCCTATTCTAGGAAAGGATGAGAGGAGCTCCTGCCAGGTCAGCATGTGGAGTGTTGACTCTCAGATCAGTGGACTGTCAAGTTGAAGACAAAGCAGGCAAAATAATTACATCTTGGCAAAAAACTGTAATTAGGAAAGAAAGGCCATGGCTTAGATGGCTGAGCACCCCTCCCCCTGCCATGTATCCCAGCCCTTTTGGATGGTGCTCCTTGGAGATTTCCACAGAGCAGCCCCCACTTGAGTTATCTCTTTACAAGGAGACACTTGTGAGAAGACGAGAAGTGAACAGCTTGTTCTGACTTAAGCTCCCCGTGCTCAGGGAAGCACAGCCTGCAGCTCCCAGCGGTGCTGAAGGGCCAAGTAGTCCCTGGGATAACCCATCAAAGCCAGTGCCGTGCTCTGGGGTCCTTTGCTGTTTCAGAAATGGTGGTGGTCAGCTACTGGAGCTGCCACCTTCACCAAGCCACATCATTGATGCCAAGAAACAAACTTCAAAGCCTTTGGCAAAGCCTTTTCATCTGTGACCAACAGCAACTGTGCATTTCCACTGACATCTCATGTTATTTTCTTGATGAAGCTGCCATCACTTTCTCTGTTGATTCAGATAACTTTGTCTTACTTCTCTAGTCTTATTACCACCCTTCTGTCCAAGAGACTGGTCTGTTCTTTCAGCCTCTGTCTCTTTGCCAAGTCTTTGCTGCATACAGGGAGAAGGGGTTGTGTTTGCTGCGTTCCATCACTATTAACTGTTGGTTTTATTTCTGGTGTCTCTGACTGCATCCCTGTAACCAGATGTTTTTGGTTAGTGTTCATCACCTCTGCTTTCATTGTCAATTTTCCCTGGTTCTGTCTTTCCTGTCCCAGTGTGTCATCCTGATACCTCTAGCCACCAACTTTTTGCATTACTGGATTCACCCCTCTTTTCATGTCCTCTGCCCTCTCTCTTTCTCTATCTATCTGTCTATCTATACTATCTATACTATCTTCTAAATGTCCACAGGAGTAGGGAAGAGGCTGGAGATTTCAAACAAATACTTGTTGTTTGCAGACCCAGAAGGAGAGCTGCATCTTATAGTGGACAGGAATGTGGGATAAGACTCTGATTCCTGTGCTGGCTGTCGCCAAACCTCTGATTTGCAGTGGGTGCATCATTGCTCAGGGATCTTTACCTGTAAAATGAGGAAAATTGTGAAATACTTTTCCTACTAGTAGTGAGTCCTACAACATTTGGGCAAAGAGTGTGTTTTATCTCATGGAATGCTGGCAGCAGTGCTAATGGTCCTGTTGAGCTTAGAAAAGCATGGACTTTGAAAAACATAAAATATTGGCATCATGTAAAAGGCAGCTAGAGTGCTGCAGCAGCTGAGCCTAGATCCTAGCACTAGATTCCTAAATTAATGATATTGTACTAGTGAAATAATCTCAGAGAGTTGCTGAGAATCTCTGAAGATGTGCTTGAATGTTGCAATTAAAGCTGTTTACCTTTCATTTACTTGTTTAAATTGTGTGAAACATGAAACAGCGTGTCTGGAGAACCATACCTTCAGCTATGGGGCAACTTTTGAATGTTTAAAAATAAAGTAGCTTTTAAAAATCGTGTTGAGGTAAACAAAAAAATGTTCCAGTAATCTGTTGCTGGTTTTTCTGTGTGTCAAATTTGCTGTTTTAAATTCAACTTGGCTGCTTTTACTCCCAAAGTTTTGCATTTTTGGCTCTCTTAAATATTTCCTTCTTCAATTCATCTTCCCATTGTGAAAGAAGTTGGAAAGTCCATACTCCAAAGGAGTATGCTGCACAATGTTTCCATCTTGTGCCAGTGCTCATAATTGAATATTCGAGGTAGTGTTGGCTTTTCCAGAGAAATGAGATTCATTTTGGTAACCTAGCCCTTGCTGCATGGGAATTTCCTAAAAACATTTTTTTACAGACATTGTCAGTATTTGGTGAAGTTTATGTACCTTCCCTCCATTCAATTTGCTTCTCAGAGAACAAGGAGGGAAATTGGATGCGGCTCTTCTGTCTATGGCTATAACATTGGCTAAGTACCTCTCATTTTCCCTTTATTTTCCATTGTTCCACTTTATTTTCCAAATTTATTTTCCGTGTTTGTAATCAAGTAACAATATTGACTGACTGAGGCACTGTTAATTTAAATTTAAATTACTCTTAAAGGGTAAATTAATTGAATAGTATTCTTAGATCCTCTGATAAGCAGTAGAGTGGCAGGTTTCTCTAGAATGTCTGAAAGTCTTTTACCTTTAATTTCTTCACTGTTGGTGGCTTACAGCTATTTACCTTTCTGCTGTCAGGTGGTGTGGTTGGTGGTGATACACCAGCATTGCATCTAAGGGTCAGGAGGCTACAGTCCTCCAAACCCATAATTGAGAACCAAATTTTAGCTGGCAGCACTTCACCTCTGTCAGTGGAAAGATAGGGAAGTACCTACAATTCCTTCTGGTTTACAGGATGGCTTCTTCATACTTAGCCTTGTAGGAGAAAGTTAATAATAAACTACTTGAGAGAGCTTGTAGAATTCTGTGTAAATTTTGCCTTCCACATCTCCTGTGTTGAAAAAAATAGAAATTTTGAATTATATTTATCAACATTGTTATGTGACCTTTAATAGAGCAATAGAAATATACACCCAGAAATTAATAAAGGCTAAGTTTGATCAGCCTAAAATAAATGGATGGCAGTCCCTGGTATCAGTATAGTTTCTGCAAATAAAAGGAGTCAGGCATCCAAACAAACCTTTCCTATATGTAGAAAGTCTGATCTGGATATATTTGTGTAGGTTATAGGCAGATGTGAGACCTGAAACTAATAAACTTGCAGAAAGCTTTACACAGACAAGGCCTGTGCAGATGCTGTGCAACCTCTCTCACTTTCTTAAGCCAGTGCATCTTGCACGGGCTGAGGAACTAAACATCCATGGAGCTATTTCAGACTTACACAGATGCATTATGCAAATGTGATCAAGCTCCCTCTTGAAACCATTAGGATTCTTTCCATTGCCTTTGTAGGAAATTGGGCTACCCTGCAGAGCAGAATAGCTTCTGTTGACAGTTCCACCCTTTACTGTTTCTGAGGTTCATTAGTTTTCCCGAAGGAGTGGTGTGCTTAAATGGAGACGGAAATTTGGAACTCTGCTGAATACCACAGGTGCCATTTCCCAATTTAGAGCTCCTGGGCTTGGCTCTATCTCTAAATGGTTGCACATGGATGTACGCCTACCTTAACTGTCCATTCTCTAATAATCTCTGCCAAAGCAGGCTGACCTTTGGGACCTTCACCTAAAACTACCTATATAACAAGTTTTTTTTCAGAAGAACAACATTTATCAGTCGTGAAGAACTGTCTATAGAACTGAATTTTCAGGCTTTGAGTAGTACCTAGTATGTTTTATTGCCTTTATATTATAACTGACAAATACTATTGTTGTGGATTGTGCCATTTTAACTACTAATGTTAGGAATAGGAATATTTTAAACTCAAAGTATCAAAATGAATGAGGAAATTTGGGCTTAACAGAAGTACTCTTTATGGAAACCTCTCAATATCATATCAGACAGAATCTGTCCTACAAGCAAGGTATTCTAATACAATTGCATTCTTTCAACTGCACAAGAGTGATGCAAAGATGGAAGCTGGTTGTTGGCTCAAGATTAAATTGGATGGAGGTCTTAGGAAATTACATGATTGCATGCCAGAATGGAATCAGAAGCTCAAATGTAGGCAACATGGGCTCCTTCTACAAGGAAAGTTGCAGTACAATGAAAACAAGCAATGGCATGCTGAAAAGAAGCTTACAGAGTTTACTTGTATTTAAATATGTAATTAAGGCGATGCATTTAGGCCTTTGCCCCAGTGTGAATCCCTGTGAAGGGATTTTAAACCTACTAATGGTGGGCTTGTGTTTCCAAGCTCTTTTCTGTAGATCAAGGCAAGGCTACTGAAGAGCTAAAGCAACATGAGGGTTCTTGGAATACTGAAACCTCCTCTTCAATGTCTTTTTGCAAGTCTTTCAGAATAGCTTCTTGTTTGTGTAAATGGTTTTGTACCAGACACTTTTCCTTAAACTTTACTTGTTGATTATCTCTAGTTACCAGGGAAACCAGCTAGGCTGCCATCAACCTGAGGTGTTCTAGATGAGCCCATGATAACGCATGTACTAAACAATATTTTCGTCTTCTAATTCTGTCCCCTAGGACAAACTCCCAAATGCATGTACAGAACTTCATGAACTCCTTGAGACAAATATTTTTAAACTTTCTCTGCTGGAGGAGGAGTAGTTCCTAAATATTATAGTTGGCAAATTGCTATTCTTCTGACAGCAAGATTAGGTGTGAATTTTCTGCAAGTACCTCATTGCAATCAGTTTGAGGAGTTTTATTTTTTTTCTTTTATAGATATGAAATTTGACACAATGTATCTATCCATTTTGAATTGAAGTGTTTAGAAAATTGTGGAAATCTATGGTCACATTAAAAGGGAAAGTTGCTTTTGGCTGTGAGACATGTTAGGCTTGGCTTATACCTGGGATTTCTAGCAGCTGAGTATTTATTTTGAAGTATGATTATGGCTTAAATCAACATGACTCTTAGCTTGTATTCAGTTGTGTGACAGCATGCAGTACCGTTTACAGAGACTTGTGGTTTTGTACATAAATAAAATGTTTTAAGTGTTCTCATGGTAATGTAGCTTCATCCATGCTAAGGAAGTGGCACTGTTTTCCATGAGAGTGGTTGAGCTAGATGCATGCCACATCAGGATGTTAGCAAGGCTTTTGTTTCAGGCTGTTGGATTTTCAGAGTTTTTGTTTCAGGAGCAACTATGTGACTCTGTTACATTCAAACCTCTGGTGACCTTCTCATGTGATGAGAGAAGTGATTGATGAAACTGCCAGAAAATTGTTTGTCATGCCTGCGGGCTGACAACCTGTGCCCCAGGTGTTGGAGCAGGGGTGCTTCTCTCAGTGTTGGTGGGAGCCATTTTCTTAAAAGCCCTATTTGCTGTCAGGAGGCAGCCTGCTGGAACACTTAAAGTAGTGTCTGAAACCCCCTTCTTACTGTGTTATATTTGAGAGGTCATTGAGGTAACAGAATAATGGAAAGTATCAAACATAATGTCTGCCTTTTAAAAACGGGGAGAGAAGAGTGGGAAGTATTGGGGAATTTTAGATCTATCAAGGTTCAGTTCCTGGAAAAATCTGAAAGAAATAACAGCACAGCTTGCAAGCAGCTGGGTCATAACACAGAGATGAGGACCAGCCAAAGGAGCTTTGCTGAGAACAAATGACATCCAAACAGTCATGTTTACTTCTGCAAATGCAGTAAAAGGAATGATAATAATAGTAAAGTTTTGTGTCTTGTAGGTCAGTGTCTGACTCTGTCTCATACAACAATCTTGGAAGTAAGCAGTATCTAGAGTATATTTTCCCAGCTGGGGTCAAACAGGAGAGACAGAAATGATTGTCTATCCCAGTGCAGTTGTAAAGGATTCTCTATTGAAGAATGCACTGGGTGACATTCTGTAGGTACGGTTTGGGGTTTTTTTTTTCCCCTGGAGCTGCTTCTACTCAGTGCTTAGCAGAAGAGATACAGCTATCAATGCATAGGTGACCAAATCTCTGGAAGAACTGTAAGTCCATCAGTACTGGGGGTCATACAGCAAGCCTCTCCTTGAACCTGAGCTCTTTCCTCTGGCCTCTATCTCTAAGGCTAGAAATAAAATCCAAACTGGTTGTAGTCAGTGATGAATATCTGTTGATCTTGTCCCAGGAGTGGAGTGGAAATCTGAAGCCGAGGTTAGCCAGACCTGCTTTCTGATAGGAACTCAGGTGACCTGAAGGTTATAGAGCTTTTCAGTCACGCCATGCCTTCCCCATATCACCCCACCAGGCTGTAGTGTCCGGCTGACCCAGCAGACATCCCACCTCATAAGAAAAGGCACATTAAACAAGCCATGCCAGCAGACACAGAAATAAAACTCAGGCACAGATTTGGTCCTTAATTTTTTTATTTTTTTTTTTTTTTCTTTTTTCTTCCAAGTTGTTTGATTCTGTTAAATAGAGGAATTTTGTTTTAGTCTGCAGCTGGGCTGGACCGCATGCCTTGGTTAAAGTGATATAAGCATCATTGCATGGGCTGTTGGAAGCAATTACCATTTACAGTCAGTGACAGTCACCTTTTCTGACAGTTTGATGCTTAAAGCCATAAATTCTGTAGGGACAGGAGAAACCAGTCAAATGCCATGTATTTCTTCACACCTTGTATGACAGGCTAGAAATAGCTCTTTGACATGCTGACTTTGGATTTGTCAATTTCCTTCAGCATTTGGGGAAAGCTTGGAACAGCAAATATAGATGAGTAAATTAATTTTGTTCTAATTGCTTCCCCTCTAATTAGCATATTGAAAACAAGATGCTGAAAAAAAATGCAAAACAACATGGATTTCTACAGCGTTCTTAAAGGATATTCTTGGGATTCAGAGGACCAGCTTAGAGATCAGGAGGTGGGATAAAGCATAAAATGTTAATATGCATAGTTTTGTGATACTTTTGGCCTGGCTTCCAAAGAAAATCAAGCTCTTTCCTTTCTCTTCCCTTCTTCTTCATTGTAACTTTCAAACTGTTAGTAACTTCCATTATTTTGAACCAAATAGGACCCTGATACTGTAGCAATTTCAGATAAAATGTCATGTATTTAGGCAGGTGGAGGACAAGACACCTCATGCATTTACGCCCATTCAGACAGATGGTAACACTGAAAGGTTGACCTCTGCCATTTTGAATCCTCAGAGAAGAAAAAAGGTTATAAATATCCCAAATGCAAAATAAAAGCTTCAATCAACAACTTAAGTCAATCTTAGCGAACCCAACAGTCAATCTATGGGAAACTACATTTGTTTCCCCTGCTGATGGGGAGGTGGCATGGGCTGAGGCTCTCCTTCCAGCATTTGCTGGGCTGGAACCTGAGAACCAGAACCTGGAACAGCTCTGGAACAACTCTGGGAGTACGACCAGGCTACCAGCAGGCAGTTTCCTGGCTCCAGAGGATTTGCAGAAAACCAGCATCTGAAATGTGTTTATGACCTGGCTCTGCTCCTTTTCAGCCATATAGGAGGAAAAACAGCAGAAGTGGCAGACTCTCTGCAATGCTGATCTTTGCATTCAGTTGTTTTTAACTGGACTTCTATGTGCTGCCTTCACTGCTGAATGCTTAAGCAGTAGTTGTATTTCTCAATGATTTAAATCGTGCTTTGGTTGTTTCTCTTGAATTTAGTGGTGAAAATTGAGTAGGTCAGGGGTAGCTCAGCTTCTGTGCTAAAAATTAAATGTAAGTGCATTACTTTTAGTCTCATACGATGCCCTGTACAGCAACTCCATAACCTGTGAATAGGGCCCCAGTCTTGCTGTTAGCAGTGTCCCTACAGACACTGTGTTAGTAATATCTATGTTTTAGTGATAAAGTTACCTTTGAAGAAGCCATTGTGAAGATATTGGAGGGATTTTTATGTGGATCACTTGTTTTCCCAGTGTTTGTACTGCCTCTTTGGGGTTTTTTTTGTCCAGACTATAAAAATTTGAGGGCAAG
The DNA here is from genome assembly GCA_013398955.1 of Callaeas wilsoni. NCBI lineage: Eukaryota > Metazoa > Chordata > Aves > Passeriformes > Callaeidae > Callaeas > Callaeas wilsoni. The sequence continues at coordinate 32,965 of VWPU01009512.1, forward strand.
CTGCTGCAGGTAATTTAAAGGTATTTACTTGAGCCCTTAACATAAAATGCTCTACCGTTGTGTTAAAATTGTTCCCATTTCTTCTTTGTGTTAAAGGGGAAAGCTTAGTGTGGTGTAGCCTAGGGATATCCAGCAGTTGCTAACAGAGCTGAAGACTTCAGCTCTACTTTCACTGTGGTCAAACTGGCACAGGTCACATCTTGGAGCACACATCTGTTAGGTGTTCTGTGCTGAGGGTCTCTGTCCCAAAACCCCCAAAGCTTTCCTGTATGAGTTGAAAGATTTGGTTTGCCAGGTTTTACCTCTGGAATAGGCACTGCTGGATGGGGGCAGGACACAGTGAGTCTGCAATGTCTCTTCTTCTTCCCTGTTGGCCAAACCAAGGACATTTTACGATTTATTTTGCCTTGTGCACCATAATCAAAAGCTCCCTTCCCTTCTCCCAAGGAAAGATTGGGGTGAACTATGCAAAGGAGACAAAGAACCAGCAGTAGAATGCCTTGCCTTTCTTTACTTTATGCAATTTTAGGTGGTTGAATGTGTTGCTATTGCCTAGAATGAAATAAGCTTTCAACTTTGCCATCTGTAGTTGTTCAGACTACATCTGCTGCAGCTGAAAGTTTCTTTTCCTCTGATGGCTGCTTGTGGGCTTAGACAACTTTTTAGCAGATAACAATTCCCACTGAAGACCAATGGCAAGAAGGAAACTACATTGCTCATTCTAAAGTCCCAAAAGCTGTGGACTATGACTCGTGGTGATAGGGGGAGAAAGTAGAGCATTGGTGAAATGTGGGAATGAACTTACTAGAGGGTGGTGAATGAACCAGAGGTGAGTTTAAAACCTCTGTTTACATATGAAGAAGATGGTGACTGAGATAAAGAAGAAGGCAAATTTTATCCCTATCTCCTCAAAATTTTTCCGTAGCTATTCAAATTAAGAATTTGGAGTATGTGTCATTGGAACAAAACCAGATACAAGGGAGGCTGAAATACGTAATTCTCTTGTACTCCTATTTGTGATGTCTTCATGCACCTGGTTGGTAATACAAACTGAGAGAATGAGTATTGCAAAATTTAAGCTCTGTTTGTGAAGTACGGGAAAACAGATCCCACTTTCTGAGGACAAGCAGAAGATGAGCTAGCAGTGTTTCTGTTCATCTACAAAGAGATCTTTCCTTTGCATTAAAGTGGCAAAAATGAGTAATTCATACTGATGCTGTCTTAATGACGCTGCCTTGGCACTCAGACCTTTTCATACTTCCAGTTAGTGGCAGAGCTGGAAATAGTCCATCGTTTCTGGACTCAGTTGCACATTGCTGCTATTAGTGGCTGCTAGCTCCTCTTATTAAGATTTCTAAATGTTATGTTAGTGGAGTTGGAGTCTTGATAAATCATCCCTGCGTTCCAGCCACACCAGTTAAGCTAGAGAACTACATGTTTACTTTAACATGTTTTCCTGAATGTCTCTTTCTTCATGTCCTGTCACAAAGACTCCTTTTTTTATTTCAGGAGGATTCAGACTACTCAGAGATAGTGCAATGTGACTCTGCTAGTCAAGCAAAAGGTCTTTAATAGAGAATGAATCTATGTTTCCCACTATTGTCACAATGGCATTCAGATCTTTCACGTGTGGACAAAGTTTTCATGTCTTAAACTTTTTGCTTTGAAAAATAATTTAATTGACAAATGCTGCTTCCTTTGGGATGCGGAATTCCCACTTGCATTTAGGTCTTGTTTTTCTCTGGATGAGGAACCAGGGACTTCTCATAGAGAAGCTTTGAGCTTAAGCCCTTTTGATAGAAATAAGAATTGAGCCTTCACATTTGAATAGTGATCATACAGGTTCAGCTCTATATAAAATCCTTCTGAAGCAGAAACTTTGTTCCTTTAGCAGGAGTTGGTTTTCAAGCTGGAATGTAAATCCCACCTGGCAGAAAGGTGTATTTCTGGAGTGATAACTCATTGCCAACATTGAATTTCTTTGGATGGGGTCAGTGAGACTCCTGTTTCTAAGGCATAGATGTGCTTTGTGTTTGAGGGCTCTGTTACTGGAAAATTCATTATTTCTCCCTATCTTGCATCCAGAATTAAGTAATGTTAATCAGGAAACAAAGTAGCTGAAAAAACCTCATTGAGGAGCTGTATTCTCTTGCCTACCAAGGCAACAAGAACTGGTAAATAGCACCTTGCTAAATAGTACTGATTCTGACTTAATCTTATCCAAGGCATTTCAATGTGCAAAACAGAAACAGTTGAAGAATGCGTGTTAGGCAAGCTGGGAAAAAATCAACCTTCCCCTTTGAAATAGACTTTATTGTAAGATTGAGGTAGGGCAGGTAATTTCTTCCACTTTCTTAATTTCATGATTGAATTTTATGTCCTAATGATCTGTCATTTTGTAAGCGTGAAGAATCTGGTAACTGGAACCTCTGAGCTGCCCACGTGGACAGACAGAGGCCCATCTGTGGTACGGTGAGATAGGCACTCCTGTATGCACAGGTGCTTACACTTTCCTTTGAAATCCAGAAGAAACACCAGCTCTAGTCCTTGATTCAAGGTTAATGAAAGTGTGATTAGTGTTGTTATCCTTAAGTGCACCCAGATTTTCCATATGTTTTTAGCTTTGATGGTAGCTTCAGCAAACGGCCTTTATAATGACTCTTTTCTTGTATAAGCAAATGAAGGATATTTCTGGCTCTCATATGGAGAATTAGTGGTGGTCCTTAAGTTATAAAGTGTTCCACTAAAATACACTGCTGTTGCACATCAAAACATCAATGGATTTTGCACTTGCTTTGTTTAAAATTGTACAATTGGATTTGTAATGCAACACATCAACTAAAGACCTTTCCTCACCCTTTGTGGGTCATCAGTTATTATGCTTTTTTTAGGAATTCCTTGCTGTACTTTCAGAATGTTCTCCTGAACACTTCAAATGAGGACAGAACAATCTCCACCAGTCGGCTAAGCAGTGCTCTTTTTCCAAGGTCCCTTCTAATATCTCCCTGATAACAGCACTCTCTCTGCCTTTGTGAGGAAAAGGTCACAGTGGTGGAAACGGTGTGTTTGTTCTCTTGTTTCTAAGCTCTGCTATTCTTTCCTTCTTGTTGCTGCTGACAAGATGGTTGCCAAGCCACTTTGTCATCACTCCTGCATCTTGACAGAACACAGGAGCTGTCCCAGATAACAGGAGAATACATCCTTCCAGCAAAACCTGAGTGACTTTATCCAGTCCCGGATTTAAACAGACCTGACATATTCTGTCCCTGTTTACAAACTGGATGCTTCAACAGGACTCTGTCACAGAAATAGCTGTGTTTCTCTTGCTAGAAAACAAATGTTTCATTTTGGAAAAACCAGAACTCAATGCTGATGGCATAATTGGTAATGAATCTTGGTAAGGAGCCCAAGCTGTTTATTACTATCTATCTTAAGCCTCTGATATTGCTTTGTGCTGCATGTTGAAAGACAACAAACTAAACAGAAACTGTCTGCTGAGGCTGGTAGACTGAATTCGGGCAATATAATTTTGCATTGCATTATGTGTATAGTTGCTCTAATTGTGGGAGGAGAAGGAAGAACAATGAGTGAATATAACAAACTACTGGCATCATTATCTTTTGTCTGCATCCCTGTGCTGCAGCCAATTACATTAATGCAAATGGTAAGAGCCTCCTTTGATGCTCTTATCAGTCTGCCTGCAGTTCCTGTGCCCTGATGACTCCCAGCAGTCCATCGAGAGGCACGCTCTGTGTGTAGCTTATCATTCGGTGAAGTCATGATATCCTTCACAGCCTCCTTCCTTCATGCATGTACATTAGTAAAGTATATCTATTTTACTTACATGTGGATTCTGGGATTTGCTGGTTTGGTGTTTGGTAACTTAATACTCAGTGAAAAAGGCATTTCATAAACCTGCCTGGATATCTCAATCTGGACGACACAACTGAGACGCCGCTTCCCTGCTAAACAGCCATGCAGCATTACTGATGCCCCACCTGAAGCTCCAGGTGATTTTATGCTTTCTTAGTCTCTCAGAGATGCTGCCTCCTTACGTACAGCTTCCAGTCTCAGAGTTATAAGGTGATTTTAATGACACACTTGATCTTAGAGATTCATTTCTCTGGGAAGCTATGGCAAGATGTGGTGCGTATCATCAGTCATGAGGCTTACACTTATTTGGTTCTGCTACTACTAACAAGGGAGCAGCTGTCTCTGAGGGAAGACAGACAGGCTTAAAAAGTCTGAAGAAAATCTAGGTTGGTTTTTTACAGACAAAATCTTTTTAAAATTGAAATAGCCGAGACTACCTTTTTGGATCACATGTTAAGCATAACTCTTTTTCTCAAAAACTTGTGAAAATTCAACATCCAGTTGACTCAGGTTTCTAAAATTGTTTCAGAAGATTTTAGAGAGATTATCAAATAAGAAGATTTTCACTGGCAAAATGATGAGATAAATATAAATTGTAGGAGAGGAGAGAGGAGAAAATAGTAATGCTTTTGCAGTGTTTTTTATCTTGCCATCTCTTCAAAGTAATGTAAAAATCCATAGCACTAGAGATGAGTGGAGAGAGCTGCCTTTAAAAGATGAAGACTCATCACATGCTAATTTATTGCCATCATTCATCAGAATTGCATGCTTCAGTCCTGATTTTTCAACAGCCTATGCTATTGCAATAACCACATCCGTAGGGAAGAGAGCTGGATGAACCTAGATGTAGTTTCAGGCACTTCAGATGTTTAATATTTCTTGGAATGATACCTCGCACTGAGCTCTCCCACATCCATGAAAGTGTTTTAACCACGGGGTTGTGATGTCATGTTTTCCTTCTGCTCCCATGGTGTTTGCTTTCTGACTGCATTTGGGGAGTGCCTTCATCTAGATCAGCCAGATAGTGTTGGAAGGTGGGCACCGTAACTGTAGATGTTCTTTAACTGAGTAGGACATCTTTCATTTTTCCTGGCTGAATAAACTGTTAATTAAAGCTGAGCAGGGACAGCATGACCTCCTTCTTGCTTGACACATATGCCAAAGAAATCTTCAGAGTGAACCTCATGTTCAGTGCTCAGTCAGCATCTCTCAGTCAGGGTCTCACGTCCAGCTACATGAAGGCATCCAGTGCTCAGCTCTCACTCCAACACCTGTATCCTAGGGAGAAATGGGGACTGAGAGACATTCACATACAAAACTAACAGTGGGATGTAGGTGACTCCCTATTACGGCACCGCTTTTCTCAAACATCCAATTCTCCCTAAGTGACCGTGTCAGGAACCCAAACATCTGGTTCTGTACTTTGAGTTGCCTGAGCTGGGGCTAAGGGCTTATCAAATGTGCTGGTCTCCTCTAACATTAGAGAGGACAGATAAAGGAAACCCCTGCTAGTGATTACTTACTTGACTTCACTGCTTTATGGTGTCAGAGTCCTGAGGGACTTGGAAATCCTGTGAAATAACCTAATACTTAGCATTAGGTGGAGAGGATCAGAAGGGACAGAGGCTGACATGGCATTTCAGGAAGTTTGGACTTCCAGGTATGAGTCTGCAGGTAGCTCTGAGCATCCTGCAGCAGACTGGCAGTGTGCAGCCTGAATGTCAGTTCTCTCCCTCTGAATGTTTTAGCACCTTGGCTTGTTTGCATCCATGCCTGGGGGAAAACCTGCTCCACTGCAGAGCTGAGTCCTCTCTAGCAGTGGCGTGGGTGGTGCAAGCTAGTGAGTAAGTGACACCACAGAAAGATGACACCTTCCTGTTCCATGGCATGGAAACTCTGGCTTCGTATTTCCGAACGGGCAGCAGCAAGGGACCTGTTGTTTGTCTCAAAATCACCTGGGGAAAAGGAAGTTACTTTCATTATGATGCGTGCTTTAGAATCAACAACTGATTGTCTTCTACATCCAGCTATTTTAAGTGGACTGTACTACTCCTGTCCTAGATTATCTTTATTCTGAGTTATCAATTCTTGGTGGCTGCAATAAAGAAGTTGCCTTTGGCTTACCTCTCTCTGTTACCAGTTGAGTTAGTGGATTGCTCTTAAAAACTGTGCTTTGCTGGGCAAAGAAATGAATTTTGTGCAGATCTTTGTTTTGTCTGACTAAATGAAAACCTACTGACTATAAAAGCTACATAGTTTCTTGGTGAAATGCTAGAATAAATTAGGACTAGCCAAATGTCTGTGCATATTGATAATATGGCTGTCTCCAAAAAGGCTTGATCTTTAGGGACAGTTGTGTGAATATGTGAAGTACAATTTCTACCGGACAATAAGGCCCTGTGTAATTAACTGGCAGTGTTTGTGTGTCAGAATGGTGTGCTTTAACTTTCCAAGGGGGATATTAAGACGAGGTCTTGGATAACTATTGATGGTGGGTAGGTAGAATACATCTTTCTATAAGTACAGCATAGTGTCCAATGATAAGGAATCTGACATTAAAAAAAAAGGAACAACAAGAAGCATTTGTTCTGACCAACAATCAGAAGATGGATTGTTCCATGTCCATGAAGTCTTTAATAAAGAGGCAGGAGTGCTCCTGGAAATGTGATGGCAGACTTGGCTATAGGGAGGCATCGGTGTTTTGCAGTGGAAAATGTTACACTTGTAACTCAGTGGTACTGGGGTGAAGCTTGGAAGAGAGAAGGGTGACGTGGCATTGCCCAGTAGCTGGCTGAGTGAAGGTCATGATTTCCCTCTGAGCAGTGCCAAAGAGCAGCCTTTCTTTTCATGTGCTGGGAACTGTGTGTCGAGGGCCAATACTGCAAGTTCCTCTTTCAGAGGATTTTGCAACCCTGTTAGAGAACTGAAAGGCTGTTGTTCTTGGATAAGATTTCTTTTGTGACAAAGCAGTTCCATGCAAGCTGAAGGTCATTTTATCTGTCTAGTGGTAGATCCCAGAGTCTGCTCTCTGGTAGTGTAAAGAAGCCATCAGCAAAGCTGCCTTGTTGGGCCCCAGGGAAACAAGCAGTAGACAGTGGTCTCTATCCTCAGCAGATGAGCAGGTGAGTGGTAGATGTGGAAAAGGCACTTGCTAAGCCGGTAAGGAATTTGAATAGAATCAGACCAAGAGTCTTTTAAATACTTTGCATCTTCTGCTGTTGATTCACCTAAACAGGCTTTTCTTTTAGATCATGTACAAGGTGCTTGAGCCTTTGGTATTTATTTGGGTATCTGCCTGGTGGAGTTACTGTCTTTCTGCATGTGGGTAATTTAGATGGCTCCTTGTGGGTGCTGAAGAACAGAAGTTATTCTGCAAAGCTGCCTCCCTAAAAGTAAGTTATATTTACTTGATGATTCAGAGCTTTACATGGCATTAAGAGCAAGTGACTTAGAATGGGCTTGGAAAATAATTCCTTTCTGCTGTATTGGAGTGTGTCTGGCTGACTTAGAATGTTCATCTTGACATTAAAAGAGGAGTCATAATACAGAGAAAAGAACGGATGCTTGGAAATGCAAAGGCGTTTTGAGCTTTTTCTGTTCCTTAGTCGCTCTGAGGTCTGTATATACAGGAAAATGGCAACACTTGGCAAGCTGAAATACACGGATTACTGTATATTTTCTTTTTACCCTCCCTTTATGTGTACTATGCATTGTTTATACATGGCAACCATGTCAGTGAGGAGCAAGCTCTATGATTTCTGTGCAGGAGGTGCGATAACAAAAAGAGTCTAGACCATCCAGTTAGACATCATTAATTTGGCTCTTTAGCAGGCTTTCAGTGTTGGAGTATCTCTGTGCTAACTGTGTGCTCAAAGTTAAGGGATATCTGCTCGCTCTCCTTCCTTCCTTCCCCATTGCACTGCCATAATGTGATGCATCATGAAAAATGGGTCAGAGCAATTATTGCTGACATTCTTGCTTGAGACAGTGAAGGGCATATACTTTCGGCTGCTTGAGGTTTCTCTGTCATCTTATGCTCTGAAAGAGAACTGGCACTAAACTGAGTGTTCATTTCGTAATTTGTTGAGTTTAGCCTTGTTTCCATAGGAAACGAGCACACAAGATATGCTTCTGCATATATTTTCCTTCCTTCTTCTTTCCCCCTCCCTTCTTTATCCCATTGGCCAATCACAGCCAAACTTTACAGGCTGATAGAAGTCTCAAGGATAACTGTGTTACTGTGGATGAGCTTCTTCCTATGAACACTGAAAAATCTGCCCAGGGCAAAGCCCTGCAATGTGGTCCCAGCTGTAGGAAGAACTTTGCTGGAAGCATGTGCTGTGAGATATCACTGAGCTGGAGTGGCAGATTCTCAGGAAACCTTGATCCCAGGACTCAAGGAATTACATGTTCTGTATCGACTGGCAGCAATACCTGTGTTTGTAGCTTGACTTACATTAGGACTGTGTTTATGTGCAGTACTCTATAGCATGAGGACCGCCTGTCGGGGACTAGATTGGAAGCCAATTAACCCCAAGGCTGGGATCTCAGAAGGGCCTCCTGGGTATGTGTGTGCTGTCTCTGTCTCATTCAAACAAACAAATAAATCCTCCTTCAGTTGTTCTTACTGTTTTAAATCTCTAATTTTTGTTATGACATCTTTATTCTTTGCAAAATAGAAATACCACTGAACAGTTTTTCAAAGCAGAAGCAATCCTAGTTATACTCCTGGGCTTTCCAGTCTCATCTCCATGATGCATAGCCTCCAAGTGGTGTTTTTTGTCCCATTTCTCCTTTTCCCCTCTCTTGATATTTTAAATAATTCCTGTGATCTTGAGGTTTTCAACTAGATATTTTCTCCCAATTTTTCCTTTAGTCTCTCTTTAATCATTTCAAGTACTTTGAGAGCTGTTTTCACTGTACTCTGCTTCAGGCCTAAAATGCTATGTAAAACTAAGACTTTGTGATGAAAAAGCTGGTTTCAGTGGCAGTGTCTGGAGGGATTTCCATTTTCACAGTGTTGACAGTACACTGGGATGCTGGTGTGAGCAGCTCTAAGCCATTGTTTAGTGTCTACCAAATACAGTATAGTTGGGTCTTTAATTAAATGCTCTGTTCATATTTCCTACAACCCAACTTTATTTCTTTACCCTTCCTTCCTTTTGTTTGTTTCACACTCATCACTGTGACACCTGAAAATCATACAGACCTAAGCCCATCCTAGTGCACCACAGACAGCCTGAGTCCTCTCTTCTGGACAAGTAAGGAAAAAGCAGCATCTTCTTTCAGTTCATGAAATCCCAGTTCTTTTTTTGATCTCTGCTTCGTCTTGGCTCGCAGTGCACATCAATCAAATATATTTTAGTTTCTTTTTTCCATTCTGACCACGGTTTTCTTATGTACTATTCATGTGATCCATAGACCCGCCTCAGGATGCTCTGGCTGTGATGGAATTAAACAGTCTCTGTAAGAATGAGAGCCTCAATAATAGGAACTTGAATTATGACAGATGAAATTGGGATATCAGGATTGTCTTAAATGTGAGTCTTGCAAAAGCCTGGTCTGTATTGGGGTTACTCAGCAGGGAGATTCTTCATAGCCTGTTGCACTGCTGCTACAAAACATCCTTAATTTTTACCTTCCCCATCAAGAGAAGGAAGCTGAAGGAGAGCACTTGGAATATCAGTAATGGTTGGTTAAGGACTTTGTTTATGGTGTATTACCTCCCTCCCTCTCCCCCAGCTGATAACTGTATTGAAGACAGGCAAAGTTTCTCAGTCTTGCATTACTTTAAATGAGGTGAGATATCATTCTGCTACTGGGCTCAAGTTAAATGAAACTCCCTGAACCTCACATTTTTAAAAGTTATCCCCACAGAGCAGTGAATGGAAGACCAGATTCTGAATAACCAAAACAGCCTTTCCTCTTCCTTTTTGGACACCAGCAGCCTTGCACAGCATTATCCATTGCTTTCCCTGTTTTGTAAGGCTGTGCTAATCTCTGCTGATGGAGAATCACAGTGTTTTGGACAAGCTGTGTGGTCATGTTCTTCTCTTAGTCATAAGAGAAGAACAGATGGGTTTCTTCCTTTGGGCCTCTCTGGCAAGCTCCCTAGCAAAGCTCAGTCTCACTTTTGTTCTGTCCCCCAGTTATATTCTTGTGTGTGCTCCACTGTAGCTCAGCCGAGATGTCCTGAAAACAGAGTGACAGAACTGGTGTTTCTGCCCAGGCACATGCAACTGTGCTTGCACGTGCTCAACAAGCTGTGGAAGTTGCTCAGCTTTGTATCTCTGTACAAACATGAGCCATTCCTGTCCCAGAAAAGAAAAAAAATTCTTGAGATGCTTTTTCTCTATCTTCCATTGGCAAGAAGCTGTGACTTGGGGAGGTTCTGTGATTCCTGTGTTTTTGTGACAGAACAGCAGCAGGAGAAAGAAAGGCCAAGTCTTCTGGCTTGCAGTTTCTCTCTCTTTGCTTAGCAGTGAGAGCTGCTATATATTGTCAAATTGCATGTCCTCATTTGAAGTTTCATCTTGGTGGTGCCTAGAGAAAAGCCTTACATAAGGACCTACATGCAATTCAGTCTTTGTCACACCTTGTTGACTGCCTAGCCTCTTTTTCATAACTACTGCCTGCTCTTAGTTCACATGAAGGCATTTATTTCTCTGGCTCTGCATCATTCTTCAGCTGTTCTGAGCATGCAGCTCAGAACAAGGTGCACAGTCAAGTGTTGTGTAGTGTATTTAAGCATGAGAAATTATCAAATGCGACATTCTTATGCTGAAAGAGCCGGATGATTCTTCTCTACCTTTTGTTAATGACTATGTCTCTTGACGTTTTAATGGGGAATTTGTTCCATATAACAATTACACTGAAATTTTAGAGGCATAAGGTCATGGTTTACTTAAAATCTCAACATCTAAAACACACTGACATTCTGCTTTAGTTTTTGGTGAGTATCACTCTGCGTTTCAGCTTTCAAGGATCTTTTACTTTCATATCAGTGTCACTATGACTGGCTTTCAGCCAGCTTTCACAATTTTGAAGAAATTAAGAAGAACATCCTGAAGATAATAGTATTTATGAAATAAATTAATAATGATGTGGTATAAAGCTTTTATTGCAGAAAGTTTAAGAGTAGTGCATTATTTGCTAGCAGCAAAATCACTTCAGTGTAGTGTATTCTGAAGGACTGCTAATAAAAGGAATCTGCACCCCAATATGACATGTTTGGGCTTTAGAGGCTATAAGCTGAAGTCTTCAAATCTGGGCTTTCTGTTCATGTATAATTAGCATTTCCTACTTTGCATCCTGGTGTAAATTTTAGACATTGTTCTGACCACAGGATGTTGATAGTATAGAGGTCGTAGTCCTCACCTTCAGAAACATGAGTGCTGCCCATTTGACCTTCCACCAGGTGCTGCGGGTGTGCTTAGTAAATGACCATAGAAAAGGGGGAAAAGATGTGTTTTATTCTGTAAAATGGGGATATTCTAGAAACCTGTATGCCTTTGTATAGATAAGATCAAACTGAGCGTTTATGGGTACCAGGGCAGGGAAAGAGAAGCCTGCGCTGCCCTGGGGATGGCAGTGGAGGAGCCATAAGGATTCCACGTGAGAGGAGCTGTGCCTTCGGTTCCACCAGCTCGCCTCATTCCCTGCGTGTGCCAGTACCCAGCCTTGCTCAGCAGCCATCCCTTCCACGGTGAAGGGAACGTGCCTGTGGTTGATAACTGCTTGCATATCTGTGCAAAAGGACATGTATTGATCTGCTGCAAACTCCCAGCTGGGAAAGCCCTGCAAAGAGTAATTTGTCATTTGTCACAGTTGTGTTCAGACTTACAGGTTTAGCTCCTAAATGACACATTGTGTGAGTCCCAGCTAATTCTTGCTTCAAGCTGGGATGTGTACTGATGGATTAGAGAATCTTCATGTGAAATAGTTTGGGTTAAAGTGGGTCCTAAATGACAGTTAATTACCATTGTCCTCTGTAAGCCATCAAAATAAGGGACTACCTTTGTGGTAAAAATGTGCCTTTTGTTTCCAGCTTGGATAGCTTGTTTCTAAAATTCTGATGATTGGGATGCTTCAATGGAAAACATTCCGATCGTGTTCTGCCTTTAGCTGCGTGACTCAAAGCTCTGTGGCATCAGTGCTCTTTTCCGCATATGAATAATTGTCTCTCCATCTTGCTTTCACTGAGCTGAGCAAATGAGCTCCTTATGATCAGTTCTCAAGATCACATCATTCCAGTAATTTTTCCTTGAAACTTTTTCAGACTTTGTCTTTTTTGTGTAGGCTGGGCTTTAGAGTAGGAGGGGGCTTTTAGTAAAAGGCATGCCAGGACAGTCCTTCTACAGTGCCAAGGCAGCCAGGAGGCACTGGGCCAGATACAGGACTTAGACTTCCCAAAATTGTAGTTTATTGCATTGATGAACACAAGACTGTTGTCAGGGTTGAGATCCTCAGCACGGAGGGGGGAATACTAAATTTCCAGGAAAGCTTGTGTGAATTTTTGTGGTGGTTTTTGGTTGGTTTTGGGGGTTTTTGCTTGTTTGTTTTGGTGGGGGATTTTTTTGTTTGTTTGTTTGGGTTTTTTCTTTGGTTTGGGTTAAGTTTGGTTTGGGTTTTTTGTTTTATTTTTCTTTTTAAAATAAGTTTTATCGCCTCTTCCGCATCCCACTTGTGGAATATGCCTTATCAGTTCAGCATACAGATGGGTGTAATGTTGCCTCAGCTGACTGCAGGTTTCCAGAAAGTACATGTTTCTCATAATGATAAAAAATTGATTGATTGAACTGTTGTAGCTTGGAGAAGATGCTTGATTTCTAAGCAGCATTATCTCCACACCCTTTTCATGCAAGGTTCTGATTCACAGATCAAAACCTTGCTTGGGACAGCTCTTAAAAGGCACGGTACGATCTTAGTGCATTTGTGGAACTGTTTGATATTAAGTCTGTGTGTAATTGTGAGCCCTACTTGAGAAGCAGAAAAAAAAATCCTTATAAAAAAATACTTTTCCATAGCTCTGTAGGTTTACTGAGGAATCAAAACCAGTTTAATGCTAGTTTCTAGCATCTTGTCACAGATACACAGCTTGAAAAACGTCGTGTTAGGGTTATTTTCTATTTCTCCCCTCCTCCCTTCCCCTCTCTCGGCTCCAGGTGGTCATTTGCCCTATGGTCTTTATCAAGTATGGAAATGTGTGGGTGATTTCATTTCCAAATGGATTCAGAAGAGAGCTTCCACCCACTCAGAAATGACAGTCAAATGGTTTTATTAGCCTTCAACTTTCACAAACCTGCAGCTCCTAGTGGCTTAGAGAACTGCTCTTTGAAACAAGAAGAAAGGCATTAGAATGTTTGGCTAACTAAGTAATTCAAGCAATTGAAGGTGTTTTTGTGCTTCTCCTCCCTCTCTCTGCCCTCTCCCTAAATAAAGGAGCAACTTATTTCACAACTATATTCTAGGCTTTTAAAAATCTCTGTGGGGTAATAAGAGCCAGTGCTGCCTTTTATGCGTGAAAATAACACAGCAAACAATTGATTCTAAATTAAAGTTTGGAAAAATGAGTCAAATCCCTGTAGAAAAATAACATGCGGCTGAAAATGCTTCTTTTGTAACAAGGTAATGTCAGATTTCAGAGTTCTGAGTCAACGAAATTGTCATTGAGTCAACAAAACGTGCCAGACAAATGTGTAGTTTTACTGCTTTTTTGTCCTGATGTGATTTGAGATGCATTTTTTAAATATCACCTTCTTCCATCTTGCCTTTCATTCCAAGTGACCTGCCAGGCCTGCTAATTGAAATTAGTTTCCTAAAGTGCTAATATAATTTGTAAAGATGGTAATATTCAGAAAGAGGCAGATTCTTTGGCAGCTCTTGCAACTCTGCTTCTTACTTTGACAACTAGGAGAAAGGTGTTTCGTGTCAAGACTAGGTTAGTAGGATGTTGAACAGACGGTAAATGGCAGTGCATTTTTAACAGTTCTGCAAATGAAGATCTAATACTGGTTTTACGGGTGAGGGGAGACAGAGACATGGACAAATGAAGCCCTGCAGCAACTCAAGGTTATGTTTGAGATTCCAGATCTGTCTTGTGCTGGTAGACAGTTCTGCTGTCCATGTGTTTCAGCACTTTTCCCCAAAGAAAATCTTTCTCTGAGTAGGATAATCTTTTTCCTTCTGTCCATAGCAGCTTACTCTCTCCAGCTAAAAGAGTTGCTTAGAAATAAATTCATTACAATGGATAATTTTCCGTGGTGGCAAAATACTGGGGAAACTCCTGGGCAGTTATGGAGATAAGTGTACCCCCAGACCATGGGGGGCCACACAGCAGGGAAAGGCTGAGACTTTTTCAGTCCTATGGAATTTCACTAGATCTCCAGGCTTCCTCTGTTTCACATTTCTGTATTCGGAAACTGCCACAATGAAAAATATGTTCCACAGGGAAGAAGAAAAATTAACTTTCTGGCAGTGAAATAGCATGCCTTTTGCTGCAGAATCTCACTGCTCTGAATTTAGAGATGGAAATAAATGTCTTCATAATTGGCAAATAAAAATCTAAACCCCTTCTTGCAGTATTTTTTAGATGTAAAAATACTCCTTTTATGGTCACGCCTGTATTCATCTTCTAACAAAACACGGAAACCTTTCCAGATGTAAACACAGCCCGCTCAGCTGCGATGAGGGTTGGTCAGTTCTCACCATCTGTTGAGTGCCCCACTTGCCACCGTTCCCTTGTAAGGCAGGGAGAGAGAAAAGTCACACAAGCCACGGGGGAGATATAACTCCTGCCTTGGAGCCACAGGTTGGTACATGAGGATGTGAGGAGGCCAGACAGCACCCACAGGTCAGCCAGTAGGAATGGAGAATTCAGCTAAAATCCCTCCCAGGAGAGAGCTACTGGCCCTTGCTGGCAGGTCACCGCCCTGTCCTTGGGCCAAGAGGGAAGGGGAAGTGGCTACAGCTCTGCTGTCATCTGCTCCCTCAGATTCTCCTGAGGCCCCAGCATATGTAGTCTGCCATTCCCTGCCTTCAGCCAGCACCTCGGGAGGTGCAGGTGGAACACGTCACGATGGACAGGCTGCTCTCCTACCTGCTGCTGGTCCATGGGTTCATGTCTTCCAGGGTGGATAGAATCTGGCACTTCTTTGCTCTCTTTTGCACTGCTGGGGTCTTCCAGCTGGTGTGAGAAGTCACAAAATCCACATGGTTAAAGCTGATGAGGAATCGTTGCGCTTCTTAATAAGCAGAGCCAGCCTCATTTGGGTGAAGAACTCTTTCTTGACCAGGGACACCTAGCAAGGTAGAGACTGGACAGCCAAAGGAAAGCACCAAGTCAGCCTTGTGAGGCACTGGAGACAAGTAATACATTTCCTTTTGTAAAGCTTTCTAAAGCAGTTTCTTCCAGGCTGGCTGTGTTCACCTCAGAGCATGGCAAAGGATGCACAATGCTGCATCTTGTTTCATATCTCAGTATTTTATGATATTGTACAAATCAATGCCAGTCCTTTTATCCTGGCTGCACACAAAATAAAATGAGTCATGGTAGTATACAGATAGTTGCTGGTGCATTCCTTTCACATCCATTATGCTGTTTCCTCAGACAAAAAAGTGACACAGAAAAAGGGACCGATGACTTGAAGTACATACAGCTGTAGAGGAGAAAGCTGGTGCAGGATTGGGCCTTAGCATGAGGCTTACAGAGGTGTCAAGGACACTGCAATGCTCTTGTGCCAATTTATTAAAGTATTTGCTTTTCCAAAGTTCAGGCAGCTGAAATGAGAACAAATTGTATGAAAGGAATAGGCTGTGTCCTGATGAAGAATAAAACTTCTCTTTCACATCAGTTTTTTTGAATGAAATGTATCATTGCTTGCAGTTGCTAACCAGCAGTGTTCTTCCAAATCACAATGGGAAGGGCAGCAATAAAGTTAAAATTATTATCCATGTTTGTGCAACGTGTCACCAATGCTTCATGACTGTATTTTTTGTGCATTTCTCTCAGGTATGGTAGGACTTCAATTATACAAATAACTGATATCCTAAAGCTATAAAACATGTTGCTGGTAATTCTGCTTATCAGCACAGGACAGTTATGCCTTGATTTATTACTTTAACTCAAGTTGTTTGGCAGCAATGCTGAAAGATACTGTACGCACTTGCCAAGGTCTCCTAAATTATGAGTATCATCAAACAAATCTTTTCAGTTAGTGAGAGAAATAATTGGAAAATTAAAAGGTCAAAATTATGGTATGAAAAACCATGAACAATTTTTTATCTGTTTCGTGTGACAGGTCATCCTGATATTTGCTTGTAAGCCATAAAACAGGACTGATCCTGTTTGGGGAATAATTCACTGTAGCCATTTTGAGAGAAGCTGGTGTATCTCAGGCTTTTTATATGCTAAAGCTTTAAAGAAATCCAGTGGTGGTTAAGGTACTGGGAACATATGCTTCACTGTAATTCTGAATACAGAAAAGGGAGAATGATGGGTAGGAAGAAAAACACTCCGTTATCAAAGAATATGGAATTCTGTCTGCTTCTATGTTTTGTCATAACATGTATGGATTGGTTAAAATCTTCTCTAAATTTTCTGCAGCATGGCCTTAAAAAGAATAGCTTGTAAAGAAAGACTCTTCTAAGGTACAGTTAGCTCCTATTGTTTCTTTTCAAAAGCTTAGGAATACAGTTCCTGCAAGAATGCCTGGATGGTGCTGCGTTGGTTGTGATCGAAGGCTGTGAAATGGAATTTCTGGCAAACAGTAGACGAGTTATTTCCACAGGAAAGTGGAGAAGTACTGCATACTTGCCTGTGATGATCAGCTGCATATTCTGCTGGAAGTTTTACTTCTCAGGAAAGAAGTTTATAAGATCAAACCTGTAAATGCTGTGGCAGGCAGGCAGTGTACCTGAGTGTTCCTCTTAAAAATTATGTTGAAGTCATGAAGTTGAGTAGATTTGTTTGAAAGTGACTTAAGATTTACTTACTATCATATATAGACCATCAATAGTTAAAACGACAACAGTTTTGGGTACTGAGACAATGCTGAGGATAATACATCCATTTTGGGGGTTACTAAACTATAGTTATGAACCTTTGGGAGTGTGCATGCATGCAGCTGTGCAGTGCTCCAGTTAGAATACGTGATGCAGGGAACTCTCAAATACAATCTGCAGTGATGTCTCCATGTTTTGTATGTTATTTGTCCATTGGTTTCCCTGTCTCCATCAGGTTTAGAGTTGTTGAAGGTTGTTTCTGGAGAGATAAACCAAAATGCACAACTTCTCATGATTTTTTCAATAAATGAACCGTCTTCTATGCATGGTCAGTCTTAGCTGGTAACTTCTTTTAGGTACCAAATCACCTGGTAGGATGGAAGGGACCGAAATGATAATAATAGAAGGGAGTAATCTTTTATTGAAGATGGTCTTTTAGCTGGAGAAGCAGAGAGCTAAATCATTTGATGGTACTTCAGTGAAACTTGAGGTATTTGGTTTCCTATTAATCTCAACTATGTTTAGCTGAAAGCTGAAGATTCTGATGAATCTGAAAGGACTGAATAAGTTCTGGGAACTTTCTTGGACCAGTTAGTCACTGTGTGTGTACACATGCCAGCGTGTAAAGTTGTATTGGGCTATTTTTGACAAAATGAGTCAGGGAACCTGTTATCAGAGAGATGAGTACATTCAGTGATTAAGCTTTGGTAGGTGAAAATACAAAGGAATATACTATTCCATGAGACTGTTTGTACTTACTGGGTTTTGTGTTGCTGTGATAGAGACACACATCTCGTATCTGATTGATACAGATAGAAACACATATATATGTCTTATTCCATTTAAATATGTAAGATTCAGAAGATGGAGAAGTTCAGCTTTCTCTCCTGGTATTTCTTTTGATGCAAAATTCACATGAAATAGAGAAATCTGAGAGTAAGGTACCGATATGGAGAAAGTCTTATAATGGACTCCTCCACCTTACTTGGCAGTTTAATCAGTGCAGCAAGTTTTTTAGTACCTATTTTTTGTTGGGGTGTTTTAGTTTGTTTGTTTTTGTGTTTGGTTTGGTTTTTGGGATTTGTTTTGCCAGTGTTTCACGGGGTCTGTATCTGTCATTTTCTACCTGGGGAAGTTGTCTCAAAAGCTATTCCTAACATCGTGTTTACAAAGGCTCCCTTGGAGGCACAAGAATGTTGGCAGCAGGAAAACAAGCCAGAAACATGTCTGTTTCTGGAAACACGCAAAACCTGAGAGTCTGCCAGCGCACAAGCCCAGTGGATTTATTGCTTAAGAAAGGAGAATCTTGAACAGGAACAAGCATCCAAGGAATGGACTGGCACGTTGTTACAAGGGAAGACACAAAGTCCCTTGGGTATAAATTCAGTAGATTTATGTTCTTAACTGCAATACTGGACTTGGGGATTAAACTCTGTCCTCTTTTGCAAAGCTATCCTTTGAAGACTTTGGATGGAACAAGCCTGTGTCCCTACAAACTTCCTTTCTTGCTGCCATTTTATTTCATTAGGAGCCGCTCTTCTTTTTACCACCAAAGAAGTTAAGTGTTTTTCTTGTTTACTTCCTCCTGTATAATCTGCAGCAGTAGTTTTGGGAGTGAGGCTGAGCTAACTGAGCCTGTGTGGGTGAGGCAGAGCATCGAAGGATCCGATACAGAGCTGTCATTCATGTAAATAGTCCTGACTGCCCAGGCTTGAAGGCTTTATAGCTTATGGGGTGTGTCTGTGTAGAATAGTGTGGCTTCCCCAATCTTTTATCAGATTGCTTTTCTGCCTTGGTGCCAAAACTCCTTTCTGGAAGGAGCTTTCCTAGTTTTTACCAGGGAAAAGTGTGAAGTTGTTGTTAACATTTTTATCAATGCAGAGAGCATGAAATGCTGTTGGAGGTGCAACACAACAGGACTGAACACGGTTCTACAGCACTGGAGAAATCTGTGGTGGTAGTTCTGCCACAGACTCCTTCTGCCATTTTGGACAATTGCATGAAAATCTTTACCTTTGCTACTTATTTAGATAGTGAATTCCACAGGCCATGAATATCTCATTGTAATGATATAGTAGACAGGAAAAGCTCCTGATGTTGTGTCTATGGAAAAGTTTTTCAGAAAGACTCGTTTTGGACCCCATTCTGCTCCCACCGGAAGTCAATAAGAGCTTTGCCTCTTACCTAAAGAAAAATTAGGCTCAAGGGGAGTGAATTGTAAAACATCACCTTTTTTCAAGATAGAAAGAGTCCTCACGGTTCACCTTGTGCCTGGAAGGCAGCTCTGTGGTGATATACTGATGTGCTGGCATCCTTTTTATGCCTTCTTAATTTATCTGTTTCTACCCCACCCCTCTAAATAGAACTCAGAGAAATATTCACTAGGTTATGGAAAATGTGGTTTTTAAAGAAGTGATGCTGATTACACGGCTCCTCAGATAGTACTTGCATTAGGAATACAATTTCTATTAAAGCTAACTCTCCTGTCAGTTTCAAATGTTTTTCTACCAGTGACAAACAACAGACTGCTTAAATTTATTCAGTTAATTGCAGTATCTAGTTATAACCTTTATTGATCTTTTGTGTTGCAAACTTATTATCTTATTTACAGCAGGTGGGAGTACAAGTGCAGTGTGTAGCAGCATGTGCCTTGTGTGTGGTGGGTGTGCTACGGGAGCAAACAGAAAATCCCTGGTATTCATGAATGTGTGTGTGTTTAAACATGGCAGAGATGAACAGGAAAAGGTATGTGTTTCTTTGGAAACTGCAATTTCTTCACACCATTTAAGACAAAAATGAGGTGGAACAGGATACTTTTTTAGGGTGTGTGTGATAATCTAGTTTCTGATAGAGTTTTGACAGCATTGCACAATTATCAGTTACAGCTATGCAAAGCTTTTTCCAGTTGGCAGCTGTGGTTGCAATTTATAACAGTGATGACTTCTTAATGTTTGTGACTTGCGTTGGACCAACCCCTCTGGCAAGTGAAGTTTAAGTCTGTTTATGCAGCATGAGCAGCGCAGGCAGGAGAAAGGAGGCCCATCTCCAGGTGTCTGCTCCTTGACCTGGAACAACGAGCCCTGCAGCTTCAGTTTCCACACCCACTCAGGTCTTGGCCAGCCATACTAATAAGAATGCCGGTTATTTTTATGGACAAATTGCAGGAGAGAAATATGTCACCAGACCAATGTCAGAGATCAGCTGTCTGAGCCATGCTGCAGCCGTCTGCACAGAGGAATTGTACTGGGCAGCTCTGCTGCACGAGGCAGCCCTAAACCACTTGCTGGGATTCAATATCCTTTTTCCATGTTGTGGGATCATTTTCTTTCAGAGGAAAATGTAGGATAAACACACTTGAAGGAAAGTGCAAGACATTGTTTATTTTAAGAGTGTTGCCAGCAGTAATACAAGCCTATCCATTTCTCTTGACAAAATGCAGTCTCTTATGAGCTTAGTGGGCTTAAAGAACATATTGTGCTACACAAGGTATTAAAGGTTTCCATGGAAATATCAAAATGCAAAATACATTAGCTACTTTTTAAAAAGTTTTCTTGATGACCTTTTCCTATGAAACTTCTAGATTGGAAACACGGGGAGGAAAAAGTTAAAAAGTAGGATTATTGGAGCTTCTGTAGCTCTCTGGGTTGTTAATTTGCAAGGGTATGCTGCAAATAACTGCTGTGTTTGACCAGACTCTCATTTAATAGAACTCTGCTCATGCCTGTGGAGTTCAGTTCCTTTGCATGTTTTTCGTTAATCTGTGCTAAAAGCATCCTTTTCTGTGGATTGCACCGGGGCCTTTGGCCAGTGTGCTGCTGTGCTGTTTTGTCCACTACTTGAATGAGATCTTGATCCACAGAACAGTGTTTGTTATGCGGTATAAGGGTTCTCAGCTCCTTGACTCAGCCACTGTTACATGACCTGGTCACCCCGTGTTAAGGTCACAGGAAGCTTTGGGGTGGACGCAGAAGTGCTGATTCAAATCTTGCCATGACACAAAAGGTACCCAGCTAGTTAGGCAGGCTTGACTTAGCATAAAGCTTTTAGGCTGCCCTGACAAGCAGTGCACCACACAGTGAGGCTGGTCTCTCAAGAATTCATCCCTTGCTTCCCCACCTTCCTTTGCCTTTACTTTCCTGTAGCTGGTAAACAAATCTCTGTAACTTAATTTCTGTGCAGTGTTAGGATGATATGGGATGGTGACTGCAGGTGGGAAACAGAGCCAGCTCCTAGGACCAGCATCCAAGGTGAGCAAGCTGTCTGCCATATGAATCTTCAAATGATACAGTGTTTTGAAAGGAAAACAAATTTAGTAAGTTTAAACTTGTGCTAGTACTGAAGCATCCTGGCATTGCTCTGATTCCTCTTGCTCACTAACCTCTCTTCTGTTAGTCATGTATCCATAAATATTAAACTATAACTTACTTCAGTTAGACATGGTTGTTATTTTACAATCCTGGAGTGTACAGTAAGATCCTGACCTGGCTAATGGCTTCTCTGCAAAACACTGATTCACATTTCACTTGTGGGTGGTATTAAGGAGCCTCGAAAATTAGGCCATATAACATCTGACTAAATGTATTATTTAGATACGGTCTTGCATATTATAAGACTTGTCTCTTGCTCAGTCTATCTTGTGTCATGACGCTTTATCATCTAATTTTTGCAGAAGTGTTTCTAATCGAAAGTTTGCGTAGGCTGTGTGATGGGCAGATCTCTGCTGACGGCAGGAGGGAGGGCGGGCGAGCGGGTCACGGATTGCGCAGCGCCAGCAGACGATAACACACCCGCCATGAAGCTGGCCAGCTCTTTGCATCAGCAGTGGCACAACTGCACCTCATGAAGATATCGTGAGAACAAACAGTCCGCTGCCCTGGAAAGCGCTGGAGGGGTGGGGAGTGATTACTGATGGCTTTAATCTGTGGGGCAGTCAAAATTAACGTGGTGACAAAGCAGTTAATTTTGCCTGGGAAGCGACCGAAATAACAAACCCAGCAGGAGCAGCTCGGCCTTGCTGTACAGATGTTTCATATACCATGTGATAAAGAGGCTGCTGGACTGCTCAAGGCAGGGGCGATACTTTGTCAGATGAAATGAATACTAGGTCTGCTTCAAACTGATGAGCTATTGGAAGGTTCTTTAGCACAGACTCCTTTCTGAGACATGTTTAACTTCACATGACAGAGCTAGCAGGAAATACATTAACAGGCAGGAAAAAATGCTCCTCAGGCCAAGTCTTTACTATTTTTACCCAGTGATGAGTTCCAGAAAATGCTTAGGAAAAATGAACTTTGTCAAACTTAAGGAGCTGAGAGTAGAGTGGTTTGCCTCAAAGAATGATATGAGCTTGAAACAGCACTGTTTGCAGCTGCAGTTAAAGCAATACTCAGTGGTAACTGTGATGATTGTGATTTTAAAGTATGGAAGTGGAGGGCAAAGGTTAAGGGTGGAGTCAAGCTCCATCATTATTATTCTATCCTTTCCAAGGAAAAGATAGTGGGTTAGAATCTACTCCCAGAATTTTGCATTACCCACTGTCCAAAACATCATCTGCTTAGAAATGTATTGGTGTTGTGGTTTTCAGCTTCTGTGAGCTTCTGAGTTTTTAGCAGCTTTTCAGTCAGCTGTGCTTCTCCATGGAAAGATCTTATGTACTGGTACTGCTGGCATAGGGAAGTGAAAAAGTAAGAAGAAAAGGTTATGAAGAAAGGACAGCCAACTAAAAAAGGACATTTGAAAGTGGGATAAGCAGAAACTAAACTTAGTGCAGAGAAATGAGGAAACTAGGAAAAAAGATGAGGAGGGGAGAGAGTTATCTGAGCACCTGGTAAAGAGAAGTATCTTACTACTGGATATAACTACCATAAATCTTGTAATGTAATGTTCTGTATTCAAATTCACAAAATAGAGTAATGCCTTTTAAGCTTCTTTTTGTGTTCATTCAAAGAAGTATTTCATAAATAAATTAAAGTATAATTGACATATCTCCTTTAAAACCTAAAACTAGCAAACAAGAATTTAACACTGCAGTTCCCATTTTACTGAAAGATACACCCTGCATAAAAATGAACTGAACAGTGGAGATTTCACAGGTCTTCAGAAAGCCTACCATGTATTTCAGCACAGATTAATCTACATTTTGATCTCTAATATCTTGAAGCAATTTTTTACCTCTGCAGAAAGAATACTGATTGTATTTTGGTGGCCTACAGAGTTAGCTGGAACTTTTAAATGTATAAGTCCTTTAGAAGAATGAATATATTTTTTGTATATGTTGCTTGCTATACAAAGTTGCATTATTTATACAGGGAGAATTACTTACAGTGATCTGGGAGTGAATTTCTTAGACACTAAAACAACCTGGAAGTCATAAATTCTAAAAACTCTAAAGTTTTAAAAAATAAGTGTTGTTCAGAAAAATTTATTGGAGACTCACTCCATTTGCACCTTGGTCAGTTTTATATATCTTAAAGTAGATTGACTTAATGTATTCAGATATTAGGAATCTTGTAGCTGCTTGTGACTTTAAATGAACATGGAAACTTAACCACCTTGGGAAAGTCCCACAGCTGAAACTTCTTATGGTTTCTCATGGGTCTGTGGTTTTAAAAGGATCCTTAAAAATGCTACAATTTTTTGACTGATCCACACTGCTAAGGTCAGACATCATCAATCAACTTTTGAACACTTAACAAACCCTTCTATCTCCCTGATAAATGTCAGCTTCTCTCTCCAGTGGTGTTTATGATCTTTGGAGATGAAAGCTGTGGTCTTCATATTGTTTAGAAATTGCTGTTTGATATCTTTGAGAAATTTGTTTGACTTTGAACAAGTTGCTGCTCTAGTGATCTAATTAGCTACATCTATGCCAGAGTGGGCAAATAACAGTGATTATATGTTGCATGTGTTTTTCCTTTTGACTAGAGCATTGACATTGTTTGATAGTCAGAGAAAACGTGTATTTGAAGTTTTAATAAATGACGATTTGTTTGAATAAAGGACAGCTAAGAAAAAGTTAAGATTAGAAATCATTTATTGTACTTAGAAAAGATTCCATCACATTTGAAGTAGACTCTGAGATTCATTTCTAATCCAAATTAAACCTTTAATACAAATCTTGTTATTTTCAAGCTTTTCAGCTGATCAAGATAGCAAAGATTCATAGACAGTCCACGAATCTAGAATAACTCAGGGATGGTAACAACTTTGGACAGGTAAACTTACTGAGCATATGGAAGCCTTGTTAAGAGCTCACTGGGGTAGAAACTATCACTGTTGTGCTTCAAGGATGATTTCTAAGCACCATGCTGTTGTCACGTGAGTGCCTCAAGACCCTAACTAAAATCTAGGCTCTGAATCTTCACTGTCAGCAACAAATTAAACGTAAATTTAGAGAGAAGTTGTGTATGTTCTGTCATTTTTACACTTGAAATAGAGGGGAGAGAGTATGATCAGCAGAGTGATTTCCCTGGAGTTGTAGGCAGAGCTGATATTCAGTAGTACATATTTAGTGAGCAGTCCAGTGCCCAGTTTGTAGTGGGACCCTTTAATCCGTTGGTGCTTGTGAGGTCCAGAGCCAGCTCAGTCCTGGCACCTCTCTGAAGACCTTTTTCATAGTCTACTCCTCCTCTGTCAGAGCTGCTTCTTGTGAACACAGGAGAAGGTTTTGCTTGTATTTCTCTCCAGAAGGCAGATGGCAGCCATTGGTATAACAAAAACCTTGGTGACGGTGAATTCAGGTGTGCCAGTTCTAGATGCCTGTCTAATGTATTTAGCCATAACCTTTTTTGGTTTTGTCTTGTTCTGCTGAAGGCGCAACTTGCAAGTTCTAGTGACAACTAATTTTGGCTCAGTAGACTTGAAACCTGCTGATTTCAGGTTCTCCAAATTCTGTATTGACTCAGAATGAGAACTGAGCATCTGCTTGCCTCAGGAGACATAAGATTTTCTGTGACTGTTCTTATTTTTAACCACATTAACAATAAATTTAATTAAGTATCTAGCCCAGAAAGGCTGTGGTTGGGCACATGCAGCTTGCACACGTTGTCAGCTTTGCATAGATAGGGATAGGTATGACTGCATTCCCTAATGCATAGTTACAAGCTTTTAACTGTAGCTTCATGTTGTTCTTTGAGTGGCAGGCTGAGTGAGCCTGAGCACTCTGCATGGTGTTTGTAAGTGCCATTTTGCTGGCTCTTTTGGGTGAAATCCTTGCTCTTTGACACCCCTCCAATCTTAAACTGCTAGCAGGGCCTGTAAATGCTCTAATTCCATGTGTGGCTGCAGCAGGATCCCTCGAGCATAAAAGCTTCAGAGGGCGGTGATGGCAGGGCTGATGTGATTAGACACATCCACAAGCCCTAATGCAGCACAGCCTCTGAGCAGTGCTGTGGCCCACGAGCCATCTCACACCATTACCAAAATTCGGAAAGGCCCAAAGGTCGGAGCAGCCAAAAAAGCACAAGCAGGAGTGCCGACAGGGGACACAAAGCTGACACAAAGCCTCTCTAGTTTGTCCTGTCCTTAGGCTCTGAATTCTGAACTGCTCCTCTTTTTGGATGTAGGATGAAATCTTGCCCTTATTTCACTCCTAGAATAATGCATAATGCTGTAAAATTGCATCAATTTCTTTTTAAAACTGTTGCAAAAGCCTTATCAGTGATAACAGCTAGAGAGAACGCCATTAAAAAAATTCATCCTGCGCACAGCAAAGCTCGAGTTCATCTTATGTTAGCAGCTTAAAAGTAACTCGTATGACTTATTGCTATTTCATTAACTTAGTGTTTAAGTGCATATGAGAAATTAAGATACTTTTTTCTGGCACAGATGGGTTTTTTCCCCCTTAAGAGATGGAATATTATTCATGTGATAAGCTGCAACAAATCTGTAATGAGAAAGATGAATACAGAACAGTTCATTAGTTTTCTTTAAGTTTTCTATGATATTGTAGATCTGTGTTAATATAGACTGAAACATGAGTTTTGAGGTCTGTGCAGAGGGGAATGTAATCAGTTTTGTACCTTTGTGTAGGGCATTCCTTTCAAAGGCAGTAGAGCGCAGGATCCAGTTATTCTGTATCCATAGCTGTATTTTTTGTCTCTTCTCAGGTGTTAGTGGCATCCCCTGGAAAAGCCTCTGTGATCAGTGCACATGCTGCTTCTTGGAAAAACCCTTCCATTTTTTTGATTAAAACAATCTTTTCATGTGAAAACAGTGATCAGATTTGGTATTAGGGACAGGTTAAAAGCCCACACCCTATAAAACTTCAAATCTAAACAATGAGTTGGGATTTTCAGAAGGCTCAGAAGTGTGTTTTTCCCAATGAGAGCATGTGACTGTCATTAAATAATAAAGGATAATGTTAGAGACCCACAGTTAATCTTGACAAGATGAGGTTTTTCTTTTCATGCTCTGTGAACAATTTGAATGCCATTCCTTTCTCCTCTTTAAAAATTGTTTTCATTAGCATTTTCAAAATATACATTATAGGAGACTGTAAACATTACGGGATAGCAATCTAGCTGTGATTTGATACAAACTAAAATTACCACAGTCAGCAATAAGCAGAGACACCATAAAAGGGAAACGAAGCAGCGCTGGATATTTGTGTAGGGGCAAGGTCAAACGTGAGAGATGTCCCAGCCTCTGTGCTGAGGAGGAAGAGGTGATTGAAAGGGTGAGGGCCTGGGATTTCATCAGGCTCCAGTGAATATCTGGAGGGAAATAAAAAAGACAAAATACTAGGTCTGCGTAAATGGCAGCATAACGCAGGTGGGATGAACGGTCAGGGTGTTGTGTCAGAAAAACTAAATTGTTTGATTTCTGAAGGAGACAGCATGACTTAATGTACCGTGGAAAGGCCGGTGGGAAGCAGAAAAACTTTGCTGGGGTCGTCTCTGTTTTTTCCATCCGCTGACTCCCGGGCAGGCCTCGTGATGCTGCTGTGCAGGGCAGGATGTGTGCATGGTGCATGGACAGTACCTTGGGCTAACACCCGATGGCACCACCTGAACCCGCAGTGCTGCAGCTCTGGGAGGGGCTGGAGCTCATGGACAGCCCTGCTCTGCCCATGCAGCTCACCTGCCTCGAGACAGGGAATGCACCCTCAGGGAAGGAGCTCCAGCAACCCCTGAGGCTCTCTGGAGCTGTAAGTTAGGGGCTGGAGTGCATGTGCTGCTGGCAGCTCCCAAACGGTTTAAAGGCAGTGTGCAGGATTGTTCCCACCCATGTGTTTGCCACCTTTGCCGTGGAGGGTATGGAAAACACCTATGTGGGCTCCACATCCTATTGTCCAAGGGAAGATGGGGTACCTGCTGCCTCTGCTGCCCTACTGCTCCCAGGTTTTTCTCCTGTGATACCTAGATAATGCCTGGTGACAAGTAGCTGTGCATGGTGATGCTTCTCATTGCAACAAGCATATTCCAAGAGTTGCTATCTCTTCACAGCCAAAGTTTTGTGACACTTGAAATTGAACTGATTTGAACTGGGGTGTAAAGAAATCTGTTCTGGCACAGGGAAGGGATGCTTTCCTTCATCTTGTTCTTCCCTGTGAAACCACAGCAAGTTCTTCTGCAGGAAGCCGACCAGAGTAGTTATTGTAAAATAACGTATTTTGCAAGAGCAACATTTTATTTCATATTCTGGAACAGGTGTTGCACTTTAAAGCTATGCCTCATTTCAGAATAAAGGCTTTCTGTAGATAAAACTTCTGAGGGAGAATAGCATTAGAAATATTGCCACTACATTAACCAAAAAGACAGAAAGTCAAGCTGGGAACACAAATGAAACAGACTGGGAGAGTAGTCCCTGGCACTGGAAGCCTGATGTTGGGTGGGACATATTCCAGTGTTTCTGTTCATTCTAGTTTGCACTAAGAAGTCTCTCAAGTGTTCTGTAACACAGTTGATGAGAGAGAGCCACAACAATCAATAATGCAGTCTGTGATAGGTAACTCACCTTAAACTGCAATTTCATCTTTGTGTGAAGGTGTGCTCGCAGATCTTGCTTGTTGGAGGCCCTGTGGGCATATTTCAGAGAATCACAGCATGAGTAGGATTGGAAGGGACCACACTGGGTCAAGCAGGGTCATCCCAGAACACATGGCACAGGATTGTGTCCAGACACTTCTGGAATATCTCCAGCGAGGGAGACTCCACACCCTCTCTGGGCAATCTGTTCCAGTGCTCAGAGACTCGCACAGCAAAGAAGTTCTTATTTTCAGGTGGAACTTCCTGTGCCTCAGTGTCTGCCCATTGCCTCTTGTCTTATTTCCACTTCTACTTCTTGAATTTGTCCTCACTAGAAAGCTTGATGATCTTGGGACAGTGGATTTAAGGTCTTCCTTTTCGGAATAGGGGGTAAGGAAAATATTGAGAGAAGTGTAGATAAAATGGAATGCAAGAGATGTTTCCAGGTCATCTGTTTAAGACTGATTGTCACAGCTCTTGAGAAATATGGCTACCTGAAGGCCTTTTTTATTTATGGGCAACCTCATCACTGCATAGTTTGTGGCTTTATTACACTGCACCTGTCATCCGCTCGCCCACACCTCCTCCCACACGCAATTGCAGATACAAAATGGTTCTGTTACAGACACCCAGACTGCATTGCAAACAAATAGGCTAAAATTACAGTTCAGCGTGGTGCAGATGATTTGTACCTACAGTGCAGTGGTCTATCATTTCAAGTTACTGAAACGTGTGTGTTGCCTGGGGGGATTTTAATCAGGGAGCTCTTAGGCACACCTTTACTGCCTGTAGGGACTGTGTGCATGCTGAGCTCTGTGACCCAAAGGAAGGATGAGCCTGGGCTCCAGATGCCTGATCTGATGGCCTTTTATCATCACAGGTAGAGTGTGAGAAGAGGGCAGAATGGTACCCAAGCAGCTACACCTTCATCAGCGTAACTCACCTTGCATAGGAAGAACCCCATTGTCAGACTCTGCAAAGATTGTTTCTTATCCCCGTGGGAGAGCAAGGGCTGCTAGGAAATAGGCTGGAAAATGCATGGCAGCCAGTCTGGTTTTATGTCTGGCGTGCTCAGATGGTTGTGGGTGGGAGGATCAAACCCAAAGATGCGTTACTCACACAGATGTTCCGTGTTCCTGATGGGTTTCCAAGGTCAATAGATTAACTTAACATATTTTTCAAAGACCTAGAAGGAGTTATGTATTGGAAATGTGTTCACTGTCAGCTGCAAGGTCGAGATAGCCTAGGAGAGACTTTATAACTGCCCCTTCTTGTCTTGGACAACACAGGTTTATTTTGTAGACCTGTCAGTATCTTACAGTAATTTGTTCTATCACAAATGATGCCAACAAAAGATAAAAAATAGAACTTTGAGACTTTTGTTAAACGTATTGATATTCAGGGGTCTGGAGAAGATGGTTGTTGGTTCAGTTGTTTCCTTTCAGTTCTTTTCTAGATTAAATCTGGTTCTTTTATGCTCAACTAGTGTGCTATAGTAATAATTTATTAACTATACTGACAGTGAAGATAGGTGATTGATGCTGCCAGCTTCTGTTGCATGTCTTATAGACATCTGCACAAGATTTGTGTTGTTGATGGCTTCCTAATGGAAATAGCTTTTCTTTAAACACTATAAAACTTTCTAATTAGGTTGTAAATAGAGCACCACATTTTGAATAAGAGGAGTGTTAAATAAACCATAATATTTAAACCAGATTTTATTTCTGGCAATTACTCAGACTCTAAAGTTAAATTCCCTTTCATTAAATCACAGTGAAGGCCTATTGTTGCTAGTCTTTGTATAAATATATACTTACATATAGTCAGAGAAAGACGGGCAGGAGAGAACATGAAAAGAGTGAAATGTTGCATGTAAGGAGGCAGGGCTGGTAGGGGACCGTTCTGAAAGAGATATTCACTTCAGCAATAATAATCCTCAAAGGCTGTTTGCACTGCTGCTTTGCACTGAATTGACCCCATGTTATCAGTTGTCTTTTGTAGAATTAATTCCCCTTCTTCCCAGATGAAGGTGGCTTTGCAAACAGAATAGCTTAGATAACCCCAACTCTTCCAGACCACGTCTGGCAGCTGCACTGTGTTGGCAACAGGTTTGTATCTGCTCCTGTTCTGGAGGAAGCTGGTGCACCACCAGTCCTTCCAACAGAGGCCACAGTACCTCTGCTCCCTACAGTTCCAGTGGAACCTGCTCCTACCGGAAACATGGAATGTTAAATAGGAAAGATGGGACAGGGTGTAAAATGTACGGGTGGTTCCATCACAAGCTTGGAATGCCTCCATTGTCTCTCTCTTAGAGGTCAGAAATACACGAATTGGGAGAAAGTTGAAGTGCACACTTCAAGTCAATCTTTATTTCCTCCCTGCTCCTTAGGAAGGATGAAATGCAAGAATTTGTGGGATGTGGAATTTTTTACAGTTGTCACGTACGAAGTGGGGTTAAGAAGGGAAAGCCTTTGTGCAATTGTGTAATTCCCCTTTTGCAGCTCTTCTTGGGTTTCTGAAAGCTGATGTACCTGATGTGCCTCTCCACACTCATGCAGACCCATGGAGGTGCACAAGTCCGTAGGTGGAGATGTGGGGAAGGGAAGCTGGCACTTTCCAGGTTTACCTGATACTAAATAGTGCCTTCAGAATACCTGTAATTTCATCAGAAAAGGTTGTCCTTGAAAAGAATTTCTAAACATATTTTTAAGACATCATATATCTGGAGGTAGGATTATTATCTGTTTCATGCAGAGTTAAGTGATCTCAGCTTATCGTACATAAAAGTAGCCTAGCCGTCAAATATAAATCTATTCTAACAAAAACACGATGAAATATTGGAAAAACTGAATAGGGCAGCTTCAAGAAAAACATGGAGAAAATCTTCCCTTTTTAGAAAACAGTGTTTTAGAATCTGGGTTGCCACAAGAGGTAAAAAAAAGGAGACCACCTCTGATTTTTTTGTTTGTTTGTTTCCGGGGGGAGTTGTTGGCTTGTTTGTTTATTTGTTTGTTGTATCATGGAACTTTCACTGAAATCAAGAAAAGTTTGTTTTACAATTGCCTTGTCAGAAATGCAGACTAGCTATGTCCCTTCATACTCTCCATAATTTTCTGTTATGTTTGTGGAAGTACCTGCCAACTATTCTGCCACTAGTTTTGCAATTCATTTAAATAAATACATACTTTGCTGTATCCTATGTGGGCTAAGCCAATGCTATTTTAACTGAGCAGTCCCTTTGCAAAATTTTGCACATTCACAACTCAGCACTTCTTGCTCCCGTAGGTAACACTGTCACAGACTTGCATGTCTAAACAGATGCTTGATTTTTCAGTGGAGTAAATACTGACTTCATCTCTGTTTCAGACAGCTCTTGCTTACTCCAATGCAGAATAATTTAGGGTTAATATTGCCTGTTTGATTTGAGAATGAAGCAGTTGTTGAAGTTAGAGTGAATAATTCATTTTTCAGAGTTCTAAAGGGTAGATGTTAATATTGTGAAGCTGCAGCTGATGCTACTAAAGCCATTTATGTTAAGAGAACAAATTGCCATTTGGCATGCTGAAAAATTAACCCAATTTACAGCATGGGTGAAGATGAACTCTCTCTGGTAAAAGCTATATTTAAACCACCAATGAGATAATTACATCTTGGCCTTCTAACACATAGTGTGCAGCACAGATGTGACTGCTTTTTCTTCACAAGTGAATGCATCTAACAACTTCTAAGAAATGTGCTTGTTTTTCTAGATTTTGTGCATTTTTGCTGGGAAAGTCTGGAATATAAACAATGGAAAACATGCATGCATAATGTGTCAGCTAAGGATTAAGCCACAAGATAGACAAAGCCAAGCCAGTGGATGCTGTTTGTACATGAGCAAAACTTTGGAAGAATTAGTGCAAGTCCCGTTTCCAAGAAGGATGAATACCTGTTGTGGGTGCTGTGGTCTTATGAACACAGTTAATGACTGTACAAGTTAATCTAAAGGGAAACTTTGTCTTTTCATGTTTATTATTTTAAATGGAAAAGTCAGGTAGTTGCACAAGCAAACCAGGGTCACTTCTCTGTGATGATAAAAATAAGGCCTGTGATATTTGAACATCGGGTTTTTAGCTTTATCTGTTCAAATCATCTGCAGGACCTCACAGCAATTGCTACTCCTGCGATTGAGCTGAGCTTTCCTGAGCAAACAAATTATCCACCAAAACAATGTCTTTGTGTTTCTAATAGAACTGGAACAAACACATCTCTTTTGTTCCCTTGTTTGTGCATGATCCGTGTAGAAGATGACAGTGCAGAGCAGGGAATGGCTTTCATCTGCTAAAATCTCTCCACTCACCAGGCTACAGGAAGGTCCTGGAAGCACCTACCACCCTGTATATAATTTTGCTTCCCTGTTGCCCTGCCTTTCTCTAATTTGGGGGAAATGACAGCCCAGGTTTGATGTCTTGTGCTGGTTGAGAGTAGTGGGAAGGCATTTGAAGCTCGTGGTGTGGTGTCACCAGGATAGGGAGAGCAGTCATTGGTGGTCACAGGATGAAAAAAAAAAAACCTGAGAAGGAGTGGGACAGAGTGGAGTGTCCCCAAGGGAATGGGAAGTTGTTTATTGTAATGAGTTTTTCTCTCACCTTTCTTTCCTCAAATCATTAGTCTCACAACTGTTCTTCCCTGGGTGTTGATAAGCTTGATGGCTTCCAGGAAGTCTTGAGCTTGCTTCTGCACCAAGAGGGACTGTCACTGTGCTTGTGAAAAGGTTTTGTTCAAGCCTTGCCTCTTTCTGAGACTTTCTTCTTTGGGTGAAACTGGCTGGTATTTACACCATCAATTTGTATGTTTGTTGAGCAGAAAAGAAGTTATCGTTCACAATCAGTCACAGAATTTAAGGAGGCTAAATAAACAGATCATCTTCCTATGCAAAGAGCAATCCTGTTGGTTAAGTTGCAAGGAAAAAACCATACTCGTTCCTGTATAATAGTATCCAGTCCTCCCTCCAATGTGTCAGCCAAAGAGCACTTTCTACCTGCAAATGTGCCCAGATCCTGTTCTTCAGTCAGTGCTTACAGGCAGTATTTGGGGAAGGGCATTCGTGGCATGTCATGTATGGACAATTACAAAATGTCAGCCTCTAAGGCTTTCTGAGAGGGCCTGGGGTAGCTGGGACGCATTAAGATACTCTTAACCTCCACATGGTGCAACTACACAGCAGCTCTTGCATCACACGTACCTAACGAAATACTGATTTGCTTTCTTTGTAAGCAGACAGGAAAAATTAGACAAATTGTTACTTAGCTTCTCGAGCTCAAAAAGGTGATGAAAATGCTGGTTTTGAGACGGAGCTGATGAACTCATTTACAAGTTCATTCAGGTTTGTCTAAGAAGAAAAACAGCATGAGAGGAGATGTAAATTGCATTTTCTGTTTTGTTTTGAAGCCATCTCTTTA
This sequence comes from Callaeas wilsoni, assembly GCA_013398955.1. Classification (NCBI taxonomy): domain Eukaryota; kingdom Metazoa; phylum Chordata; class Aves; order Passeriformes; family Callaeidae; genus Callaeas; species Callaeas wilsoni. Next base: position 66,248 of record VWPU01009512.1, read on the forward strand.
CCTTTAAATTGATCTGAATCTTTAAAAGAGATCTGGATATCTGAACCTAATAATAATAGTAATAAAGCAGACAGTTTGTGAACCTCAACAAAAAACCCAAGCAAGCAAAAAAATTCCCCCAAAACCAAAAATAACATCTTTGGGTATGATTTTTGATTATTTGGTTACAGCTTTTTCAAAAAAACGAGACGTCTTTGATCCGTGCAGCTCCACACATAGTGAGTGTCTGAATGTCCAGGGAGTTTATCTCCCAAACTTAAAAGCAGAGGAGGCTGAATTTGGAAAAATAGTTGTTCTCTCAGCTTTTTATTAAAGAAGGAACAAACACAAGGGCAAAGTAGCATGCAAAAAGTCACACCACGAGTTGATGACAGAACTGAACATGTTACACATTAGAGTGCCTTGATCACTGCTCCCTCTCAGCTCTGCAGCAGAGGAAAACACCTGCCTGTGGCTGACAGACTGAGCAGAGCTCCTCTTTGTGCCTATGCCACACTTTAGTAGAGGTGTGGTACTAAGGCTCATTCCTCGTGCTGTGGTAACACCCCTCTTCCTCTCAGCCACGGTTCACTGACAATCATTTCTGAAAAACTGAGTTTTGTAGTGGTGTTGAGCTGATTATGGTCTCTCAGCTCTAGTCAGTGGTTGCAGGTTAGGGAGGGACTGAATGCACTGTGGTACCTATATGGTGTTAGGGGTCTCCAGGAAACGCTAACTTCAGTTATGGGACAAACAACACTTCTAAGGCTCCACATGCTGGGTCTGAGACTTGCCATTCAGTGGGATGTTGGTGTAGATTTATGCTATGAGGAATGCTTTGCAGTTCCTGGCTGTCTACCTGTGGGAAGTATCAGATCCTTGAAAGTTCACTCAGATGGTCCACCCAAGCATGGGAACTGATCTAATAAATAGGGGTTAAATATGTTACTAGTGGAGTGAGTTGCTGGATAGATTTGGTGGCTGTATACCGGAACACTCCTTTGACCTCGTGGGTGCCACTTAACTGCTGTGTGCCCATAAAGTGGACATAATTGCTCTGTGCTCATAAAATGAGTATCAGAGCTATTTCACAAGGATAATTAATGCTGTTAAAGTGCTCTGAGGCCCAGAGATAAAAGGGGTCATAGACTACTGGTGTTAAATCTGACATCTATTTGTTGATAAAGTAACTTTCCTCAGTCATCGGATTCCTGCCCTATTGTCTAGGATCAGACTGTTTCTTGCTTAATAATTTGAGTGTTTGTAGGTCTGGAGATAGATTGCTCTTCAACTGCATATCATTACAATTACTGATATGGAATCATCATTTTCTGTAAGGATTCACGGAAATTGCTTCTTTTTAAGTTTGAATTGTCCACGCACTTCATTACCATTCAGCATGAAAAAGCTTTGAACTAAGTTTCACTGTGAATAACTGGAAGTATAGGCCATTTCTTGTGTCTCACCAGCTGACCGGATCATATGTGTGATGTACAGTCCTAAATGAACTGGATCCAGAGTGTCATGGCTAACCTCTCCTCCCTACTCCCAACAGGCATTTCCAAGCTTCCAGTTAAACTATGCTTGTTACAAACAGGGCTTGATGTGTGTTTAAAGCAGGAGGTTGTATGGATTTAAATACTTCACTGATCCTTGCTGCTGTAATATGTCACGGTCTCAGAGGAAGGTTGCTGCTCCCAAATGCCATAAATTTTCCCTAGCTGTCTAGAGATTTAAAAAATTATTCATATTCTTATGATGATGGTCAGTTGAGAAAGTTTCAGGCTTCTTTGCAAGAACACGGTTGGCATGTGTAAAAAAGCCTATCAAGCTGCATTTCCTTGGCTAGCATCCCTTGATTTCCTTTGGAGAAGCTGTGGTTGAGGTGGCCTTAGATTGAAATCAGATGGTGAAAATATAAAGCATTTTCCTTGAGCTTTTCCCACACTTAGTGCGTAGTTCTGGCTCTGTTGTACTTGTGCATCCCAGCCAGCAGCAGTACGGAGTCATCCCGTGCCTCTGTGGGCATGCATGCTTCTGTGTGCCTGTGCAAGAGGAGAGGGGGAACTGTTCAAAGCAGGGGTTGTTTTGGGATGCTGGATTGCACTTATCATGGTAGATGGGAGATTATGGTGCTGTGGGAAGACATGTTCCCATGGTAACTGAGTGTTTCACCCAGAGATGGAGTGGAAGCTGAAGGTGTGCCTTTCCTCTGGTCCCTTACTACAAGTTTTTCACCCATCATTAAGGGCTCATTATATTTGAATCATTGATCTGGATGAGGGATTTTTCAGCACGAGGCAGTACCTGCTTTCTCGCAGCTGTAAAGATGTTGCAGGAAACCCCATGATGCTTTGTGGGCAGTGGGAATTTTAGCAATAGGACCATATTGACAGTGCAGCTGTGGGGCTTCCAGTTCTCCCCTGCATGTAACTCTGGGAAGTACAGCCTCAGAGAATGAGCTCTACACCGTTATCAGAGTGAGTATAGGGCATTTATCTCCTATCTATAGAAAATCTGCAGTATTGTGTCAGAGTAGCCTCTGCCTCTGGAGGTTGGGGGCCAATTGCCCCAATGCTCCCCTTTGCACCCAAGGTCTGCAGCTTGAAGGCCTCTCAAATGAGGGGAGTGTACAACCATCCCTAGATGGACCTTACACAGACCTTATACTATGGGTAGAAGAACCAGAGAAGGTGGAGTTGGGGTTAAGTTGCCCCTTTTATGTGCAATAACTCATTATTACAGCTTATTTTAGGGACTTGCTTTAGAAGCCAACCATGTTAAGTCTTTTGAATGTGGAACTTGAATTTAAGAGCTATTCCTTTAGGGTGATGTAACACTTTCCTTTTTTGAATATTTTTCTTTGTATGTATTTTTCCCCCACAAATGTTTTGTGGAATGCATGAGAACAGGGCCCTCTCCAGCCTGTTTTGTAAGGAGTGTCTAAAAGTGATGTGGAATGGACACTTTTCAAATACTGAAAACTCTTACAAAGTTGTAAAAGGTTTAGTGCAAATCGCTCTTACTTCAAAGCTGTCCACCTACCTGAATCTCATCTTCCCTGTTTTTTGAAAATGCAGAGGAGGAACAAATCTCTCTGATAAAATTGCTTCATCTTGTTCCTTAAGCACCTGAATAACTCAGTATTCTAAAACTATGCTAGGGAAACATTAAAGCAGAAACAGAAGAAGAACTCCAGAAGCTGACAGTGATTTGTGTTGCCTTGTGCATATGCATTTCTGCATAGTCCTGAATTATTGATTAGCTGTTATTTCAGTAATTGATTTTTCTGCATATTTGCACTGCCCTTAGAGAGACCTGAAGAACACAATTGTTGATTCGTATTGTTGAGACAATCTAGCATGTCTTTAATGGCTTTTATGAGGTGATCCTGTCCTTCTGTGGCACTGCTGATCTATGGAAATTCGTTGCACTGGATTTAGTTTATACTGATATATATGAGAGAAGATGGGGCCTTTCATTGCTTTGATACATTTCCACCAAGCAATAACTTTTGTGCATTTAGCAAGATGTTTTTCTGGTGCATTTCAACATGGAAGCATTATTGTAGTGCCATAGAAAGCTTTTGTCATGGACATGAAATTTCATGCAGCAGTAGGTTTGGCTGAAGTGATTTTTAAGTCATGTAGCAATTCCAAAATTAAAGACAATCTAAAAGTATGAAGTATAGGTAATCACATTACTTTAAATAATTGCTCTTTGTAATGTTTCTGTTAATTTGTGGTATAGGGAAAGAATTAAATTTGGATATTAATAAGGATCAGATTATCAAAGACAAATTAGTCCATTTCAGAAGAGCATTGAAACAGCTACACTGGGTCACAGAAAATACCTTCTGTGGCTCAGACCAGAGCTCGCCCTTCACTTTCTTTTCCCAAAGCATCTGCTGCTGGCCAGTGTAGAGCAGCAGCAGTATTCTTTCCCAGCTTCTGGCAGCCAGCCATTTGGGTACTGCTTCAGACAGAGGTTGTATCTGTATCATTGTATTTAATAGCCCATGGTGGACCTTTCTTCCATGAATTTCTCTAATTGCTTTTCTTTTAATCCATTTATGCTTTTGGCTTTCAAAACATCCTGTGGCAATAAGTTCCACAACTTAATTATGTAGTGTATAATAAAAAAAAATAAAATTGGCCCCTCTTGTTTTAAGCAAACTGTCCAACCATTTCATTTGGTGCCCCCTATTTCATCAGAGGGGGCATCATGAGAACGGTTGTTCCTGCTCACTGTCTCTGTGCTATTCCTGATACCAGACCATAATCATATTCTTCTCCACAGTGATCTCTCTTGCAGGCTGCAAAGTCCTCATCTGGGTAATCTCTTCTTGTAAAAGAAGCTGTTTTGTAGCTCTGCTGTTTATATCTTCTTTCTCCCTGTCTTTTTCTAATTATCCCAAATCCATGTCAGAACAGCACCCATTACCGAAGATGTAGGCAAAACTCAGTTTATATGCAGAGAGATGATGTTCTCTGTTTCTTTTGTAATCATCCCTGACACTGTTTTTTCCCTTTTGCCATCCCCAAGCATTCAATTTGGTGCTTTTCAGAGAATTCCATGTTACGGTTTCAAGATCCCTCTCCTGAGTAAGAAAGGGTAACTTAGATTACATAACCGTGTATGCATAAACTCTGTGGGTTTTATCCATGTACAGCCCATTGCATTATTGACACTGTATTTCCCAGTATCCCAAAGCAGCCTTCTTCCTTCCTGCTGTTTACAGAGTTTATCTTTGCCTGATGGGTAGAAATGAGCAAATAATGTATGTGAAGATTCTTTCCTCAGTTGTTGCCTGTTTCAGTTGAATTGCAATTTCTTCAAATTCAGGTTTTTCCACTATTGTACAAAGCAACACCAAGTGGTGAGGGGAAAATGAGCCATTTGATCAAGCATAAAACCACACTGATCCATTTTTGCTTTGCCTGGGATCCAAGCTAGCTCTGGAGTTCTAATAGCCCTGCACTGTGCTAGTGTCTGTACCTCCATAGAAAATGGTCAGAGAGGAAAGCTGTCTCTCAGTAATTTCTCTCTGAGTGATAAAAACTGCAGTTAACAATACATTTTTAAAAAATTAACATTAAAGGTTATGTGGTATATGTAGGGCCAGAGTATGACTCTGTAAGTTCATTAAATGAGCAGAAGAAAAGTGGATGAAGGCTTCTTCATGTTGTCCCTCACAAAGGCAAGGCAGGAAATGGCACCTGGGCAGGAAAAGAGGGGTGTAAGCAAAGGAAAAAGGGTGCAGCAAGGGACCTTGCTTTCCTCCAGCTCCTTCCTTACCTCCTGGTGCACAGACATGACTCAAGTCAGGGCCCGCTTTGTTCATCAAACCCTTTCTCTCTCCTGTTTCTGTGTGAGTGCTAAACCAATGCAAAACTAAACGCAAAGGTAAAAATCCATTTTGCTGGAATTTGATGTGCTGAAGGCATAGTATTTCTGGAAACAGAAAACTTGTGTGCTGTGACGGACTGTTTGATGGAAAATGTAAAGCTGAATAGCTTGGTAAAAAATCCAAAAAATCTATTTTCTCTGAAGCTCTGGCTTTCCAAGTAGCAAAGCAGTAACCAAATTTGGTTCCTCAGAGGCTTGCATGGTCATTAGGTATTTAGTATTGAGTAAATATTAGCTTTCATGGTCTGGTGGATTTGTGGTACTGTGTGTGATTACTATATTTTATTAAGAGGCATCTTTAAACATCTGTGTGATAAATAACTGCAGCATTATGTCAACTTGTATCTGTCATGTGAGTTCAGACACAGTCAGAAAGGCAGTATTTATTCTATGGCAAATGCACATTTTTGATGGTTTTTTCTTCCCCAGAGAAACAAGCAGACTTTTGTTCTCTGCAGCTCTGTGTTTATTGTCCTTCTGCTGCTTTACACTAGGGGATGAAAGTGGAGGGAGCGTTTTTAAAATTATTGTTGCTGTCTATTAATTTTTTTCGTTTCACCTGCACCTATTATCCAGAAATAGAAGTTATGACTTCTTGGGTATGAGTAGAGGGTACAAGAGAGCCATTAAGTGCTATTGATATGAGGTGGCAGCAACTGCAGCTGGGCTTGCTCAGGAGCCAAAACTAAAACTGCTGAATGCATAACTAGACCTGAGATAAGTCACAAAGGAAAGCAGGGAAAAAGTCAGTTAATAAATACAGTAGATGCAATATCTGGCAGAGAGCCCTCCCTTTTATATACCCCCCCTCCATACTTCCCAGAGTACCCACTGAAGATAAACTTAGAATCCCTGAATCTATTTATTGCCTGATTTTTGTGTGTGTAAGTTGATACTGAGGAAAAATGGGAATGCTTCCATTTCCAGGTTTTGGATTGCTGGAGGAGGAAAGGAGGGGCATGGTTCAGCGTAACTGCACATGAGAACCAAAACAGTTTGCTGAACCCAAGAGTCTTTCAATAGCATATAAGCCAACTAATCCTTTGTGGATATAGCTCATATTGATCTCATTAATGGACCTCTAACAATGAAACTTCCCAGCTGCAGATGGCTTACAGACAAGTGGAGAACACACAAAAGAGATTTACCTTGTTGACTGGATTCTATTATATTCTAATGTATTACTATATATAAACATAGATGGATTTCTTTTTTAATCCTTTAACCCTTGAACAACTAAACAGGACCTGAAAAACTGATAGAGGAAATTATTTGTCTAGGAATGCTCTTGTTAGATTATTTCTGAATTATGAGAATTTTACAATAAAGATGAGAAACTTTTAAAATCTACATTTATGAGGAATGGCACAGTTAACTTGTGTTTCAGTCTCATAAATATTCAGCATACTGTTTCAGTAACATAATAATGAGAAATGGAAAAGCATATGTTGAAAACAACTACAAGGAAAAAAAAAGCAGCAGTATTTTGTACTTCAACAAGTCTATATATAGAAAATGAGTCATTGCACCCACCTCTGAAAAGGAATGTGGCCACTTACTAGAAGAGTATTGCACCACTGTGTGATAGTTCAGGGCAGGTAGCAATATAAACGTATCCCAGGCCACAGCTACAATTTGCTGGCAAAGAAGGGTCCTCCTGTCCTGTGCCTGCTCTGATAAGCAAAGTTTGCCCTCTGCCAAGAGAGCAAGAGCTGCAAACTTCTGCAGAGATTTCCTTTCCATTGCCCTGCAAGATCAAAAGCTTCCCAATCTAAAGCTCAAAGTAGATATGCATTTCTTAAAACAAAAAACAGGAGATGAAAGAAATTCTTCAGCTTCTGTTGACTGCTTTGTCTCTGATTGCTAGGCCAAGATTTAATTTTGCATGCTGCACTGACTGCCACGTACTTTCTCTGAGTCAAAGTAAATTGGAAAGTAGAGAAAAACGCTACCATTACAGACAGGTCAGGTTTGCCCCTGGTCATGCTTATGGAACCACTGAGCACGTTTTAATATCTGTGCTTTTCTGGTCTAGGGTGAATTCACAACTCTTAGTCATTTCCCCAGATTAGGAAGAAGCTAGACTGATAGCATGAGAGTTAATGAGTGGATATGCTCTCCTGAATTCCGTATGGGAGAAAGTCCTTAAGAAAGGCTACAGGCAGTCCTTCAGCTGCAGAGAAAGCTGTATTGGACCCAAAGATGGTTAGCTGCTGCTCTGAGTCCTCCCACTTTCACATGTTCCTGTGTATATGGTAATTCAACAAACGCATAGAAAAGTGTCACCAGGGCAGCGTGTGGGGCATTGCAGGGAAAGTCAGTGGGATGAAATGTGGCTGTGTTGTGGTGTGAGAGTGAGTGATGGTCCATTACTTCAGTCCCAGACATGGATTTGTAAGGAAGATTTCTGCCCAAGTGAATTATGAGAAATTATTCGCAAAGCTGACAGTTATTAGAAGCAGATCTAATTGGAACATCATGGGAGGACTGGAAATTTTTGCAGAAGAGGCTGAGTGGTTTTGTCAGTTGTATGTATGCCAGTAAAATTGCTGACAGTTTAGGGATCCGAGACTGCATATGCTTAAACAGCAAATGAAGCCCTGCTAGTGTGGCTGTATTTCTGTGAACAGTTTGTGAACGCCTGGAGCTTCACCCTGGTTTATTTGTGAGGTTTTTTCTAGTAAATTTGTGTACTACTAGAAACAAACCAGCGTTGTGCCATGTGTTTAGTCCTGTCTGGAGTGCAGGTGCATAGTGCCAGTGATTTGGGCTCACCTGAGCCCTGGGGATTTTCCTGTTACTTTTTAATGCCAAGGGTAGATACGTGTAAGGAGGAGGTGACCCTGCAGAGGGGGACTGAGAAGGGCTGGGGAAAGTGAAACTGGAAAGCCCCTCTGTGCCTTCTGATTCACAGGGTACTGATGGGCTTTGTTCTGAATTTCATTTTTAAAAGGAAACTGTGCTTTTTATATTGGGGGAAAAAACCCAACCCCGACTGGAGAGAACACTGGGTCTGAAGGAATGTGATTTTTGTACCTCAGGAAGGGCCTGGGTAACTTCCTGCATTGTGTCTGCTCATTTTCTGTCTAATGCTTGGTCTCCTGTGGGACGCAAACCCCTCTGGTTTGGGCCAGGCCAAGGGGGATGCAGTCCCCGTAGTGCTGATGATGGGGACCTTCAGCCATAGCCCTGTGTGTGGGATGAGGAGAGGAAGCAGGCCAGCTCCTGGAGCTCTTCCTCATAACCCACACTTTCATTCCAGCAGATCTTAGAAACAACCTTTGACAGGCTTTTCCATTTCTATTTGGGATTTTCGGCCTGATTTTTCCAAGCAAATAAGGCTGTGTGATCACACTGTCTGTGAATTCACCTCATTCCCTCACCAGCATAGATTTAAACCAGCTCACTGTTTTTTCTACCATGTTTGACAATGCAGAAGAGGTCTCAAAAGTTACTGAGGGTCCCAGAAATTGTGTAAAATAGCGTCAGGATAGAGGGAGGCAATCCAAATTCATGCCTGCTGAGAGTGAGACAGGCAAAACCTGGGACCAGAAGCAGCAGCTGGCTGCCCAGTGTGCAGGGGGAGGTGGCCTAGTGGCCATTGCTGTGAACCAGCCCTGGACAGCCCTTCCGTGCCAGGGGGCAGGGAAATGGGGTACCCCAGTAGGAGCAGAAAACGTGTAGGATGTGTAAACCAGCCTCTCCTTGTGTACTGAGCTTTGGCTGTCTCCCTTCTTCAGCTGACATGCTAAATGTCTGTGCTCACTTGCGCTTTCCTTTCACACAGAGCTTTTAAGGAGTAGAGTTTACTGAAAAATCAGGGTTTGGCACTGAAGTCATGTGAAGTATGGCCTCATGAGGGAAGAAGATGGTGGACAGTGTGATTTAGAATCCTGCTCAGCCACCTCAGGGCCTCTCCAGTCACAGTTTAATTCACATAACAAGAGCCTTTGAGGCAGGAAATGCATAAGAATGATGGAAAAGGCCACGATCCCAGCCAGCCTGTAACCAGCCCCTGTGTTCATGAGATAAAAGTCCTGCTTGGTGCGGTGAGGTCCCTGTGTCCCCTCACTACCCCATTCCCTGCTGGCAGTAGGGTAAGGGCATGGCCATAACCCAGGGACACGAAGCCAGCTTCTGCTGAGCATTGGAGGAACGTGCCAGTATCCTTGTTCTGAACCTGTTCCCATGACATCTGCTAGAAAATAAAGTGTTTTTCCCAGGGACACGAGACAGTCCTGTAAAAGCCCTGTTTGCAGCACAACTTCCAGTGGAGCCAGTGTAAACCTCTCTTGCACATTCCTGGAAAACTGAAAGCAAAGTTGTCATTTGTTGTGTTGCCTGTGGCTCCCTTGGCACCTTGTCCCTGTCAGTCGATGTGCAGATGCATCCTCTGGGGGAGGGTGGATGTGTCCTGAAAATGGGGGATACAGTTCTGAGGTGGGACCCTGATTTTCTCTGGACTCTGGGCAGCTTGTTCTGAGCACTGCAAAGCCGCTTTGGTGCAGCTCTTTCTCAAGAAGTCACGCTGCCTTGCGCTGCGTGAGGGACATGGGACTTCTTGTGTCACTGTGGGGAAGAATCCTGACAGCCCGAGGGCGAGTGTCGTGACTTCCAGAAAAGGGGGCAGGAGGGGGAAGCCAAGTTTGTAGGAGGAGCTTTCCAGCTGCCAGTTTCAGAAACCCTTAGCAGCTGTTTTCCACCAAATTCTCTCCAAATTGCAAAGACATGGCAATTGTTTGTGACCAAAGGGATGCAGGGCCATCCATCAGCTGTGTTGCTAGCAAAACCCACTTTTTCAAAATTAAGAATATACTCCACTAATGCATTGCTATATACCATGTGAGCCAGAGAGGAATGTCTCTTCTTCAGCTTAAGTGTCTTTTTCTTCAAAAACAAGCGATGTCTCATGAGTGAAGTGCATCACTGAAAATATACTCATCTAGATTTTGTTTGTAGCCTCCCTTCTAAATTTTTTTCCTGATCTTGGGGAAATGTACAGAAAGCTCTCAGAAACAATAATTTATTTTTGAAACAAAAAGTAAAATAATTGTTAACACAGAATCTTTACAACTAGTGAGCATATGCATCTCCCATTGGTGTGGCTTGAAAGTTAAGTTCTGGCACTCAAAGCTGACAGATTTGGGGAAACAATGTTGAATCCTTCACTGGGGTATGCTTTCTTATATGCAGCTGAAAAACAGGATTTATACTGAAACTAAAGTTTTTATGACTTCTCTGATATTAGTCAAGTGTAAACTGCTTGGAAGCCATTTGTTGGCAAAGCATTCATAAAAATTATGTTGTAAATTCAGCTTTTTTAGAGGCACTTATTGATAGTAGAGTAAATCTGGCTTTAGGTCTTCTGATACTCTAGTATGAAAACCACCACAGTGATGGTGATGTGATGCATATACCACGTGCTGCCTGTTCAAGGAAAGGTGATGTGGACTGCTTTTGCCCTGGCAGACTTTTCAGAGTAACTGCTGAGAGATGACCTCAGTGGATCCCACAATGGCGTTTGTGGAGTCCAAGCCTAAGGTGCAGAAAAGAATTTTCAGCTTCCCCTTCTGAGGGATTTTCATTAGCACAGATTTTAGACTATGATATGGCCTGAAAGTGTTGATTGTAGGGTGTCATTCCTCACTAAGCAGAACTGCATTTCTTTGTTAGGGCTTCTTTCTTTAATGTTAATTTCCCTCCAGAGTATCTGCAGTTGGGTTTTGTTTATTGTGTGGGAATTGTGGAAATTTTCTAGTTCAAGGAAATATTGTGTGAGGGCACTTCTTTAAGATAATATTGTACTATAGATAATGTAGAGATATAGGTGGGTTGGAGCCACTGAACTGGGCTTCTTGATGAGTTTTGTTTCTCTCCTTGACAGGTGTTCAATTTGCTGCTGGGATAAATTTAATTTTTATTATGCTGTTTTATAAGGTACATGCTTATAATTCCCATTTTTCCTTTTAACCAATCCACAAGCTTCTGAAGAGCTTCCCCATAAAGCTTTGGTAAGCATTTGTGTTTCAGGACAACTATAGGAATTTGCAGAGCTGCTGATAGCAATGGAAGTACACTGAGCATCTCTTATGTTTGTAATAATTGTAGAATAGTACAGTAAAAATCCAGGGATGTAGCTTAAGTGATCCAAAATAAGATACAGATCTCAAGTCAGCCTGTAATTCAGTTTTTTTTCAGTTCATCGAACAACAAGAATAGTCAAAAGAAAAGGAACATAAAGCAGGTTTACTCACAGACTGATGTTCTGTCTGCATACAAATTAAACACGTTAAACTTTGCTCAGTCTGTATTCACCACGCTGGGTTGTAGCTGTGTGGCTTCCTAGAAGAGCATTTACAGTGCATGTTAGCATTAAACTTACCAAAGCCTCATTCATCTGGTACGTGTTCTTCTTTCCACAGAAACAATCCTGAAGTTAAATTTCCCAAAATATTTTTGTTTGTATGCCTTACTAATTTCATGAGCAGCAAACTATTGGAGGGCAGCTTTTAATTGCTCACTTAAAAATACCTTTGTATCAGCCTCCCAGTCCTGCAGCAGTTCTTACTGAGCCAGTTTCACTGCATCACTAGATCATGTTTCTCCAACCTCTTAATGTGTGTGACTATAAATGTTATGGCAGGCAACGACTTCACCCCCGTACTAGAGGGGATTTTAGCTATAATTAGAAATATTTACTAGTCCTGGGCAGAGGAAAGATGATCCCTGACTCCTACAGGGCATGCAGCCAGGAGCTGGTGGTGTAAGCAGCATTGTTCTTTACTCAAGTAGAAGAAGCCTTGCTTGTGGCAGGTAATTTTACAGTAATAGTATAAGATATGATGTCTGGCATAGGTGCACCTCCTCCTGTTGTAGGAACCTGCCCCTGAAAAACCACTTGTGATTTTTTATTTTAAAAAAGAGCAAGAGAAAAGTTTGTTTTCACTGGAGTGACATCTTTATCTTGGGAAGGGAAAGAAACATTCATTTTTGAGTTCATTTTCCAAAGAGTTTGTCAGTAAATTTTGTTGTTCAGCAGATAATAATAAGCAGCATATCTCTGTCGAGAGAGCCTTTTTGCTCTATTGTTCTAAACACCACCCCAATGGCACAGGAACTTCTGGTTGCAGTCATTGTGCAAATTTTCTTCTTCACACCAGTGATATCACTTCAGTGATGCCCAGGAAAAGGAAATGTTTCCCCAGCTGCAGTAGTTGATGAAATTCAAGGGTCTGTGAGCTGCTGACAGCTTACAGAAAGAGAACTTTGGTCTGGTCCATGTCTAATATGGGTCACATACATTATCCCTCATTGCAAGCAGGATTTTGCTTGTTTTTCAAGTGAAGAAGTTAACGTTCTAAGATGTGTCATTGTTGTCAAGAGCAGGGAATAGTACTCAGGAGGGTTGATTTAGCTGTGAAGGCTGTTTTATTAGCCTAAAGAGCCAAGTAGGAGGCTTTTCTGGGAGCAGTTCAGAGCACCTATAGCACAGCTTCAGGTTTGAATCACTGTCCAAAGAAAGCATATTCTTCTGAATCCTTTTGCAAAGTCATATCAGCTTTTCTAAAAGAACTAGAAGTTGTGAGACTAGCAGCAACCTGAAGGTGGGCTTTGCTTTTTGCTGCTTTGTTCTTTTATTTTCCCCTTCCCTCCCAATATCACCTCAGGTTTGTTCCTGAAGCCTTTGGGAATCACAGAAATTTAATCTGCCCCAGAAGAGACTTCAAGAAACTACACAACTTCATTTTTTGTGACTCGCTCCCTTTTTCTGTGGCACAACTGAATATCCCAAGATGTTCCTGAAAGCTGTTATTTTTATTCGTAAGCATTTTTAGTGAGCACAGTTCAACAAGTATTCCTGGGACATGTTCCCATCCTTAACTGTCCATATTTAGGGAAAAATTCCCCAGAGTCTGACCTTAATAAACCTCCTCTTCTGCAAATAGAGCCAACTACTTGTCTTTTACTCTGTAAATGTGATGAACAATTAATTACTGTCTTCTTTAAATATTGCTAAAATATGTAAAGTTACTGTACTCCTCACATTCCTTCTTGTTAAACTAATCCAGGTCTTTTACCCTCTGCTTCTAATTATTCCCCAAAGCCTTCATTTTCTAGAGAGAATTGCAACATTTCACTTTCCCACTTTGCTGAGTGTTTAATGTTAATGGAAGATTCGTGAAGATGATTGGCAGTGGTTCACAGGTGTTTTTTTGATCAAGTTCAGGATTGGATTTCACCAGAACTGCAGGCTTGACTGCATCACTCTGCCTTACATTTTTTAGCTGCTTCCTTCCTTATTCTAGTTTGTGGTTTTAACTGATTTTTAGAATAGTGTAAATTTTCTGGTCATATCTAAGCTCTATTTGTAAAGACATGGAGCAATGAAAGCACGGACTACTTTAGTCTCTCTAATTATTGATTCTTTCCTTCTGGTATATTTAGAGAATATTCCCTTTTCATCTTTCATGTCCCTCGGTACCTGTATTGTTCTTGTGATGTAGGTTCTGATTTTGGGGCAAGAGAGGTTTGCTGTTATTTCACATTTCACATTCTTAGCCACAAGAAGTGGTTTCTGTGTCGGATTTTCAAAACTTGTGAGTCTGAGCAGCTAATAGCTTCTTGTCTACTGTCCTGCTTCTATCCTTTCCCTCTGGCAGCTTTTCAGTGTTTTCTTTTTGAAGCTAGTTCCCTGAATTTACTGAAGACTTTTAAAGTCCCATCATCCTCATTCTGTTGCTGTTATTGTTTGTCTATATACTCAGAGGATAACATTGATTTCAGTCACCTTTCCCTTCTGAACCCTGAGAAAGTTCTTCCCTGTAAACCAGAACTACATCAAAAACACCTCTATTGGAACTTCCTGCAGGTTTGAAAAAAGAGTTAGTCCCATTTTAAGTGAGGCTCCTTTAAATAAATTGTCAACCATTTGAGATTCATGTTATTTAAATGTAGATACTGAAAACTGTAGATCCCTAAAACTTTGAGGCAGTCTTGGCAGTACTTCTGGGTGGTCATCTAGACAATGGTAAGTAAAGGAAGAAAGTTTCTTGGAGGTCGGATGGTCCAAGGGTAGGGGCAGAAGAAGTGAAGAAAAGAGTTTGTGTCTCAAAGTTGCTTTTTCTGCTGTGCCAGTTCAACAAAACATATTCCCTCAATTTACAAGCCTTGCTTTATCTTAGAGGATGGACTTCATCCCACCTCAGTAGGAGCCTGTTGTTTCTGGGTAGGTGGTGAGGAGGGGGAAGGCGTGGATGTGCCCACTCGTGCTGTGGTGTAGCCCTGCCACACCTGAGAAGAAAATTCCTAGTGGACATCATAGCCTATTCCATTTGAGGAATTCTTCAAAGCAGAGTAGCTGTTCATATAAACCACCAGAGTGAAAATCTGGACAAAACAACTTCTGCCACTGTCCAGACTAGGAAAATAGCCAGTGTTTACCAACTGCTTTAGCTAAACTGTTTACCTAAAGTAGGAGCTAAGTGGTGTTTAAAACGTTAGCTAACACCTTTCCTGAACATGCCTCATCTGGTTTGTTTAGACAAAGCTGGCCAATATCTCCTTTCACTGGGAACGATTAGTCACAACCCAGAAAAACTGCTTGTCATGGATTTCTCTCAGGTTTGAGAGTGTGGGGACACAAAGCTTCGCCCCGAGAACTGGTGGATGATGCCTGCAGTTACCCTCTTAGTCTTTCCATGCCAATTGTGTGGGTTTTGCTTAAGTACAAATTGTGCTTTTCATTGCTGGTTTGCAGCTGGTCTGAAGGGAAAACATGAAAAGAGTGAAGTGCTCACAAACCTTACTTTAGAAAGGCACCATTAACAAGTGACTTATTTACAGTGATGGTTCTTCCAAGTCAGTATCAGAAGTTGACTGAAATTTTCTCTAGTCAGAATCTGCATGTAGTGAAGGACTCACCACCTTTTAGTCAACTCTTGCAGGACTTAAACTTTTAATTTGCAACAGAAATGTAAATTTTAGTAGGAATGGGGAAAGTGGGAATGTTGTTTCCCAGGCCTCCATCTTTCCATCGTGCATGGATGGGGATGTGTTTGTGCACTGCTGATAAGAATGTTTTAATGGTTTGCTGAACATCCCAAGTCATGCCAAATCCAAATACCTCTCCCTAAATTTTCTCTGCAGCTGCCTCAGTAGGATCATGCCTCCTTTTCATCCATCTTTCTGTAAGTGTATTGTGCAAGAGCATGTAAATATCTGTACTGAGAGGGCAGCTCAAACTCTGCACATGGTAATGTTTAGGAAACTCAGACAGATGGTGCGAGTGTAGTTACAATGAAAACAATTCCTTCGACATGGGTGGGGGAACGTTTCATGAATCTTTGGCTGTGTGGAAGCTCTAGCAGGATCTGAGCCCGGGTGCAGAGTAATTCCTCAGCTCAGGGCTTTTGCTGGCAGAAAATTGCTTCATGTCATTCCAAGTAGCTTGAGTCCTATAATAATTCTCACTTCAGCAAAGGTGCAGGATAAAGGGATAATGCTGGTTCAGCTGCTTTTCATTCTGATCCTTCCTATTGTTTGGCTTCCAAGAAGCATTTTTATTTACCCTTCTGCGTAAGAAAACATAAAACAATAGTGGGATTGGTTTTTCAGGGCTTCACATTCTCTGTTAAACATTTACACTGCTGCAAAACACTTCTCACAGTGCCAGACCCATCTTCTTCATTCCCATTCCCTCATGCACAGGTGAGGTGGTTGGAGAAAACAGAAGAATAACCAAGAACCCTTTTTGGAAATAAGAACCAGCAGCAAAGCTCACCAAATCAGACTCCCCACGTGCAGTGGAATGGCGGTCATCCATCCATCCATCCATCCATCCATCCATCCATCCATCCATCCATCCCTCCCTGCCTGACTCATTCCCTTGCACTGACTCATTATTCACCATTTGGCTGCGTTCCTTTTAAAACAGCAGCTTGGCAATGTGGAAGAAAGCTGGGGTGAGAGGAAGCTCGGAGAAGGCACACACGGGGCTGTAATTGCAGTAAATCTGTGCTCAGCCTTTTACTCGAGAACTGTCCTCGCCATTTGTCTTCCTCTGGCAGGGTGCCTTCGCTGCTGAATGCTGCTCTGCCGATGCTCCCCCTGCACTCCTCCAGCTTGCAGAATCCCTCCTCGCCTTCCTGTCTTGGCCATGCAGGAGCACCGTTCCCTGTCCCCGGAGCTCCTGGGTGACTCCTATGCAGAAATATGCGTGACAGACGGGACCTTGCTCAGTCTAGCAGCTGTTGCTAGGGACGGATGTGACATTTAGTGCTAGTACAAAGGGTCAATTAGATAAGGGCCCTAAAGATAATTTCTGTAATATGGGGCTTGGTGATTTGGAGTGGGGGAGACAGCAGTAAGAATTATGCAGCTACTGCAGCTACTAGTAATCTGGGTTGTTTTGGTTTTTTTTAACCTTGCCCCAGAGATCACAATTTCAAGCAGACAGGTGTTACCACCTTCAGATATTAAAGACATGCTTAATCTCTATGGAGACATTTGCTTCACCTAATGAAATGAGCTGCAGCAATCAATTTTATTCTGCACCTATTGATCATGTCTGTATTCGGGAGACAAATACAAGACAACCTTAATTAAGAGGCTCTATCTCTTCCTTTAGCAGTGCTTTCCAGCAGGAAGCTTTCACATCGCACGTTGTACTTTTTTGATAGAAAGTATCTCTTCTATTTGTATCAAGATGAAATGGAAATCAAAAGCTTTCATTTCTATCCTCTGCACTGATTTTAAAGGAACAAAGTAGTTTGTATTTTTAAAGTGCCTAATTCAATTTATTTAGATTTACTGTACCACAGGAATTTGAAAATCAATGACTTTAGCTGCCAGGTGCGCTCTTTATTCATATATTTTTTTTAAGATTATGGATGTGAATGACATCTGTCTTTTCTAAATTGAGCGGCTTCATTGTAAATAAATAAAAAGCATAGGATTATTTTTTCTTTAACATTTATGTTTGAGGATATTCTCCATTAGATTCTTTCCTTCTCTTCCTGGCCATATTGCACATACAATACATGCTGTTTGCAAACTAGTTTGCCTTTAGCAGAGTCCCCAAAAAGAGAGGAGCTCTAGACAATCAAACAGGTATTGTGAGTGCTGTGGAGGGAACTCTAACTCAACAGCTGCCCTATATATTAACTGAGATAGTGGTGCCACTGATGTAGAACATGCTCCTTTCGTGTCTGAGGTCTGAATGTCACTTAAAATACTGTGGCAAGGGTTCTGAGAGCGTTGGTTCTGGACATAGATTCTAGAAAGCGTTTGCAGTCAAATCCATGAAGTGTTTGTGACTGGTATCTGGCAGTGCTGTGTGGAGCTGGCTTGTTCAGCCGGCAGTGTAAGCAGTTTTTTGCAGGAAAGAGGGAAAAGATGGTAGTGTGATGGCTTTGTAGCAGGAGTAGTGTTCTGCATCATTTCCCTGCCAAAGCAAAGCACTCCTGAGTCAAGGAATGTTTTCTCTGCTCACAAGACAGCTGTGGCAAATGCACACAGGAATTGTATTTAAGGAAATATTTGCTTTTGTGAGGGCAGTAGCATTAAAACAGTTAAGCAGTGGCATTAGATAGGTCATGGTAACTAATCATAGTCGTGTGGCTCAGTATCGAGCAGTGAACGTACCAAACTCTATCGGCAGGGAGCGATTGTAGCGCTCACTCTGTGCTGTATTTCTCACCATCCCAAAGCACGTGTCATCCTCCTCAGGAGTGAGGGCTATTCCATTGCATAGCATGATAAATTTGGGCACAGTGAAGTGTCCAAGCACAGTGTCATATAGCAAAACTGGGAAGGTTACAAGAGGAACTTTGCGCTTCATCCCCTGAACCTCCGGGGTGAAACAAGGAGCACTTTATGGTCTTGCCTGATAGCTCAGCGTTAGTGGGGTTTCCTGATTGCCTTGTTTCAAACTGATTTAGGCTGGGTGCAGCATAAAAATCTCTGACACATGGTGCAGAATATCAGTAGGGTTAATTGGTCCTGACATCGTCAGGGATGCTGAAGAAGTAGCAGTCACTTTGTGCCTCGAAGTCTCTTGGATCCAAAAAGTCTCTGTGTGGGTGGTGTTAATCCCAGAACGGTTTTGTAATAGCAGCGCTTTCACCCAAGTTCTCTTAGTTGAAAACTCCTCTTCGTGCCTCAACCCACCGTGTCCCATTGTGCAGAGAACATTAGGTCTCATCGTGAAATATCTTCTTCCGTTCTTTAAGAGTTTTGCTGCAGGTACTTCTCAGGTCAGGGTCAAAAGGACTTTTTTACTTCTGAACTCAAGTTAGCCAAAGTAGTTTCCTTTTATGGGAAAGCTATGTATGGCAGCTGGGGGAAAATGGGACTTTAGCAAGTTGCTCTAAACAAAGGGAATAATGTGATTCTTCAGTCTTTTAATCCCCACCTTTTGTGAAGCTGATAGCTCTGTTTTTAGAGAATAGTGCTTGAAATAATTACGCATAAAAAGTGTCTACTCAAAGCAGTAATTAAAGTGTTTTTACTGAATTGACATTGAGAACTCCTTTGTGAAAAATGATGGACTTACATAAGCGCATCTTTATTTACATAAAGTTAATAAAATAAGCTATTTCAATCTATGGATATTTTCTTCCTCCTCCTCCTTTCTAGGATATAAATTTGATTTCATTTGACTTTCTTAGACATTTTTTGCCCCTATAAGGAAGTTCAACATCTCACAGCAGTATGCTTTGCTTTGTTTTAGTTCTCTGCTGGGTCTCTGAGTGAAGTTTGGTGTTCTTTAGATGCTATTCAAGAATTCAACACTCTAGTTTGCTTATTTGTAGGAAAACCGTTGTTGCTGGACATCTGCTGCTTGTGGTATTTCATGCTGGAGATAATACTGTTGCACTGCTCATCCTGAATTAGTAATAAGTACAGTTTGACTTATATGACTTTGAGAGGTGGGACTTATCCAGGGCCTTACTGAGAGTGGGATGAAACATTATGCGAAGATGGATTTCTAAGTCCTGTGATGATGGGTATTGTGCAGCCAGCATGAAACCACTGCACTTCAGAGCTCTAGCCTTTCTTATTGTTATTTTTCTACTCAGACACTTGCTTCTCACAAAAAACAAACTTTAATGATTCATTAATTTAATGATTCAGCCAGCCCCCGTTGGTTCAATTTAGCCTGCACAGATTAAAGGGTCGTTCTGTTGGTCTCGGACAGACAGACTGCAGAGAAATGAGCTCTCCAGGATGATTAGCTTGAGAGAAGGGGACTC
Source organism: Callaeas wilsoni (assembly GCA_013398955.1). Classification (NCBI taxonomy): domain Eukaryota; kingdom Metazoa; phylum Chordata; class Aves; order Passeriformes; family Callaeidae; genus Callaeas; species Callaeas wilsoni. The sequence goes on from VWPU01009512.1 coordinate 85,888, forward strand.
TCCAGGGCTTTTCTAATGAACTGAGAGCTCTTTTAGGGGCCTGCTGGTAAGATAGGAGTGCCTTCTGCTTTTCTGTCTCCTTCCTCTGTCTTCCTGCTCATCTTTGAAATACAAGTAAACCAAATAAAAAAGCCATGATTCATACACAAAAGCTTTAGAACAATGTATTTTACAGCTGAAGACAGTGTTTTGTGTCCTTTGAGATACTGATGCTTAGATCATTTTCTGTCTGGCATTTTCCTGTTTTAAAGCTTGTCAGTCATACTAGTATTTAATGACTTCTCAAAGACCAATTAGCATCTACAGGACTTTGTGGGGTGTTTCTTTTGTCCCAAGTAGCTTTTTTCCAACCTTGACAGTGGATAGGGTTCCTTTCTCTTTGAGCTCATTTAAATATGGGACCAATTTATCCAACAACAGATTGAAAAATGGGAGTTCTGGCACATCTGGAATATTTATTCTTAAAATTGTATAACCGCAAGTGTTAGACCTGTTTAAGTACCAGCTTGCATTCAACCTACCTAAATTTCCACTGGAATTTCCCTCAGAGATGGGGCTCTTCAATTGCTCCTCTCTGCTGTCCTGTGGTGTGGTTGAGCTGCCTCAGCCTTTTCCAACGGGTTTGTCCAATGGCCCCAAGCTGAGTGTGTGCGGCTGCATTTCAGAGCGCCGCAGTTCCTGTACTGGTATGTCTGCAAAGCCTGTGGGATTAAGGCACTCTGCTGCTGTGAAATGTTTTCTTGGTTTTATTACTGCGGCGATAACATCTCACGTTGCTTTTTCAGTGGCAGTATTGCACCCAAGAGGGCAACGGTTCGTGCATTAGGACTATTACAAATTAACACTACTTTTCCCTTTCTCTTTAAAGTAAGGAAGTAGCATCCCTTTTTAATAAACAGATGAATTTGAGGCAGAATTAAAATTCCTTTTGAAAGACAGTCAGAAAAGCTATTGCAGTGAGGTTTTAAGAACTCAGCCCAGAAGGCAGTGTGTCATTGTGCATTCCACAGATGGAAAACTTTTTTTAAATTAATGAGACTAGTTAAAATAATATTCACCCATACACAGCCCTAGGTATCAAGGGCTCGCTGCTCATTCCAGCAAGGTAACATTTGCTTACTACATGGAGGCAACAGGCTTAGCTTTCAAAGACCCTTTTCGTCTCAAGGTGTGGGAATCTGCTGTGTGGTAGAAATGGACGGGGAAAGGCTTTTTCTCCTTACATAGAATCTTTCTGCTGTTCACTTGCATTATACAGCACAAGTCAATTGGAAATTCATGGGAAGAGTGTGTTTTGAATGCAGTTGAGTATCCCACATTGAAATAAGTGGTGAGGATTTAATAATTTTGAGGTTGGCAGCCAAACGTGTTATAACACCACTTAGTATGCAGTCACAAAGTAGAATTGGCTAAGTCATTTGACATGTGAACTCTGCTTACAATAGAAATGTTATTACAACTTCAGCTCTTAAGTTTCTGTTTAATGGTTAAATTATATGAGCAACATTTGATTGTTGTAATGTTGCATTGATTTTAAACCACAGGTTTACTCAAATGGTAATGATTCAGTTTTCTTTTCAGGAAACTTAGCAGAAAGACTTTCTTCTTTGAGGAAAAATATCAGTTAGTGGGCATTTTCAGGGCATCTCCATGGCACTGTTTCTGAAAACAAAGCGTAGGAAGGAGCATATGGTATTACATCTGCAGAGTGTTTGACAGTAACCAGTCGCGGGTGTTTCAGAGGTCAATTTACAGAACTCAGAAAAAGCAGTTACTCTGCCCAAGGAAGTTGCTCCTCTGAAAGCCAATAGCTTTGAGGTTAACATAAACTCTAAAGTGTTAGATACATAACTTCTTCACCACTTGCCATTTCTGAACTTCATTTTGGGGCACCTCTATGAGCAACTGTCCAGAGATGGGTCCAGTTTTTCCTTGAATCTTGATCAGACTTTGGCTTCATTAGAATTATTAATATTTTTCAAGCTTTACTAAGGACCTGCTAAATTTTTGAATAACCCATTGGACTTCAGTTATGAAAGACAGTAAAGGATTCTGATATACGTTCTTCTGGTATTTTGTGACAGCACATACTTCTGTCAGTTACTTTCTTACTTCAGGTATGCAGTTCCAGTCTCCCATGTCATTTTGTGAGAACGCCTTCTCCTCCCATGCCCTCTATCATTGCCATTTGTTTATAAATACTGAAAAGTTCTTTTTTCTTTGTTAATGGAGGGAATACTTCGGCACACAGTCCTCTAGATGAGGGTGAACCACTGGTTTATACAAGTCTTTCCTACAACTTTATGGAAAGGTAACACTTATCATTTGGAAGATGGATGGGTTTCCTTTTCCATTGCTCTGTCCTTAAGCCCTGCTGATATAAAATTCTCATTTTAGATATTCAGTGATTAAGTATGAAGATCTCAGTGAAGCGGAGTCCCATCAGAACCCAAATTGCAATACTGAGATTGCTCTAAGCAGATAAATTACTTCTGTCCTATAAAGACTTCAGTGTCTGAAGAGATTAAATTGTAGCCGTGAACAAATCCATTATCAAAAATGATGTGATTAGGAAGATGTGCAAGTTTTTTCATTATCATGTGAACCTGGAACATGAAAACCAGCCTGAACATTTAAACTAATAGAGTCATTCTTACTTTGCATATGTTTTATTGTTTCACATTCATTATGTTTGTGTCATTGACTTTTGTAGTAACTCCATAATACAAGCAAATTGTCACCAATAAAGCAGATGGAATGAAATTCCTTTTATATAATGTAATCAAGAAAATAAGCACATTGTAGGAAGAAGCTAGTACGTTGCTCTCTCTCTCATCCAGCAGGAACTCGTCATCCATGCCAACCTCTTTTGGCAAAGCATGAGGATGCTTTTTCTCTTCTTAAGCAAAAGATTGTTCTGTTTGGTTTTTCTTTTGATTTTGTGTTAAAAAGTCTTATGTAGATGATGATGCTCATAATTACTGCTGTCTCATTGAAATGTGTTAGAGTTTTGGCCTCACTGGGAACACTGCTGAATCCCTTAGTTATACAAGCAAGAGTGCATTTTCATCTTAATTAGAAAATAAGTGTTTCTAATACGTAAAATAATTTGAGTATTTGTTCAATGTTTCATTCTCCTAGCATAAGCCAACTGAGATGTATAATCCTCAGACATGTTAATTGACACACTGTATTTATTAAGAAACTGTGCCATTTAAAAAGTCATGCTTGTAAGATAATTAAAAAAACAAGATGGAAGGCTTAAGTGTCATTTTTGACCTGTCTCAGTTATTATGTAGCATCTCTGGAGTTTGAGATTTCCCAGCTTTCCTAGGCAATCTGTTTCTCTGCTTAATTATCTTCACATTTAGAAAGTTGTGTTTGTTCCTTAAAAAAAAGAGAAGAAAGCTAAGAAAGCTAATGATGATAATCCGCTTTTTTTTTTTTTTGCTATTAAGTGCTTGTCCTGGCTAACAGTGAAGAACATGAAGAACACAACAGATGATTTTCCTTGTTTTTACAGTAGCCTTTCATATATTATAGTGTCAGTCTTGCAACTGCTCTACTTCTAACAGTATCACTTTAATCATCTTTGTTCTCCTGTTGGAGCAGAATGGCAGCATTGCTGCCTGTGTCATGCAGACCAGGTTCCTGTTTATATGCCAGTACCAGAGTTTCTGTTGTTTTTGGGGTTTTTTTAAATATTTGACTCAATTTCATATGATGTGATTAAATATATGTCAACTGCATCATGTAGTTTTGCTTACAGAAAAGAGGTGAAGAGGTTGGATTATGGTATGTAAAGAGGGAATGAATACTTTTGTAATTTAAATGCTGTTTTCTAACATTACAGTTTTGCTGTAGTTCTTATAGGGAACATTGGTAAATATTCAGCTTCTCTATTTCGCAGAATCACAGACTGGGTAAGGTTTGAAGAGCTGGAGGTCATCTAATCCAACCTCCCTGCTCCAGCAGGGTCCTCTGGAGCACGTTGCTCTGGACGGTATCCAGATGGCTTTAGGGTATCTCCAGGGAAGGAGATTGCTAACGATACTTGCTTGTAGCCACTGAGATAAATCAAAGAAACTGCTCACATCTTTGCAAACGGTTGATTTATCTTGCTTTCAGGAAAAAATCCTTAAGCTAAATACAAGACTTAACAGGTCTCATTCAAAGCAAATCAGATGAGGTTGAAATTAGAGTGAGGACAATGGAGCAATAAAGAGCTGGAATAGAGGAAAGCTAGTAGAAATTGGATGTTGTTTACCATTTATGCTGTGTTTTATTAGTTTTGAATAGATTCATGTTAATAATTACAAATTACTGTCTAACAGGGTCTTGTAGTATTGTGGCTTTCTTTATTCTTAATGAGGTGAAATGATTCTTTCAGCAATGATCTCTGGATTGTTTCCAGCACCAATCTGGACCTTGATTTTGTTGAGCATCAGAATATTTTTGCAATAGCATTAGTATTATGGCATCTCGCTATTCTTCATGTTCTTGAGATGTGTTCAGTTGGAATATATAAATGCAGAAGGCACCACAGCCTGAGTTGATTGGAGAGAATGATAGCAACTTAAAGACATTGACTGTAAAACTGCCTATTAGTGCTGCCACTGAAGACATGAGGAAACATAATTTCCATCTTTCCAACAACTTGCACCTTTGTGTCTGTTGCCCTTGTAGCCTACAGTGCTAAGGAGTTCAGTGCAAAGACACCTGAGCTGGCTGGTTGCAGTCAGGTTGAATGTCACTGACTAATGACCTCCTTAAATTAGCATTAGTGCAACCTAATAAACTCACCTTCAACTAGAGTTAATAAGACTTGGATGGCTTTGAACTATGCCATGCCAGACATATTGTCTTGAGCCAGCAATAACTCATGTCTCTTTGCACTGTCGCATTGTCTTGTAAACTTGTCCACTGCCTCAGAGATGTCCTAAAAGATGAACAACTTAAGGTTTCTGTGTATGGCCATAAATTGAATAAAACCCCCATAAATTTTTATTTGATGGCAAATCTAAAGGAGATAAAGGACTTCTTGAAAGCTGTGAAAAAAGCAGCTCTTGGGAGAGTTTGGCAGCATTGTTAAACTAATGCAATCTTGAACCTCTGAGACACAAGATGTCTCCAGGTAAACCAACATTCCAGGCCCATGTGCTACACCTCCATCCCTTCAAAGGGAATTTGCATGACTAGCACTCTCTTCTTTCACAGTTAATCATCTTTTGTGACTCCCTAAACATTTTCACTCTGAAAGGTGTCAAACCCACAATACTTCAGTTTTAGGTAGAAAAACTGCATAGAAAATTAGATTAGGAATGAAACAGGGAAATAAATGATAAAATTCAGACTAATGAAGTTCTTGCTTATTATCTTAATAATGTTTGCAAACAGTGCTTCTGTATTACACCTCACTAACAGTTTAGCATAATGCAAATGTTTGTCTTAATGCTAAAAAATGCAAGAGAAGGAAAATATAGATAGTTATAATAAATGCATCATTTTCAAAAATATGGTAAACTTCAAATTTCCCATTAGGGTATTTCTTTACAATTTAATTTATTCCTTCTCCTATAAGAAATCCTTCAGAATAAAACTACTTCGGCACCTCTAATTTAATATTTGTTTCCTAGTGAAAAGTTCTGCAAATTGATGTTCAGATTGATAATCATGCAGCTCTTATGATCTCAACTGAAAGCAACTGTAAAAGGTTTTATCTTCTCTCCTTCAGTGCATTTTGGACTACAGCTGACATGGAGACTATTTAAATAGGACAAATTATATAGATAAAATAGATTAAGTATTAATTCTGTATTACAACCAGAACTCGAACGGAATTGGGCATGTGTTCAAGCTTCATAGAATTGCTTAGTTTCAGAGTTATAGCTGAATTACGATCTGTACTGTGTACTGGTGAATCAGTCAAAGAAAAGGGTGTTCAGATCATCTTTCATCCGGGACCAGAAGACTCACCAAGATCTGAACCTCACAAGGAACAGCTGTGGGACTGAAGGCTGTCATGGTCTCTTAGATGTACAGCTCTGGGATGTGTGCAGAACACACTGTGGTTAAGGACCAGGTTCAGAAGCCAAAGTAATGTGTCATAATGTCATTTTGAAAGGGAAAGGCTTTTAGAGCCCAGCAATCCAGAGCAATATGAAATGCGTTACCACTTAAGCAGCAAAGCAAAAGCAGACAGAGACCCACTGTTCTTATTGTTGTACCCAGCTCTGAAATTAAAAGCTTCAGGGTATAGCTGAAGATTTATTGGAGAAAAAAAAAATCTACTAACATGTGTGAATTTAAAAGAGATGAGAGAAATAACCAAGCTGAAAAATGAGTGCCATCCTCAGAAGGAATAGCAGCTGTTGTTTGGATTGCAATGAGAATTTTAAGGAGGTGTTTGCTTTCATCCCTGCTGCTATCTTGTGAAGTGGTGTGAGCCAGAGAAGTGACCAGGAGATGTTGGGGCACAAAGTGTGCTGGCCCACTCAAAGCTAACACTTGGGAATAAAGAGGATTAAATGAGTTTTCTAAGCTTCTCACATTGTCTTGAAATATCACGTTGGAAAATGTGGGTTCCCTGGCAAGGGGGAGAAGGGAAGACTGCTCGGTAACTTATCCTAGGTTCTGTTCCCAGCTCAGCCTAATGCCTGAGGTCACTGTCTGACAGAATAATGGAAAGTTTAGCACAATTTATTTTTCAGTGAAGAAATACTTCTCTGTTTTTTAGCTCCTCACCAAATATGCATCCATCTTAGCACCCCACTCATCCCCAGCTCCACCCATAGGATTCCTTTATCAGAGAACAGAGGAATTCAAAGGCCAGTACTTACTTTATGTTTTAGATATGTCCAGCTACTGGGAAGCTGAGTGAAGTTTTCATCACCCAGCTGGCCCTGATGCCAAAGGGCACAAAGTTTTCTTAAATGTTGCATTGCAAACATCATTGTTCTCTATTTTTCTGAAGCCAGTAATTGTATTACATGTGGGGAGTCCCCTAGGTCACAATATGTTGGTAAAATTACTCACTAACATTGTTATCCTCTTTGCTGAGTTGCTGCAGCTTCTAATGGTAGCATTACCTTGACCATCTTGCCAAGAGACAGCAAATAAAGGTTTAAGACTTTTGTAAAGTCCAGTATTTCACGCTGCAATGCATGGACACTATGAATATAATTGGGAAAATGTGATGAAGCATAGGGAGTAGTTCAATATGGCAAGGAACTGTAGAGGTTAATGAAGATTAAGGAAGACTGGGGCGAAATAAGATGAATGGACATGATGGTATATGAAATGCATTTTTGTCACAGAACAAAGAGTAAAAAGACTGATTTGTGCACATTGGGGAATTTTAAATTAACAGCCATTGTTTGTGGGTGGAAAAATATTTTTAGGAAAAAAAAATATTTATTTCTGGAGCTTCCACTGTGGGAAGCTGAATGAGCCTGTCTGCTCATTGTATCGTGGTGATCTAACAGAACATATGTCAGAAGAGGACAGCAAATAATATTTTCTGTTATTATTAGTAGGCATTTTCTGTCACTAATCCCATTCTAGTACTGCTGCATCCTTGGTAGAAAAGTGATGAGATCTGAACAAAATGATGCCTACCCAAGGTTTGGAACATGTCCACCAGTAACTTCCGCTTTTTTTCTTTGTAGAGAAAAACTTCTCTGCTTCAGACCATGAATTATGGTGAGTGATAGATGTTAGGAAGAAGCTTCCTTCTGTGTGCAGTTTATCATCTAATTTTACTCTGAAGAGTTTCCTGCACTTCCACTTTATGCGTGACCAATTACTGGATAATTACCTGATCCGTGATCCAACACTGGTCAGACTTGCATTGACTTTTGTATTGATTATGTATGCTTATATTACAGGTTGTTTTATATCTGATATAACAAAACTCAAGCTGCCTTTGTTGGTGATCAGTTCTGTACAGGCTTTAGGTCTCACCTGGGACAAACTCGAATATTAAGGAGCAAACTAAACAGGTAAAAATTAAAAATGGATGCTGTACTGCCATATATTCTTGAAGCAAGAGCAAAAAACCCACAAATTTTGCATTCAATGCTGCAAACTCTTTTGGCAATAAAGGTATGTGTATGTCATTGTAGATATTGAAGATCCTAAGAATTTTAGAGAAACTGGGAAAGAGATCAGAAGTCAAAATAACTTGGTAATGAAAAGACACTGATTTATAGAGGCAGTCTGTAGATAAATTGAAAAGGTAATATCAGAGAATGGCCATAAGAATAACTGATATTGTGAAACAATTTTATCTCCACACATTGTTTGTTTGTTTGTGTTGAGGGGACTGAGATGACCACTAACCGGTTCCTTACAGACCTTAATTTCTGTTACACTGTAAGTGTGCAGTGGGGGATCAGGACCTCTCTGTACTGAGCACTGTGCAAACTCCTAACAAGAGATTCCATGCAGGCCATTTATTTAAGAGCTGGATTTGATGATCCTTGTGGGTCCCTTCTAACTGAGATTATTCTGTAGCTTCTGGCAGAGATGTTTTCCAGCCCATAGGAATGTAAGAGATGACTAGTAAGTAGTGTTAATACTCTATTTGTTTTCGTGTTCTGAACCACTGAATTCATCTTAGTGCCACATTTTTCCAGTTTCAGGATTTTATTGTAAACTCATAGAGTGGAGAGTTGTGCAGCAAAACTGAGAGTACGGATTTTTTCCGTTAAAATCTATGGAAATAAGAACTAGTTCATGAGCCCTTCAAGGTCATTTTGTGTCACCCCATACTATACAGATTCGAACTTGGGCAAAGCAGAAAGAACTTTAACTTTTTAATGTGTCAGCCCTTTTGTTTGTGTTGTGTTTAATTCAAGATATGGCTTACTCGAAACTCCCCTGGACTGTAGAATTCCAGCAGGAATGAAACTGCCCCAGATGACTTCACATGGAAAAATAAGATTAGGTACAAATAACATGGAGTTCCTTCCTGCCATTTGTATGCAAACTTCACTTGCTAACTCCCACTGAAATCCATCCAAGCTTCCATTGCATAGAACAGAGCAGAATCTCTCAGAAAGGTACTAAATGATGTGGAAATCAGCTCTGTATTTCCCCAGATGTAATAGAAAAAATGGTTCCTTGAGGAAACATGAAACAAGGAGTAGCTTAATGAGCTTAGTCTTTTTTTAAAGATTCCTTGCTGCCCTTCAGCATAACACAGCCCCTTCCCACATGCATTTTTCCTTGAGGAGTGGCAGTGAGAAAGGATGTCCAATTTCTGCTTTTGTAGAAATATAGTTCATCTTGTCATGATGCTTGGCCATCTAGTTATATTTTGAAAGCAAGGCATGTTACTTGCTTGCTTTTCTTGCTGCTTTTCTATGTAGGTAGCCTTTTTTCCTCTTCTTACACAGGTTTGCACTGCACTTCTCTCTCCTGACTCCTAAGGGCAGTCTGGATCCTTTCTCTTTGGTATTGATGGCTTCCATTAGTCATGAAAGTTTTAATTTCATGTGCTTTATGCTTGTTGCGAAGCTGCCCAATTTATTTGGCACAAGTCTCTCTCTTTTTGATACTCAGCTTTTTTTTTAAACTTCATCCATAGATTGTTAGTGTTTGATTCAAATATTTGCTTCTACCTTTTTTCCAGCCTGCCTCAGTCCTAATCTTTCATTAAGTTTTTGCTTCAGTTTTGGGGGATGGATTTATGTGGGATAAATATTGACAATATTTTGACGGATTGGCATATTACACTTCTTGTGTAAACATGATTATAATAATCTGTGGCCTGTTTTAAACCAGTGTTTGAAGCTCAAGGATTGTAGATGAAAGTGAGTCATGGTGGTCTATTGTATGTAAACATAAAAGAAGTTTGATTGATTTCCAAGATCAGTTAGGATTACTTGATTGGAAAGGGTTGCTATGGGAAAAGGAAGGTGATAACAAAAGTAAGCAGCTCATTTCAGCCCATGATGGCAATCACACGTACAGTAACATGTTCAATATGGCATTTTTAAACCTTACCTTAGTCCTGCCATCGTGTAAACATTTGCTGGAGTTCTGCCTCAGCGGAGCAAGCAGCAATATTTGCTGGAGAAAAAGGAGCAAGGGGCAGGGTCAAAGCAGCTATTCCTTGGCACACCACAGCCGAGCTGGCTGTCTGATGTGCCTCCCAGCCTACCAGTCCACTCTTGTTTTTCCTTTCAGATGAATGATCTCTGGGGCGGCCAGGTTTCTGTGATCTCTCAGCAGGGGATGTGTGGCATTATGTGTGTGAGGTTTTATGCTTGCTTTGGAAAATGCTGGCTTCACATGCCTTCTCTCTCATTTTGGCCAAGTCCCTAGATTAGAAACGTGTCCAGTAAATATTTAGTTCCAGATACGCTGCCAAAAGATTCCATGCTCTCTGAATGCTTCGAGGTTTGTTAGTGTGAATCAGTTTGTATTATTTCTTAGAGCTGACCTTGCAGAAGCAGAAAAAATGGGTCTGAGCAATAATCAAAAACACGAGGTGAACCACCAGCCAGTGAAGTTGTAACTGCCTACAATACAAGGATACCAGTTGTACCCTGTTATTTCCTGGGAATGAGCCAGTGTTTGTGGCAGAGCAGCGAGCAATATCTCACCTGTCCCTGGCTCAGCGTTTCTGCCTCTTGGTTCGGTTCTGTGCTGGGTTACAGAACACGAGGTTCTGAGGTGTTAAAACTGGCTTCCTTGATCACACTGTGTCATTTAACTACCCCCCTAATTGCAGCAATCCTGTTCTTTTTTTGCCTGCCTGAACATATTTACAAAGATAAAAATAGAACAAGGGAAGAACAGCAGCTGCCAAGGCTGGGTTTGAGTTAAAGACCACCTAGGAATGGATTAAAGGTGAATAACTCTTTTGCCTGAGGACAATACTGCTGAATGGCAGGGGAGAGGAAGAAGAGGTGAAAGGAGCATTGCTAAGGAAGAGATATGGAGAAGTGATGGTGTAATTGACATATTTAAATGCAAGCAAGTTTTAAGCATGCTGAAGTGGAAATAGGGATGAAAATGAGTGAAGAAATTTTAACAGGCTAATGGTGGTACACTGAATTACAATGAGTTTTAAGGAATGGTTTCTTTTGGAGAGGATCCCATAGGTCTGAAAGATAGCAAATACAGGGGGATATCTGAGAAAAAACATTAATCTGAGTGAACTCTCAGGATGCTCTCCTGAGTGATCTCTGTTGTGATGTCAATCGACAAAGAGAAACCTTGGCCTTAAACCCTGTTTTACAGCTGCGCACTCCTTCTTCTTAGAGGCAGGGTCTTATGAGTTGATAGGTGTTAAATCATCACATAGGTTTAATTTCAGCTCTGCACTTAGCCTCCATCAGTTGGAAATGACAGAAAAGGAGAAAGACCACAGTGCATGAGTCAGTCCGAGAATGACTAAGCTGCTGTAGCGGTGCAGCCGTGAAAGACAAGTACAACCCTGGGATGCATTCAGTGAAGTGCTCCCTGTCCAAGGGGGGATTAGCAGCTCTGTTGTACACTGAATGAGACCCCGTGGAGTTGGGAATACTGAATACAGGTTTGCTTAGCCAGGCCTGGGAATTAATTTCCTGAAATTAGATGCGTGGAAGAAGAAGGGGTTAGTAAAGGAATGGAGATACTGTCTCACACAGGGAAATTAAAAGGAAGTAGCTTCTCCTTAATTACAAAAACGTAACATTGAATATTTTAAAATATAGTTTTTTACCCTGTTTCATGTATAAATGAGACAACCGAGAGCAGGAGAAGACTGAGTTAAACCAGAGAAAAATGTTCAAACCAAAAATGTGTGGCTGCGAGTCAATTCTAGCTGAAGATTGTTGTTTCTATGCCTTCAAACAACATTACTTTAGGATAGCCTATGCTGGCCCTTCCTCAAATATATGCCCTTCAGCTAAAGTTCTTTGGTCCTTTAGTCACAAACAGAAATTTATACCAAAGTTATCACAGTTGCACCTGTCTGGCCAGCAGCTAGAATCTGAAGAATATTAGTGGAGATTAGATTGATGTAGGGCACACATTGCCATGCATTTCCAGCTGCTTCTTCCGTGTGTGTATTCACCACACAAACAAATTCATCATCTGTCAGCGTCATGACAGCATGCTCGCTTGCATGTGTACTCAGCGTGTTTAGGACTACTGCAGCTTTGGGGCAATCTTTTCAATTAGTGCATGCAACTACATCCAAATCTAACTTGCATTATTTTAATCTAGAGCCTTCGCTTCTGTTTGCCTGCTGACAAGAGCATTGCACCAGATAGAACAGGCACCCAATAGGAGGTCTGTGTTAGTTGGATGCATAGTATTTATGATCAGTGAGAGATCTGCGTAGTAGAGATGGAAAAAGTTAATTAGATTCAAGAGTCACCTACCTAAATCTGCAGGAGATTGCCTGTGACACTGCGGGCCCAGTTTCTAACCATCTATTTTACATTCTCACAGTGCTGAAGTAGCACGATGGCTGTCACTCTGGCTTCTCAGACCACTTTTAAAGGGAACACATGCTCTATGAAAACAGTAGTATTGCCTTGACTGTTGGCAACAACTCTCTTTCCTCCTACCCCTTTCCTTCAGTTATCTTCATTCTGATTTGATACGTTGTTGTTCTTTTTAAAAATAAAATAAAATAAAAAAACCAGAAAACTTAGTCAATTCAAGTCTATTAAGTAATGTCAGAGCAACAGCTCCCCCCACCCCACCCCACCCCAGCTTTGTCTTTTTAGTGCTGTTTTAGGTCAAGTTCTGTCATTTTACACCTGTCCAACCTTGTGAAAGGCCTCACTGGGGTTGTACAAGGACAAGCGTGGGTGGAACTCTGTGTTCAAAACCTTGTGTGGCTGTTGACAATGTGTGAGAAGGGAAGAGTCCTCTGCTTCCCAGACCCCAAATTAAGCCTCCAGGGCTGACAGCAAAGCAATTTTTGTAATGGTACATGGAGCTAATTTGTTATGAAATCAGAGAAGCAATAAATTTGGAAAAACCCCCATTCCAAGTTTAGAGTAGTCTGGAGGGAAATTACACTGTGAGCTCCACTGTGCTGCTGCTAACTTGCTGTTTTCTAGACATGGGCAATGACAGAATATATTAGGTTCACCCCCTCTCATTTACCCTTTCCCAAGCTGGGGAAATGCACATTTCTCTACTACATCTTAAAACCAAGTGAATTCTTGTGGAGATCTCCCCACCAGGTTCTCAGGTGTGCCATTCATTCACAATCCAGAGCTGCTAGTCAGTGCAAAACTGCTGTGACTTTTGAAGAAAGCAAGACTCAGCTGGTTGGACCTTGGCATTCCCTGCTCCTGCTGCTCAGAGTGTCCTGCTCATGGCCAGCTGTTAACAGTGGAAAGGCTCTCCAGCCTCGACAGACGGAAACAGGCTACATCTGCAAGATCTTTGCAGGCAGATGTGAGCCTGGCTGGGCCAGCTAGCATTTGTGTGGCTGCATTACCACGGTCCTGAGCTGCATTTAGGAGGGCCACTGCTGTCATTAGGGCACCCACATGATTTTCTGCCTGCCTGCATCATCCGTGGTACTCATTAGTTCTGCCTGTGAATACACTGTAGGAGTGCTCAGCACACTCAATACCTTTTGCAGATGAAAGCTGGTGAGGAAACGTTGAGACTGGTGATAAGGCTGGGTTCAGGGCAGTATAGGTTTTGTGTGTCTTCTGAATAGGAAGTACTTGAGTTTATAAGGCATCTCCCATGCCAAGCTTTTTCCATTAACGCACCAGCCAGGAAGCTTTGGTCAAATGCAGGATTTCTGTGGTTTATTATTCATCAAGGCTCATGATTTTATTCAGCTCTATCACTGTTTCTGAATTCATGACCATAAAGAAACAGAGGTCCTGCAGATAGTGCAGGCTATGGGAAACTGCAGCACTGCTGAGATAACATAGTTGGTACCAGTACGTCCTGCTCTCATGCTTTCCAAATTACTTATGTTAAAATAAACAAACAAAACAAGAAAACTGTGCTGGCCTGGAAACCTTTAGGCATTCTTTCCTATTTTATGTTGGAAAGATTTAAAGAAAAAGGCATTGTCTGTTTCTTATTTTCACTGCTTCTTTTTTACAAATTTCTTTTAAATGGAACCCAAGTAAAACTGGTTTTATTTGTTGTCATAGGAAAATACATCTCAGAGAGAGACAAGGATGGCCTGGAAGGAAGCAACGATATTTCAGGTTGCTATTTGAAGATCGCCTTCACAGCTGCCTGTTGTGACTCAGCACGTTGGCTGGGGCTTTGGGTGGCAGAGTGGATTCAACAGGTTGAGGTTTTAGAGGTAGATGATAGGAAGCAACTGTTATTTATGCTGCTGCAAGTGCATTGATTTATTTTTTTTTTTTGGTAGAAATTAGGAGTTTACTCCAACCAGCTGAAGGCACTAAGATAGACTTTGTCCACAGGACAGGACTGTGGGGTTAAATCATGACAGGTAATTATGCTGTGTATTCTGTGCCTTGCTCCAGCCTTTCTGTGCTGCCACAGGCGGGCCACGCTGTTTGTAATAGATGGTTATTAAGCTGTTCTCTGTAGGACCAGGACTGGAGCTGCATTGTGCTAGAGGCTGTGGAGCTGCATAGTAACAAACTGTAAACTGTTCTCTGAGAGGCCTGATTAAATATGAGAAGGGATATGAAACAAAAATAATCTACAACCCAGCTCTGGCACATAATGATATTAAGTGAGTAGCTGTGGGTTGTACAGTAGGTCTGCTGCAGAGGCGGAAGCTGGGCTGGAGTCTTCTGAGCTGTCATTATGTGCTTAAAAAAAAAAAAATCTTTATTATTTCTGTTCTCACTTAACTGCTCTCATTTATTCCATCAGGTCTTGTCCGGAGGATGATGTAGATGCATGTGCAAGTGTGACTGGATTACAGCCTTGTCCCTCAAGACTATTTGCTCTCAATCCTCTGATACCCCTATTACTTTAACTGAAAGATTACAAGATTCCTGTATATTGCACTGGCACAAATGGGAAGCATCCTCAAGTGTGTTTAGTTTGAACTTAGGCTTTTGTGATTAGCATCTGCCTTTATGCAAGGTGCTTTTATATGAAGACTTGTATTCATTCTGATTTGGGCTAAGGAATAGTTACTTGGTCATTTTAAACGGGCACGTTTGAAGACGTGAGTCAACTCAGCCATTTGCTCCTCAGCTTTTTTTCTCTCCCTGCTTCCTCATCTGTTTGATGGAGAATTGGAAAGCAAAGAGGGGCTTTTGTCTGAATTGATTCTTCTCTCCACAGACCCGGCAGTGGCCAAGGAGGTTTGGTGTGGCTGCATTATTTTTAAATATGCAGGGACAGGAAATTCTGAAGTGTACCTTTTATGTTTGTGCTTGTTAGGAACACCAAAATAAATTAAAAGCTTGGGAATGTCTTGTTCATGTGCAGTCTGTACCAGAATATCAGCAGCATAAGCAAGGAACAAATCCTTCTTCAAAGAACATGGTAGCCACAGGGCTTCCTGCCTTTCTTGTTATTTTTTCCTTCCCTCCCTCTCCTCTCTATTAGCTCTCTGGAGCTGAGCACGTGGACATGCCAGTAGAGCTGAGGCTGCAGTGCAGCCGTCCTGACAACGCAGGGATGGTGCTCTGGTTGGTTTTCAGCGGTGGAAGCATGGGCAGCGTTGACACGGCGCACGTGGCGCGTGCCTTGTCGCCCTTTGCCTTTAGTCTTCTGAAGTGACGAGCTCACCTGGCCCCTGGTCTGTGGCTGCAGGTCAGGGGAGGGTTTCATGAGGCTAAATCAGGGATCAGGGCAAGCTGTGGGGTGCCTTGCAGCTGAAGGCAGGGAGTCTCTGTGTCTGTGGGTGTGATGTGGACGCAGGAACTTCGTTTCTTTTGAAGTTGATGTGCTAAGCCATGGATTAAAGCTCTGCAGACTTGCACCCAGCGAGCTGTGACACCTGCATGCCAGAGAAGTCACTTTAAAAGGGGTTTCAGGCTTGTTTTCTGCAAGTGCTCAACTTGATCAAGGCTGGTAGTACAAACTGTAATAAAAGAGGGGACAGGGACATAAGAAATCCTTTGTGGCAAGCCATGTGTAGTACTAGGGAGAGACGGTCCTCACCGGCGTGTATCAGAAGTGTTTGTAAGGTTATGTCTTGCAACTGTGGGTTCTGAGCATTTACTCACCCCCCCAGCTCCTGTCATACCTGCAGGCACACAGACAGCCATGTTGGAAATGACATCCCATCCTACTTTCATTCTTTCTTTCTTTCTTTCTTTCTTTCTTTCTTTCTTTCTTTCTTTCTTTCTTTCTTTCTTTCTTTCTTTCTTTCTTTCTTTCTTTCTTTCTTTTTTTTTTTTTTTTTTTGAAGGTAAATAATCAAAACAGAATTCGGGGCCTCAAAATTACTGCAACTGCAGGAGTTGGCACTTAATGGCAGCTTTGCCTCTAGTCGTGGCATCAAGTTACTTTAGAAGCCTTTGAAGTCAACAGGGCTGGAGGGAGAAAGTGTTGTGTTGCTTCTTTAAAAAGAAACACGCTTCAGTTATATTTGCAGCTGGGGTTTTAATGGCTGCGAATTAAAGCATGTTTTATTTGGCCTTTGTTTTTAGTGCACTTTTACCCCTTGGGGCACTTGAAGCCAAGGCACAGCTTGAGCTGTAGCTGGCTGCAGCACACGAGCACAGCCATCATCAGCCTCCCCTTCTGTCCATCTGCAGAGCCCGCTTTCAGGGTTTGTGTGCCCCACAACACGAGCGTCCTGCCCTCCCCAGTCAGCTCCCCTGGCACCTCTTTGCATGCTCTGGGTCTCTGCTTACACAACAGCAAGCAGTTTGTGGCTGGCAGTGTGGCTTGGAGCGGTCTGGTGTAAACTTTTTGTATTGGCCCTGGGGACCCTAATTTCTAATCAGCTCCAATTAACTTACTATGAATCTGATAAAAGGAAAGAAGCTCAGTTTAAAATGGTGCAGATAGGCACTTAACGTGATTTAATGTATGCCTGCATAGTCTAACTGCTTATCTGCACATCTGGCCCAAATACTGGTGCAAATCTGACCCATACCCTTTTTTTGACCATATTAGCACTAAAAGGAGAGAAGGTAGATTATGCAGTTAATAGGCTACAGCTTGATTCCTTTTTGATCCTTGGAGCATCAGCCATGCTGCCGAGTAGAAGGAAAGGTGCTTGGAGGATGGTGCTGGGAGTGGCTGAGCAAAGTGCACTGCACTGGTGGTTTAGGAGCACACTGACGTGAGGAGATGTAGGAACCTTTCATCCATGCGTTTGCTAGGCCCTGTGTGGTGGAATCTTTAGCAAACCACATCAAACTGGGGCTGCAGTCACCAATAAATACTGGTAATAATAATACACGGTTTTTGACCCTGCTTTATACTCCGCCTGATTATGAGTGTCGCTACATTTTGTGATTAGCAGGCCACATCAGCTGGCTCAGTCAACTTACTCAAGCAACACGAAAACACAATAATTTTTTTATTATTATTTTTTGTGTGATAGAAAATAGTGCTTTGCAGTGAAAACTTTTTAAAGTATGGAAGGAGAGGACACAAGACATCTGTCCTAATAATAAAATTAAGAGGTTTTTGTATGTTTGACAGGTGACAAACATCCCAGTTCAGACTGTCTTTCTAGAGGCTAGTTTCAGTGTTCCTTGAAAAACTAACAGAATTATATTGTTTTACCGGATGCATTGAATTTCAGTGAATATAATAATGATCATTCTGATCCATAGTTCAAGAATATTGAAGACAAACTACTTTATGGTTTCAGTGAGGCCATGAAAAAGGGCCAAGAAGGTTCTTATATGTCCTCCACATACTTGCAGATGAAAAGCTCTGTCTCATGCAGAACAGAAATAATTCTTTGGTTCTTGTTATGAAGTTGTTCTTTAGATGAGAGTGATTTTATTCCTCAGTATCTGAGATTTTTGCAGCTGTCAAGTGTTTCCAGCCCTTCATGAGTTAAGGACCTGGAGTCACTTTCCCTTCTCAGAATTCAGAGTATATGGTTAAGGCAAATTCTGTAACATTTCTGACTTCAGGTGACACAGCAAGAATATTTTACTTAGTTCTCCCCTAAGCTGTTGCGTTAGCTGTTGCCTCTCCTCTGAGCTGTTGCCTCAGAGGCTGAGACAGAGAATATGGTGAAAGCTTTTACTAAAGTATTGGATAATCTGGTGCTTGAGAAATCTGTATGCAAATCCTGGCTTTGCTGCTGTTTTTTTCTGTGACCTTGGACTAAATATTTGCTCATTCTCTATGTATGAGACATGAGGGTACTATCTCTCTCATTTTCATGCATGGTATAAGAATAGATCTGTAAGTACTTGAGGGGTCATGGAGGCAGGAAATGTCATCAACCAAAGGCATGCCATTTTATCACCACACTTGTACACCGCTGTAAAGAAAAAAAAGAGTGAAACATTAAGAGAGAAGGTTTTTCTTGTGTCTCCTACTATTCCAGCAGCCCATTATCACCCTTCTACTTAATGCAGCACTTCCATGTGAGTCTGTCCATCTTCTTGCATGGGGCACCTGAGTGGAATGTTGCCCTACGAGTGACTGGGTTTAGTTTTGGTTTAGCTGGGTTTTCTAATTATCAGGACACAGGTGGGAAAACTTGAAGCATTCATTTTGTCTGAATGTTATCGTGCCTTCTGCCTGTGCTTGGTCTCTGTAGTAGTTTTCCCTGTCAATTTTCTTTCTGAATAAGAGGAATAAGGAGTAGATCTCTGTTTTATAAGATATTTCCCCTGCCTACCCTTGCTTTCTGTGCCTAGGAGGTAGTGGCCTGCAGCAAATTCCCTGCAGCATCTGTGTTATTGCATACACATGCTTATGACACTTTAATAGTAGCTGTCAGATAACATTAATGTATTGCTGCTACAAATAAATCAAGCAGGGCTAGAGCGAAGAAGTGAGTGAATGAGAGAGGACAGTCTCGTCCATCACTATCAGATAAGGCCACCCCAAGTATTGTCTGCTCACTTCAGCAGTGAGATGGTTGGCTGTGTGAAGACGTGCTTCGTGGAGACACCCAGTCCTTCGCCAGCAGCCCTCCTTCATGTGAATATCCAAAGGGCTTAATTTGTCAGTTATTCAGAGCAAGGAGAGGAAGGCTTCGGAAATGACCTTGAAGACCCTCTTCCCTTGAGTCCTGAGGATGGACCTTTCTTTGTGGGTCCGACCCTCGTGGTTTCTGGCAGGTGACTCTGTGTTACTGCTGTGCCAAACCCGGTGGCAGCAGGGTGGTCAGGTAGATCCCAAAGCCTGAAAGCCCTGGCTGCCCTCCGGGCCCTCTTTCTAGGAAGGCTGTAGGTAGTGGAGCTGGTCACCAGAAAAAACAACTGAGTGAGGGAAAAGCAGTTACACTGAAATTCCTCCCACAAAATTATAGGCCTCATCTGTCAGTGTGCTACCACTTAAGGATCTCTGTTCTGTGGCTCTCTTTATACTTTGTAGAAATTCATTAACTTAGTACTGCTTATAAAAAGCTCTTTATCTGATAGTGCAGATGTTTCCAAACTCAGGAGTGCAAACTGTGCCTGGAATACTGTCCTCCTCCTACTGCTTGTGGAGATCCTGGAATTATCTCTTGCATTTTAACACTGTATTAGAAAATTGGCCAGCAGTAACTTGCTCTCAGCTGAGATTGCAATATACTCACTGCGCTGCCTCTGCAGGCTCTGCAGATACCCTGGGAGTAGAGGGCCGGCATTTGAGAGCTGGCATAACGTGGATGGAAAATTACTGTGTTAGTTCTCCCACCCTGACTCTTGTTGATAGTTGTGATAGACTACAAGGAAATATAAATCATAAACATAAAGTATAGCAGACCACTGCCTAGTTCCTGAAAAGCATTAAAGTGTCAAATCAAGTGAGTCTGTGATTCAAATGAGTTCTTTGCAAGAAAGCTCAGAAAGTTTTAAGAATTTTTTTTTAAAGAAAAAAACTTCTTGCTGAAGCATTTGCTTTTACTGTGTGAAGGTGGAAAATTATTCTTCAGGATCCAGCTGTAGAAAGGATCATCACTACTTTTTAAAATTTATACGTGATTGTCATGTTCTTAAAATTCTCTCCATGACAAGTCCTTTGTAGTTCCTTAAGCTGGTGATGATTTTATTATGCTGAATTTGACAGGTTAATGATTGAGTAGGAAATCGTTTAACGCTTGTTAGTGCATTTTCAAGTGATACAAAATTAACTCTATCCTATCTACATCTAAAATCAGTAACTAAATCTAGAGTTTGGTGGTAGGGCAGGGATTGTAGCTGGTAAGTACCAAGAGGACTGGCTGAGATCAGTGCTCCTTTGCCCCTTGCATTTTGCACTTGAGATAGCAAAAGAAACATTACCCATCATGCTGAAGAGTCAATCCCAAAATAATGGGATCTTGGAGGGATATCGTGTGGGTTATTGTAGTGATGCATTGGTCTAATGTAGAATTTCTTGAAGTGTCTTTCTCTGAAGTATCAGGATTGGAGCTTTGCTGTCTAGCAGAGGTAGCAGTATGTGGTGGTCTGCGTGCTGATTTGGAAGACTGAGCCTGTTTGAAGGGGACTGCTGCCCCTTTTTTATTCAGTCATTAGCTCCCTTGCTGTGAAACCACTATGAAAACTTGGTTTGAATGGGAACCTCTGTGGTATGGGCAGTCTCTGACACTATGATGAGGGAAGTAGCATGGACGCAAGTGCTGGCATGTCCCTAGTAATAATAAAAAGCAGTAAAGCAGTAAGAAGAGTAATGGCATTTGGTCTAGGCTTGTGATTTTGAGAGCAAAAGAACTCACAGCCTGTTTTCAGTCCTCGTGCTCTGGGTATATATTTTAATAACTTATGTTTTTCCTGTTTAAACTGAGCAAGGCCTGGAGAACAAGCTGTTCTTCTGGAATCCTTTAGTTCATTTATTCCCAGTAGATTCCAGTGGGAAATAAAATCAACAGCCTCTCTTCTTCTGAACAGTGACCCTCACTGTGTTTGTTAATACCTTTCAGTGTCTGTCTCCATCAAAACTCAGGATATAATTGCTCAACCAGAATATGCAAGGGAACAAGAACTAAGGTTTTTTTGAGCTTTAAAAAAGTATATTAATTGCATTTGATTTTGGGTGCCCAAAGTAAATGCTTTACTGTAGGAGCAGCTCATTTGTTTAAACTGCTTTTACAAATTTAACTTTTTATACAGATCCTGAGTTTTAGATCCTAAAAACACCTCATCAAAGCATCTTAATGAACTGGTGACAGCTATACACCTGAAAGATCTTTGAGTGTGTGGGCCAAGATGCCAAAAATTGATTTCCCTGTGGGACCAGGAGAAAAAGGCAATTTTAAAAAATCTTCTGGTTGAATTTGCATGTGACTGTTGTACCACTTCATGCTGCTTAAATGGATTACCTACTGAGTCCTGCAGCATAGGATCTAGAGAATATTTCCCATGTGCATACCTTGAATATGCCCAAGATGGCTTTAAATTAGGTGTTGCAGAGCAATTCTGGGTTCTGTAATGCACACAGTGAGAAAAGGAGGCAGTAGCCAAACAAAAGACAGGAAGGACTGATTTACCAAAATAGACATGGAAAGGGATCTGGTATAATGATATCTGGTAAGTAAAAAGTCTCCTGGAAGTGCTAAAATTCTGTTTGAATCTTAATCCTAGAGGTCTGGACTGTAAGTCCTCTTTCTGCATATGTTGCCAAATAGAGAAGGACTAGAATTATACTCAGGGGGACAGAAAACAGTGTAATTGAGGCCTAAAGATCAGAGCAGACTATGGTGAAAGGGGGAATATATGAAAAAAAGTTATTTTCAGAAACCTAATAATTTCTTTAAAAGATAAACCCCCCCATGATAATTGTGAAAATTAGTGGGAATAGCTTCAGTGATTAACTAAATTCTGTCTGGATAATGCTCTTGTGACAGTGTCAATATGTTATGGGTCTTAGCACAAACTGCTTGACTAGATGAGGTGTAAGGCAACATGAAGAACTGTGTGCTGTCTGTTTCCTGCAGCTGTTACAGACAGACAAGGTAATAAGGGGGCTTGATGGAACTCCTGGTGGGTGAGATTTAAGTGTACCTGGGCTGAGGTAATTCTGTAGAGCTGGGGAAAGACTGAGATGCCATTGCATTGGGTTATTCACCTCCTCTGAGGGACTTGCACCTGCTGTTAATAAGACAATTTTCAATGACAGAGATCTTCATCTGCTTCCAGAGAGTTTAGGAATCAGTGTACTTGAGCACATTTTCCATCTGCATTCAGACCAAGGGCTGACTTTCTTCTCCCTGAAGTGGAAGCTGTTCCTGCCAGGTGTATCTTTTGTTCCTTTGATGCTGGAGCTGATGTTTGGCACTGAGATTGCCGGGAGCAGAGCTGAGAAGGCATGCTTGCAGACAGGCTCTTCCTGATCAGCCAAATTGTTTCACTGTTCAGCCAGTGTCAGTCACATTGATGACAGTATATAGGGCAGTGGACTTAGAGCAATGTACACTTTTGGGTCTTTCTTTTCTCTACCTTTCCTCTCCTGCAAGAAATCGTGCTGCTTATGTTCCTTGAATTAAAGAAAAGCATGGGTAGTAAGCCAGTTTATCTTCCCGTTTCTGTTGCTTTCAATCTCTAATTCTCTTTCTTCTTGTGGATAGGTAACTTCTAGCATTCTAATTCTTGTTTAGAACTGATGTGTGCACAGTTGGATGATATCTAGCATCTGACCCATCCATGGTGGTAGGAAACAGTGGGGAAGGTAAATATTCTCCTTGGAGTCCAGGTCCTGGATATTCAGCTGTCTCATATACATATTGAAAGTCCAATAAAATATGATGGTGATTTTCCAACTAATTTCTCTTTCAAAAGAGCACAGCTTTTTCTGAAGTAATTAAACAGCAATTTTTAAGATAGTTCTTCGTCATCTGTGCAGTGCTGATAATCAGATATAGCAATTTTGCATTGTAAAAGTGATATTTTAAGGGCAAATGGAATCTCTGAATTTGGGTACTCATGCTCAGAAATGTGACACATTGCCCACTGAGCCTTGTTTGAAACAGATAAAAACTTGCCTGTGAGCTGATGAACATTATTCAGCATTTAGGTATTTGCTGCTGCAGCCTCAATTCACTTCTCTGGTTCAAGGCAGTTTCAGGACAAATATAGTGTTTAATACTTACATTCTCTGTGCAAGGGAGGGCAACAGAGTCCATTTGGTCCTTTTCAGACCTGCTGGTTGAAGGGACTGTACATGTAGTTTGTTATTGAGCAGAAGTTGTTTTTGAGGCAGAAAAAACAACGGGAAAAAATTAGTGGTTTGATTTCAGGTTCTATAGGAAGGAAATATGTAAGCATTCCAGAAAGCTGTTTGTGCTTCTTTGTCCATAACTTACCACTCTTGGTCCTCTGTTGTGATCTCCATTTCCTTCTTCTGTCCCATTTGGTGTGGGTTCTGCCTCTTCTGAGGTTTCACTACACTCTCCCTACTCTCTGCCTTGTGTGTGTGTGTGTGTGTGTGTGTGTTTTCCAGAACTGCAAAGACTTTGTGAGCTTTTCAGTTAAACATGAATGCAAGAAGGAAACTGCTAGATGATGACCACATGAGAAGTTGCCAAGCAGGCTATGGTAATAACAAAAGCATCAGACAAACTTAGCAGTGGTCACTACTGCTTGTGATGCCTGACATTATGCCAAGAGCTTAGCATCTGATTGCTGGACTAGTTGGGTTTATCACTTGATTTTTGCTATAAATTTCTGAAATTATTTCTTAAAAGGGAACAGGTTTGGAGGGGTTTTTTTTCATAGGCAGACAATGTATATCTGAGTCGGTTTATTTTGCGCTTGCTGTTCTCAAAGAGCAGCTGGCTACTTTTAAAGACTCTCTTGTAGACCTCAGTGGATGAATGAAGTCGATGACAAAAATGACCTATTTAAGTATTTTGGTTTAGTCTGTTGTATTTCTGTATTCTCCTTCTTTGCATTGCATACCTGGATTTGTGAATTTTGCCATCCTTTCACTTTTTCTTCTGTTTACTGTTATTTTACCACCTCTGCAGCAGGATGTGCAAGTTATCACTGCTGTCAAGGACCACCTACTTCACATTTGAAGGGATAGCTTGTATTTGGTTCACCAGAAAGCACAAAGTGTGTGATGAAATAACCTCTTAGAGATACAATTGATCATTTTCTCTAGTTCTAACTGTCTTAAGCTGATACAGTTAAACTGATAAGAATAGACAGCTGGTTCCAATATCTTTATCCTATCAAAATGGCTTAGGAGCTCCCTATTGGATTTAGACTGACAAATGCTATCACATTACAGGAGCATGGCAAAGAACCAGTTTAGGATTTCAAGCCACAGTCATGGATCTGATCACATACTGAAACATTTTACACCACTATTTTATTATTGTCTCTTGCTAAATTCTTCATTTGTGTGGATCTCAGTTCCCAGACATAAAAGCAATAACTCTACCTGTTTTACAGTAGACAGAAAAGCTGTCGGCTGTTTTTCCTCTTTAGGCAATTGTTTATCCAGTTATCTTCCACGTTTGAAGTACTTTTCATAAACTCCTTTTGTTTTGAAGTGAACTAATAAATCTGTGTATGATACAAGGGCTGATTTGTGAAAAGCTTACTAGGCAAGGCCAAGTGCACAGGAGCTGTATTCTTGGAAATTAAAAATCTAATGCCGTGACTAAGTATTTAAGCAGTGGTGCAAAAGATGATGATGACAACAGGGAAAGAAGATTGCAAGCTAAGTTGTTTATTGTCAATATTGTCTGCTCCAGGAAAAATGTGTCTTTGGAACATAGAGAAATATTGCACGTAATGTAAGAAAAGCAACTACTGCTATTCAGAGGACTTTAAATTTCTACAGAATTGTGGTACCAGTTTTTGCTTATGACAATTTTTTAAGAGACAACTGGGAAATGAGCTTTATAGTCCAGGAGGTCTCTTAGGTCCTGTCTTGTTGTCATATTACAAAAAATTCTGAAAATAAGTAGTCACTATTTTTTTCTGTCTGTCTTCCCCATATTAGGTTGCTTTAAATAACTGTAATTTATTGTTTTTCAAAGTTCAATTCTGTGGTGCACAGTATCCTCTTGGGGAGGTTAGTATGATATTTGGTCTATTTTAAGTTCACCTCAAAAAACCTATTCAGCTGCATAATCTCTGGTAATGATCTTGGGGAGAATAAAAGTACATGCTCAATTACAGGCTCAAAATTTTCCACTAGCAGCAGAAATTTGGATTTAGTTTCTTTATATCCTTCCCACTTCTCAGCCAACCCAACTTATTTCAATTGTCAGAATTCAAAGGCTCTTCCAAACTGTGCATCTCCAGGAAAGTGAGGTTGATTTGTTTGTTTCTGTTGAACAGTGGAATTTTTACAGTATTGTAATTCCAGTATTTTCAGTATATTCATCTTACACATTTGACAGTGAGAAAAAGCAGGTTTAAGATTCTACCAAAATATCCTTCGGCTGTAGCATATCTTGATTCAAGAATCCAGCTTCCTGCCATTTCATAATGCTTACAGAAATTAATGATGCAGTCTTGTGGTATGGGGCTTGGATAATGTTTTCAATACATATGCCTCGAACATTTACCTTGAAATGTCTTCCTTCAGATTCTGCCAAGCAATGTAAATTGTGCCTTGCAGTGTATGCTGTGAAAAACTCATGTAGTAGCGAGTAACCAAATTGTTGAAGCAATTGGAACAGAAAGAGGTTCATCTTTGCTAATTTACAAATAATAATTTGGTTTGATCCTGGAATCGTGAGGCATTAGTGTGTGTGTTTGGGGACAGACGGAACTGGGGAGCTGGGAAGAAAGTGCAGGGTGGATAATCATAGGATTTTCCATGTAAAGAAGGCAGAATGAAAGACTCATGGGGAGTGCAGTAGTGCAGCTCCAAAGGCACAGAGGAGAGGGGTTGTGTACAGTGAAATCGAGGCAGGCTAAATTGTGTTGTGATTTGTATTTTAAACAGAGCCGGTTGTAACCACTGTCGTTGGGCTGTCTTACACTTGCCTTTACAAACAGTTCCGAAATGTCTTTTAGAGCTTTGCTGTAAAGTCTTTATTATATTACTGTAGAGCTTTGAAATTCAGCGTGACGAAGCTGAAGGCCAAGGAATGTGCCTTGAAGCTGATCACTGGGCTCAGTTAAAATTCGGTCGGGAATTTGCTTACTGAGTTTGTGTTGTTGAATCCAAATCTGTTTAGAGATCAGTATGCTCAGCTGCTCGAGCAGCCAGTTACGATAACAAATCTCAGACTCGTGTGCAGCCCCTCTGATGCAGAAGTAAGCCCAGTTTACTGTAACAGCTGGCAGAACCACCCATCAGCCTTTGAAGGAGAGGATGTGATCCAGCCAGGTCCCTCACAGATTGACTTGGGTACTCATGGTGGCTGTGCACAATCTTTGCAATCTGCTTTGAATGCTGCTCCTTCACCTCATCTAGTGAGGTGAAGCCACTGCTTCAGTTCAAGAGTTCAAGCTTTGCTGGTGGTGCTTGGTAGGTTTTGTTTATTAAACATATATGTTGAGATAGGGATGTTAATAGGAAGGAACAGAGCTTGTGGGCAAGCTGCTCTGGCTTGATTTGAAATCGAGCAACAGAAGAAGAAAGGAGGCCTTCTTTAAATCAAAACCAAAATACACATCTGTATTCCATTCTTTCTCCAATTCTACATTTCTTCCCACACAAACAAACAAAACCAGTCTAACTCACCACCTCCCAAAAACACACATTCTAAATGCTTGGGAAATAGTAATTTTTATATCTTACAGACCATATTTAGGGCACTAATTTCTGCCTGCTGAGCAATTGGAGAATGTTCCTTTTTCCCAGATAAATAAGACTTTCATGTCACTAGATAAATATTTTTGTTTTCCCAGTGACCTGGAGGCGACTCCTGTGCTTAAATGACGATGGAAGATAAGGGGTGTGATCTTATAACAACAATTGCCTGTATCTTAGTCCAGGGCTCCCTGAAATACTCCCAGGAACACTGAGGGCTGGGATTCACTGTGACAGGGCGAAGCAGAGGGGTGTTTGTCTTCATGATTTTGCCTATTTAGTACAGACATTTTTCTCTCATAGCCATTGAATGCAACCACGAGTCTCGGCCATGTGCTTCTCTGTGAAGCGTTTGCTGGCACTGTGTAGGATGCTGGGAAAGGCAGAGTACCCTGGACAGGAGGATGGGGAGGGGACGTACTGGCAGCCATGGAGGTGACTGTGAAGAGCTGGGGTCCTGGGCTTCAGAAGTCTCTTCTGCTGAGATCACATACTTGGTATGGCTGCCATGCACAACCCAGTCCAAAAGGAAAAAAAAAATGCAGAAAAGCAAAGTAAACATAATCTTGCTCCCACCATGGCTTAAATCAGTTTATGTATTTGCTTGTTGAGTTAGCTGATGTGTATTAATGGACTTTCATGTGTGTTTCAGTGTAGCAGACGAATTTCAAGAGAGCCTGATAGAAAACCTAAGCATTTGTCTTCCTTCGCTCACATTCCTTCCATCAGAGAGGGAAGGAAATAGGATATAAATGATGAATAAAGCACATTTCTCAACTTTTCTCCTCATCGATTGGAGCTCTCTTTAGCTTCAGAGACATTGTGCAGAATCTGGATAACCAGACATCTTAATCCAACTTCTGTTCAATTACAATATTCTTCTATTAATACCTATTGTATCTTCTTATCTTACCAGCTCCTCGTGTCTTGGGAGCATGGGGACACGTGGGACTGGCATGAAAATAACTCAAATGTGATTACAACCGTTTGCAGAACAATTGATTTTGCTGGAATATCAGAGCTTTGCTTAATTTTCTTAACTAAAGTCATTGTCTAAATTGCCTAAGCTATCATGCATCTGGGCAAATTTTGTACAGTTGTCAAAATTATCTTGACATGTTTTTTATGGGAAGATGTTTATCCAATGACAGCTGTGAGTCATACACGGAAAGTCTAGGAGCTTTCATCCACTTTCACATCCTCAAAGAGAAGTACCTAACGTTTGAAGGGCTTTTATTTTGTATTGTATTCGATTGTATTTGGTTGCTGAAGTCTTTGTCACCTCTGTGGATCAGAAATAAACACGCTTCCTTGGAGATGAATTCACTCATGGTATAAATGCGTTTTCACTAGGGTCAGGTTAAGTGAGCTGGAGGGTTCAAATGTTAAAAATACTGCACAGTGTTGCTCATCAGACATGCTCCAATCCAGGTCCTCCATTTCTATCGTGTTGTTCCTTGTGGAGGCTGCCACAGCAGATTTGAAACAGGCCAAACTTGCAGCTTGTGCTCAGGAGAAATGTCTGGCTGGTGTTCCATCTCTTAAGATAAGAAGCTGCTGGATTTCAAGGAGACAGCCTGGTTGCAAAGACTGAGGTTGTAATTTAAATAAAAAAGCAGAGGGTGAATTGTCAGCAGGGGAAAGGGAAGGAGAAATGTCTCTGTTTTAGTGGAGGAAGCCTCCCCCTAAGTTGTTTCAGTCTCACTCTTGCATCCAAGGGCTGCAGGGTGTTTCCCTGGAATGCCAGCTTCCCATGCAGCTTTTGCCTTGCTTCATCCGAATCACCATCGAGGATCCTTGCAGGAAAACCAGTGCTGATTTGTAGCTTTTGGAGTATGTTAAGTGTGGAGATAAAGAAAAACTTGTTTGCCGCAGAGATTTGTTGAGGATGGATGACAGAGGCAGGAATCTCCTTTCCTACAGTGTTATTGCTAGAGAAGCCCAGCACCTCCTCCTCCCCCAGGCTGTGCCACCATACAGAGGATGCTTTTCTGGGATTGTGATAGAGTTCCAGGAAAACTTAGGCACAGAAAGCTGATGTTACACCAAGATTTGGTTAGGACAATATATTCTCCACTTCTTAATCTTATCGGTCAGTGATGAAAGAAAATGAAATCCCAGCAGAAAAATTAATAAAACACTGATAGGGAAGTAGAATTTATCCATTTTATGTATCAATTTTTCCTCTTGAGAAGCTTGATTAAAAAAATCTGTATTGGTAATGTTTTTTTCTTTAACAAAAGCAGGATTTAAAAGTTTTAATGATAAAAAAACCAAATCATAAATACTATATTCTGAATGACAGTACAAATATTGGTGGGTAAGAATGCACAGAAGTTTGCAGTTACAACAATCAGTAAATGAACTAAAATCATAGAATAATGTGTGAAGCATTACAATTAAGAATGCAGCATGAAAGATTTTGACATCTTCTGAAACAACTAAGAGAATTGAAAAACATAAATATCTTGATTTTTTGCTCTGGATTAGGAGTGTAGTGTATTATGTCTCTACATGCAACTATGTATTTAAAAGGTAAATTAGATAATAATGTTTTTTGTTCTAAAGAAAGAATGAACTTACGTGGGGCAAAATACTTGTTTGGCTTTCCTCTGGGAGAACAGCATCACGTTTGAGAGATCAATGTATATTGGGGCTGGAAAGGTGAGATGGTCAGTGAAACACACAGAACAGATGACGTCAGATTAATGTTTTTATTGACTGCGCTTCTCGAACAGAGATATTCACAAGTGGCATAAGGGTTTTTTTGGTGTTTTCAGCCAAAATATCACGTGTCACTCTCAGCAAGTAATTTTATGCCAAATATAGAATCTAGTTGAAAGAGTGGAGTGGGCAGCATTTGTTCCTTGTAGGCTCACCAAACAGAAGGAACATGAAAAAAGTTTCAGAAGTGTTTCTGCAGGGACATTTTTTGTTCTCACCATCAGCTGAAGAGATTTACTGCTTATGTAGAACATCGCTCTCTAATACTCTCTGAAGAATTCTCTACTTTGCGATAGTTCAGCTATGACTTAGGGAAGCCTTTAAACTCTCGGCACTGGCTTCAGTAGCACTGCTGTTGTGCTGGAGAAGCCTTTGGAAGGTGGTGGCTGTAACTGGTTTTCTGTTCTGCTCAAGATCCAAGCAGTGGTTGCTGTACAGCAGCAGCAGAGCAGAGAGGGACGGCACCACACAGCACCTTCAGAAAATTTGTTCTCGGGCTGCGGTGTATTGATGTAATCTTTGGATGCTGCAGTTTTCTCTCGCTACTCAGTGGAAGTACTTGCCTCGTTTGAAATTGAAACCTCCCCATTTCTTCACTAGTACTTACACTGTTATTTACTGGCCAAACACTGGGAAAAGACCATGTGACTTTAACTGTTTAATTATCTTTCTGCATAATCTACGAGTTTTCACTATCTTAGTACTCTGCTGGCTGTAGCTCTGGGAAATGAAAGATGCTGTTGTATATACAACACAAATACATGAGTAATTTGATCTTGGAGCCAGCTGATGTTGTCTTTCATTTTAATTTTCATTATGCCTTTGGCTCTGTAGCTGCTCCAATTTTTTTATTAGACAGTAGTGTATAAAGAGGCAATAGAGGGTTAATTGCTGTTCAGGGAAAGTGTTTAAAAAACAGCACCAGCTACATCTTATAACAACAACACTTTCTCATAATGTTTGTGCTTTTCGTCTTTAGAATTTATCCATACTTCCAAGTCATAATTGCACTTATTGGTGCAGCAGAACTGTCTTGGAGAGTTAGAGCTTTTGTAAGCGTCATATATTTGTTCTTACATTGTTTACAGTAAGTAGTCAAGATTTCATAATAATGTTTAAAGCTTAAAAGAATAACTCTCAAAAGTAAAGATAATCTCAGTGTCTGCCCCTGCAATTAATAATTGGACCACTTTGCCAATTCAATATACAACCACTTTGAAATGTAGCCTAGAATGTCAATTGTTATCAGCTTTTAATCTGGCTGTTGCACAGATGATCACTTTAACAAAAAATTTGCTACTGGCTGAGTATCATGAGAGTTGGAAAGCTGAGGCAGAGCAGTGTCACACTCTGGAAAGAGAGGGTACATAGTTTGTTGTTTGTTGCAGGTTGTTTTGCATAACTTTTTAATCTCCATATATGTGCTTTATTTCTTCCTGTGACAGTTTTATTGCCCCACAGTAAAAGCTTCAAACGTAATTGTTTTCAAAACAGGACCTTACGAAAATATCAAAACAATATTTTGATTTAAATGAAAAATAAATAGAAAAACAGAATACCGATTAGTGGTATTGGAAAATAAAGGGAATAGCCTAATGCTGTGATCTCAGAACAGAACTAACCCTGAGCCTCTGCAAGAGAAGTGGACCAAAGCAGAGTAATTTGGCAAAAAACAGAAGCTGTGATTTTTATAATAAGCAGTGCTATTGCAAGGAATATGGCCCACCTTCTCATGTCAGTAGCCAGCCTTGTTTGCCCTGGCAGAGGTAGGGAACTAACTAAATTTCTCTCAATGCTATTTCTCTTAAGCATGTTGTTGTCTCTTAATGACATATTGAATAGCATCTGGTGTTTGAAGAATTATCAAATAGAAACACAGCAGGGGGAAGTGTGGCAATATTGATGCAAGCTGATACTTTTTCTGTTGTGGTGGTCTGGAGGCTCTCCCCTGGCCACTACATATCTTGCTTCTTCCTCAGCCTGGCCCGAGGTGCCCAAAACATCAATTTTGTAACACTGGTGTCAGGCCAAATTTAGCTCTCGATTTTGATTTTGTAATACCAGGTTTTCATAACTCCTAGAACATGTGGAACTAAACTGTTTCCATCTCTTGTCTTTTTTCCCTTCAGTCACCAGGGGAAAAAAATATTGCAAACAGTTTCCTGCGGGAGATTCAACAAAAGCATTGCAGCGCTCTGTTTGCGCGATGAAATCAAAGCGACTGGAAACTGTTTTGTTGCCTGAGATTGAGTGATCTATTATTTCAGTGGCACTAAGGAGTCACGGTGGTTTTTGAAAACCACTCATAGTGCATAGCTTTTCCTTAGGTACTGAATCACCTTTGAAGGGCTCTGCCTTGGTAGCACTAGGAGAACAGCGTTTCTCTGCCTCACACGGGTCACGTACGAGTAAACGTGTTAGTTTATGAAATACTCAGTAAATGTGTTAGTTTATGAAATGCTCATATGTCCAATACTGCAGGCATATTTATTAACTTATCTAGGAGTTATATGTAAGTTAAGTGGTCTTTATAAACTACTGTTTTCCAAAATCAGAAAGGTAGGAATCTTCTTAGTTTAAATCTCTAGTTAGGCAGGGGAAGGAAATCAACTACAAAACAGACAATTATATCTTTCCATTGCCTTGAACAGCTCCTCAAGCACAGATTGTCTGAAATAGCTGCCATAATATGTTTTTACGTTTCAGGCCATAGAGCTTAGGGAATCAGATTTTTAGTATCTACATCATCTCTTTCCTCCTGGGACTGGAGCTGGTTACCATAGCAAAATGGCAAGGAAGCTGATAAGCAAGTAGTACCATTTGGCAAACAGGATATAAATTTATTTTGTTAAGACAGAGGACTGTGAAAAAAATTATTGCTCCTAGAATTTTTTTTCCTTTATTGTGTTTTAAAATGACTGTGTGGAATATGAATATGAACAGATATTGTACAAAATTCTCTTGCTCACTAACAAGTGTGGCTGCAAATAATAGGAGCTTCAGTTTTAAATCTCTGCAGATCTTTGATATTTTCACAGAAAAGTTACACAGTAACAAAGATATTACACAGTAATTTCACTCCTTATGTTTTGAGGTGTTGCAAAGATGCCACACTGTGAATTAAATGAGCTCCTGCTAAACGGAAGAAATACAGATACCCATCCTCCGCTACTTAAAAATTACATTGCAATATAGTTTTTGTTCCTACTTGACGAAGCATGGTCATCTGAGTCTGTCTTGTAAATCAGTCTGTGAAGTCCCTTGGGCTTGCGTAAAGTGACATTAGTGAGTGCTGAAAAGTTAAACTGCTCGGTGTTCCAGAAATGTTATCAATAATGTCATTTCTGATGATGTTTTTTGTACTCCCTGTCTCAGTGTTCAATGTGAACCACACACCTTGAACAGCACGGCCTGGCTGTTTAAAGCATCATCACAGCGACTGGATCTTTGTGTGTGGACCCCACTTGGGGGACTTTTTGTTGGCACAACACCAATTTGTCCAGAAAGACCTAAAGAGAGCTTGTTCTGAGGACTGAGGTGTTTCTGTTGGGTTAATTCTTGATGTGTCGCCTGGCATCTAAACTAACCTGTTGTCTCCTGTTCTTGGTGCAAGACTCAAGTCACTGTTTTGGGGAGGTTTTTTGAGGTTTGTGCTAGTGACTGTAAGTGAAATGAAATCTCAGAGCCTTGGGATTAAAGCAGAAAACTGCTTATTTCCTTAAAACCTTCTTTGTTCTCAGTTTTTTTCCATTCAAAATATATCATACATGCTTATGCCATTTTATATGCCCTGACAAATTTTCTAATTACTGCACAACTGAATAGCTCCAATAGAGGGGATTTGGGAGTCTTGCTGTAATCTGGACATGCAAAAGATGCTGCTTAGTTTTAACCCCTTTGAGCCAATATTAACCAGATTGAACTTGTAGAAGTTCTATTCATTGGTTGAGTCTCAATCAGTGCACCCATGGAGTGGGAATCAGAGTAAATCCTAGGAAACCCCTATTTTGACACCCTTTTAAAGCTTTTTTCCCAATATAATAAGCACTGATGGGTTTTTTTATGTTAGGGGAGATTTTTCATCTTTAAAAATTATCATTATCACCAAAAAAAACACCATCAAATGCCCATTGGATGCAGAACTGGCTCAGGTTAACTGGGCAGGATCCGGGTGGGGGTTGACAGGTATCTGATCAGTTTGGGGGACAGAGGTGGAGGACCTTGGATCTGGCAGGATCCAGCCAGGCTTGGAAAGAGCTGAGTGAGAATACAATTGTGAAGGGAATGTGTGAGTTTAGGATCAGGACTTATTTCATGTCCACGTGCATGACCTGCATCTTCAACAGCCCCATCTCTGCGCGAACGGCGGGCTCTGCACGGAGGGACCCATCTGGAGGGGCTGAGAATAATTTTGTCCTAGAAAAGCAGTTGTCTGCACATACATCTAGATGCCATGGGTGACAGTCACCTGTGGGTGTCCATGACCTGCAGGTCCTTGTATGTAGTGTGGCACACAAGTATGGGAACTCATGGCGGGGACACGGCCCAAAATGCAGCTCTTGGATGCAGGAGCTTGGGAAGTTGGAGTGTTGCCATCCACTGGCATCCGCAGAGAGGAGTCCCTCCTCTGGCCGTAGTTGATGGTGTTGCTTATTTTGAGCTGAAAGATGAGGTTTTTCTGCCTAAGTCCTGTTTCGAGTCAGAGTCGTCAATAAAAGAATATGTGGATGTAGTCAAAGAGCTGGAGTAATACCAGTCGGGTTTTTATGGAGAGGTTGTTACTTTTTTTTTCTTTTCCCGTGTTTGAGATGGGGGCAGCTCCTCTCTCCTGCACAGTGTCCAGGTTGGTTTGGGGAGTTCTGAGCACCCCCTGTGAGCTCAGGGCTTCAGGGGTGTCCTGCAGCTCTCCTGCCCTTCAGAGTGGCTCCATATTTTCAGGGAATGGACTGGTCTGGAAACTGCTTTTTTATTCTGCAAGTAAAATATTAATAAAGGCAAAGGATATATTTGGGCTCATTAGGGAATAGAGCAAAGATCTTTATTATTAAGAATCTTGGAGGCCTGACAGTCTTTCCCTCCAGAAGAGATGAGAGGTGTTTCAAATAAATCTGTCCTCAAAGGGTGATCCAGTACAGCTTGTGCAAGTCTCAAAAGTCCTACTGGGACTGACCTCTATTAAGGGAAATGTTTACATTAAGCCATCAGAACAGGCTTTGAGCATTTTGCTTGAAACAAATACCAGCATGGGCATGAATACTTTTTCCTTTTTATTAAAATGTAGTTGGGAAATAAAAGGTTGCAACACAAGTTTTCAGCAAAAGTTATGTGACTGCTTCCTTACAAAACACAACCCACATGGGAGTAGAAGGGTGGCATAGCTCTTCCTTCATGCTTATCCAGCTGACATATGCTTCAGACTTAGCAACTCATTTCTGTACTCATGCATAGAAATGTAGAAAACTTATGTTTTTATCTAGTAACATAAAATTTTGAGTTGGAACTAGATTATAAAACCTGCCCTGAAACCTTGTGAATACCAACACTTTACCTTCAGTATTTTAAGCACTATTTCAAAATAATGGTTAATGTGCCTTCAAAATGTTTTTGAGCCAGATATGTAGGTACACAAACATGGAAATATGTGTTCCTCTGCCAGGTCTCTCTGTGTGAGTTATAGGTAACTTCCAGTGACAAAGTAATGGTGCATTTTTAGATTGATTTGTCTCAGTAGTTCCCAGATAATGGATAACCAAAACCAAGATTGCAGAATTACCAGTGAAGTTGTACATTTTATTTGTGAACTAGTACACAGTGGTAAGAACATATTTGAGGTCATATATGGTAGTTTTATATTTTAAAAACTAGAGAGGTAAAATACACTGGAATTAAGAGCCTGAGGTTTCAATATGTGTTGGATTAAGGAGTCATGGAAGGGGCTGGATTCTGGCTGGTGCTTTGTTACCAATGGCAGTTTTCCAAAGTGTAACCAAGTGTTTTTCTCTTTTTTTTTCTTTTTTTCTTTTTTTTTGTTTTTGTTGCAGCTGGTCTCCAATGTTCTCATCTTCTCCTGTACAAACATTGTAGGCGTGTGTACCCACTACCCAGCAGAGGTGTCCCAAAGACAGGCTTTCCAGGAGACCAGGGAATGCATACAAGCCAGGCTGCATTCTCAAAGGGAAAACCAGCAGCAGGTAAGAGCAACAGCTGGAAATAAAACATGAAAATGCCGAAACGGAATTAGCATGCAAATTGTTCCTGTAGGATGGGATTTGCAGGCTTCTTGCTTCATGAGTAATCCAAGCCAGAATAGGTTCATGATAGAGAACAGGATTTTTAAAGGTTTGAAAGAAAGCTCAGGGGCATAGTTCTTGTCCAATACTCTGATGAACTTTTCCAGAGACGCCAACATATCCTGTGGCATGTGCTCTGTGGATTAAAATTACACAGTACACAAAGAGTCTGCATAGTTTTTTTGCACCCATCATTGATGCCAGGTGTTGAATGCAGAGGCAACACACAGATTTTGGACTGACTCTCTTTGTAAGGTTGAAGCCTGGCGTGATTGTCAGCCAAGCCACTGCCAAAAGGTAGCTGTAAGGCAGGTAAGAATTCGTCCACACCACATAACATTCCTTGATGCCTCCAAAGAAAGTCCTCTTCCCCCTTTCCCAAAGATTCCTACCTGCTTACACACCTCTCTGTATCTTATTGGCCTCAAATGAACTGTATTTGTTCAAAAAGGGAGACTCATCATCAGCTTCATTGTTTTTTTGCTATAAAAAGCCCTCTTGCTGCCAACATACAGCTTAGTTGTCAGGGTACTGAATGTATCTGCTCCCCTAATTCATTTGTGGGTTCTCTTGCAATGAATCTCTTGTGTCCTCAGAATTAGACACAGGTCTTTTGGGGCAGCTTAACTATTCCCTTGCTAACACACATTTCTGTCCTGCAGTACATCTCACAGTGGTCTGTTCAGTCCAATTTAAAATGAATCATGAAACGGGACTTCCACTCATCCCTTGGGAGATATCTCAGAGCTTGGTTGTGGCTTTGGGGAGAGGTCAGGGGAATGAATCAGCTGGGGAGTCTTTGCATCTCTGTGGCAACTCAGTTGCATTTTCCCTCATGTCTCAGCCCACCTGCATCTATGGATTTGTGTTTTGGCAGTGTTTCAAGAGGTACCTCTGGCTTGACATAGCTGCTGTTCAATGCTTACTGTGGAATAACGTGTACACACGCTTATTTGGTGCTTCCTGTATGAAAACAAGATTCACACTCAAGACTCCTTCTTCCTTTGCAGCGAATATAGTCTCAGAAAGCTGAAATGAGCAACCACTCCTCCTTCCACGCCTTGAAGTGGAGGAAAGGATTGAGCCAAGAGAATATGCCATCTCACTTATTGATTACAGCTCTGTCCTCCCTGCCGAGAGAGTGCCTTAGCAGCATGGCTCAAATGCCTGTGCTGTGCTGGTTTTGGGTGCTTCTGTCTCAGAAGCAGCTCCTGAGAACAGTCCTGACAAATGCCCTGTCTTGATGCTTTTCTCCCCTTCTCCAGAAAGTACTGTAACATACATAAGAGAGCCAGGATATCAGAAAAACATGGGTCAAAGCCAGTCACTGCCAAGTGCTCTTCAGTCCTTCCAGCAGTAACTGCGGGTCCTGGCAGCTGGAGACTCCTAATGAGATTATTTGCTACCACAGCCTGCACTGACATTGATCTCCAGGTTCAGTTCAGATGCCTCTCTATGCATAATGCATTGAGATAATCATGAGGTGACAGCAGACACAAATAAGGGCAGCTCAGCCCGCATCTGGGAGAGCCAGTCTCCAAACAGGGGTGCAGGAAAACAACGGCACAGCCCAACACTGTTATTTATAGTTGCTTGTCTTTTTCTGGAGATTGATGGTGCTCCTGTGTGCTGTTCTCTGTTAAAGGCAGGCAGATTTTCTCAGGAAAATGACCTTGTATTTTCCTTTATTAAGCATCTACCAGCACCCAAAATTAAACAGAAAGTAAATAGAAAATCCAGAATGTCCAATGCAGAAAAGAGATTACTTGTGATTTCATTACTTGAGATAACCTAGGGCAGAGCCATAACAGGAATCACTGTTGTTTGCCCAGAACAGAATATTCTTGGATGAAAAATCAGGTGTTCTCCACACTCTGTAGGGAGTAAACAGCATTTGAGTAAGAGATGGGTTGTTTGGACTGCACTGTCTTAATTCTAGCATTGCATGTCTTTTGTCTCTGTAAAGTTGTTCTCTCCTTTTTTTCATCTCAGCATCACTTTTGGTAAAAAGTAACTGTTACTAAAGCTGAGGAGAAATGGATAATCTTAAGTTACTAAATATTTGTAGTGATTTGAGGTCGTCTTGGGAGATTACTACATAAATAGTTAAAGCTCCTATGCAGAGTCATTGTGGGAATGTGTGTGCCCATGTACACGTATATTCATGTGTACTGTGTAAACAGGAGATCTGTGTTGAACTCCTTCATCTATGTGCCTGTTTTGGAGACTAGTGCTCCTTGGGATGCATTTGTTTAATGTATAATTCACTGGAACTGTACTTGCATGTTATTTTGAAGTGAGAATTATATATGGATTTGCTCTTGGTTTTTTATCAGGTCAGAATGCTGCCTTGTTATACTTGTAAAACAGCAGTCCTAGTCACCTCACTGGTGCATAATAAGTGATTTTACAGTGAGGGCTGCAGCACTTTCTAGTTATTGTACCAAAATGAAAATTATACTCTAGTACTCTAGTGGAGACCCTAATTTCTCTGCTCCATTTGAAATAAAACATGGGGATTTTGTTGTTTTGAAGGCCTTTTCATGTGACTTATGCCTTACAAATGCACTTGTTATAGCCTTCCCCTGTTAGCTTCAGAGGTTATTTTCAGTGATTGTGATGACTCCAAGCAAGCAGAATAAAGATAATGCTCAGCTCTGTAACACAGTTCAGCTTCCTAATTAGTAGCTGCATGAAGGGATGTTGTGCCACATGCATTTGTTTCACCTGATGAGCCTATCTTATTCCCTGATTATTAGTTCAGAGCAGCGTTCGTGCAGCTCCTGGAGATCTCAAGTGTCTTGAAAATATTGGTGATTTAATCTGGCAAGTGCCTGTGGTGTCAGGAAGAGCAGGGGTGGGGGCTCTCAAGTAAAAGCTACTTGGAAATGTGCGTGGCAATCTCCTGGAGTGCTCGTAACAGACACTCCGGCTCCTGAATGTGTCTTTGCTTTGGAAGCAAGTAAAGCCTCCGTGCTCACGCGCCCACAGGGAATGTTCCAAACCTGTGGGTGCCCCTGAAACTCCCGTAAAGCTCCAAGTTACTTAGAGGATGTGTAAAATCACACATAAAATAGCAGCTTTCACACATTTGAGGATGCCTATTAGAATATGCAAATGACAACAGTGTATACAGCATTTACTCTGGAAAGCATACAAATGTGTTGTGCTTTTCCACTCATGGAGTGCACCAATAGCTGACAGAAGCCTAAGGACACGTGCATGATTCATGAGCTCCTTATTTTAAAAAAAAGTGGCTATGTAACTGTTAGCACCTGCGGTATGCTAGTGAAGGTGACAGTACTTTAAAAAACAAGTATCTTTTCATGACTGCTGCAGTTTTAAGCAGAGCTAGAAATCCCTCCAACACATTTTCTCTGTAATTACTATCTCTTCAAAGACTGAAGGCAGAATCAGTCTCTTTAAGGTGCACATTGGAGGGAGAAAAAGAAATACTGGGCAGTGCCACAGACTATAAAATGTCTCAGTGCAGGCTGAGCACATTTTCAGTGCATTCGTCTTCCTCTGTTTCCCCCAGGGTTCCTCCCTCTCCTTAGAGGAAGAAATAAATGGTGAACTTTCAGTTAGAACTAGGAATCAGAAACCAGAAATGTGCCTATAACTGCAGTATGGGCAAGCGGTTTGGTGACGTGAGCACAGGATTGCTGACCCCTCTGAGTCAGGCCTGCCTTGGAGCCCTGCTGCTCCCTGGGCTGCTGAGAATTAACGAGCTCTTAGATAAGGGTAGGCACCTTCATTTGCACCACCTTCTGTCTGTGGCTTCAAGAAGGAAGGCCCTTTCCTTCCTCCTGCTCACTGCAGGGAAAGAAAAATAAAGACAAGAGTGGCCCAAGCTTTTGGGATTCTTCAGCTATTCCAGAGCACTGCCTGCAGGCTGGACCAGACCACAGCAGAGCTGATCCCAAAGGAGATGCTCCCCACCTTCATGAGCCAGAGCAAAACCTTTTGAACTTCACAGGGTGTGACTGGGAACAGAATGAAGCTCTGGGCAGAATTCTCAGGTGTGATTCCTGATATACACAAATGCATCCCTGGGGCACAAATTACCTGCAGATTTAAATTCTATAATTTCTGTGTGAAATTGGAACCAAATTTAGAATAATAACAAGCACCTTTTTTTATGTGAGTTTTTAGGAAAATCACCAGAAAGTCATCATTTTGTGGATTTTTGCATACTCTGTAGGAACAGCTTGCAAAATAATATTACAAAAGTCACACGAAAGCTACAATCAGTAAATAAAAGTGCCAAGTGAGGGGCAAGGAGAGCCACACACTGTTGATGATATGCAGTTATTGAAAATACTCTTGTAGGTGAGTGGGTGGGTTCACAGGTCTTAATGCAGTTGGGCACTAATAGCAGTTTAAAGTGTAGCAGTAAAATACTTTTCATGCTGGTTTTATCGAGGCGTTTCTACGACATTTTAGCTGCTAAGAGCAGGTTTGTGCCTGCTGGGGGAATGTGCTCAGATAATTAGATAAGCGAGGAAGGAATTTCAAATAGTGCCCAAGGGTGTTGGGGTATCATTCCTCTGGTGTTAGGTGAAGGAACACTTTGTGGTGGTGTGCAGAGACTGTGTGGGAGGTCAGACAATATCATTCGTCAGAGTCCTTCCAAGAATGGTGCATGGACAGTCCTTGAGTTGCATGACTCCTTCATTTGCAAGAATTGGCAACCATGAATTATAAGCCCAGCGCATCTGGAATGAAAAATAATACTTTTTCTTCTGAAACCATTGAACTCTTATTGTGGGGTTGGGAAAAGAATTACATACAATTGGTTAGGGGATCAGCTGCTGGGTTTATGGAGCCCATTTTGCTTGGTTGTGCTCATCTCTCACCAAACTGATGAGTCATTTCTCCCCAGTAAGGAACAAAGTGTGTTTGTTAACTGGGCAGCAGGTGTTTTAATTGGTTCATCTGTCTGACTCCACAGGAGCGTCTCCTGCTCTCTGTACTTCCTCGACATGTTGCCATGGAGATGAAAGCTGACATTAATGCCAAACAGGAAGACATGATGTTTCATAAGATCTACATCCAGAAGCATGACAATGTCAGGTAAGAACAGCAGCCTGTCTCCCAGCCTTAGGGGAGGAGGGACCCTCCCAGTGCTTGGCCCTGAGCACCCAGGCACAAAGATGTCAGTGACACATAATCCAAAATAAGTGTAAAGACTCTAAAGTGTTGCTAGCTGACTTCTGAGAGTTTCTTTATAGGATGGTAGGAGGGTTGCCTCATTCCAGCAATATCTTCCTTTGAGAAGTGACTTGAACTGATCTCTTTCCTTACATTTTCCTTTTTTTTTTGCTTTTTTCTTTCCTGGAGTAAGTGTTGATGGATTTGACAAGGTGTTATATTAGGGTTCAGTTAATTTTGGACAGTTACTAGCACCCCTGTGGTAAGAGACACGATGGAATGCAAGTTAAAAATTGGGAGCACTTTCCACAGGGTGAATTGCAGAGCCCAGCTAAGGTCAAGATTTTCTGGAGCGGTTTCTGGCAGTCTGGAATAACAAGCAGGGGCTCCATTACTGACAGCCTTGACACCTGCTCAGTCACCCAGCAATGTCTTGTTCCTCATTCTACCTGGATGAGGAGAAGAGTTTGATATCCAGTCTCTGGCGAGTCATGCAAAATCAAACTCAGACTGTGTTGCTGGGGTAGTGCAGCCCCAGCAGCTTCTGAACATCTCCTGGTTCCCACTGTCCAGTTTCCCAGGGAAGGGGCAATAAAGCAGCACTTCAGGTGGCTTGATAGCTTTATAGGCTGTAGCTGCAAAGTTTAACTTAATCTTGATGCATTTCACCTCTGCCGTTGTACCTGATCTCTTTGGAGATCACTTATGTCTCAGCTAAGCAGGTCCTGGAAACTGTGTAACAGCTGTGTCAGTGGATAAATACTTCTTTTGAGACACAGGGACTGGGGACAGGGAACTTCCCTTTTCCATCTCCCCTTACAAGGGTTTTTCCTGTGAAGTCCCTGTGTAGCCTCTCTCTCTCATGCAGCTTTAGTATGCTGGTAAATTGTGTTTTCTGATACTTTATGCTCAACAAATAAAAGTGAGTTTCTTACATCTCTAACACACTGCACCCTCCAAAAGCTGATGTGAAAAAACTCAATGAAATTCTGATGCACTTGAAGACATTACCTTAGGATTGAGGATATCTGGGAGAGGCAAAGTACAAGCAGAAAATTGGGAGGTTGCTCAATGTTGAATGTAGAGTCTTATATAAAAGTCACTGAAACCAGAGTGAGTCTGTGTGCTGGCTTGGGCGGAATTCAGCCCTTCATGTTTTTTGGTTGTGGCTCAGTAAAGAGATAAAGATCCACTAGCAATACTGAAGACAAAACCAGTACCAGAAATCAAAGACAATAAAGGTTCAGGGATGAAAAATAAAGGATATATGCATGGTGATGAAGGGGAGGAGAAGGGGCCATCCCCAGTGCCCTCAGCACACTTTGTGCTACAGTAAATTAAGTTTTGTGTCTTCACATTCATTTTTTCCTTAATGACACTGAGCTTGTTCAAGTAGGTGTGTAAATTTCTTGTGATAGGTGCTGATTGTGAATTACTTTTTTCCATTACTTAAAGGTCAACTTGACATTCAAACTAAGTGCAATTCATTACATAGGGCATGAGACTATGGTATTTTAGTCTTACACATCAATTTCCATAGCCATTATTTGCAGGTTTGAAAGTTGTTCAGTAGTCAAATCTTAGTAAAGTTGATTATCTCTTTAGGATGATACTGATTTGAAATTCTAATTCATATGACTACATATACAAAAACTAAATAAACAGTAATGAGCTAATTTTGCAAATTTTAAAGGGGGAAGGGGAATCTAATGGAACAATTGTCATTGGAAAAAATAGCCCAGAGGTAATGGCTGGCATGAAGACATGGAGATCTCAAAAGATGCATCAAAAAATGGCACATGACTAAGAGCACAGAAAAACAAAAGCGTTAGCTATGCTTTTCAGCTGTGGCTGTGAAGTAACATGGAAGGTGAAACACATACACATAAATGGGTGTGTGCACCAGTCAGTTCCTGATGGGTAGCTAACAGGATGCTTGCAAATATTTAATTTTCACATCTTGCATATCTATTGAATAATATAAGCATTTATGCAATAGTTTCACTTCTGCAGCTTAAAAGTAATTTCAACTTTGTTCCTCATGGTAATGAGTGTTTAGGAATCAGGCCCTTGCAGGTGCTGACTATCTCCAGTGCAAAGGGACTCTAAGGTCTCAAAAGATCTTGCAAGGGGAAACAACTTAAATGATATCTTCCTCAAAGTGTGGGCTTTGTTGTCTGTGCCTGTGAGGTCCTAAATCAAAGCCCACTGAAATAATGGAAAAGGCTGGAAAAGTGAGATAAGAAATAGGAATAAAATGGTATATGTGCTGAGAGCAAATAGAAAAGAACTCAGGAACATCTCATCTTCATGTACTTTAGGGAAATGAATAACTAAGTACGAATATTGAAGAAAGGAAACATGATTTGGAACAAATGACTCATTTCACACCAGGAGTTCAGCACGGAGCCTTTGCTCTTGCCTGGGTGCACTGAAACCACCTCTAGTGGGAATGACTGTGGATGATTTTGAAGCATTTACATGCACACAGAAACACCATGGAGGGGGGAGGCAGCATCTCAGTGATGCTGATTAATGAACTGGCTGAATAAAAGCAAGCATGCTCTTTACTTTGTGCAGGGAAATGCTCAAGGGGAGGCTTTTGAGATGAGAACGCTCCAAGCAATTTTGTTTTGTGTTCGTCACTATTCAAAAATGTCATAAGATCTAAGTTTTTATGAGCTAAAGGTTATTGTGTCAAGGCAATTGAGAAGTATGTGAAGTCAGTGCAAGGGTGCT
Source organism: Callaeas wilsoni (assembly GCA_013398955.1). Taxonomy (NCBI): domain Eukaryota; kingdom Metazoa; phylum Chordata; class Aves; order Passeriformes; family Callaeidae; genus Callaeas; species Callaeas wilsoni. Next base: position 129,561 of record VWPU01009512.1, read on the forward strand.
GTGCCCAGCCATTGAATCTGGCTTCCTGTTGATGATTTATCAGCAGGAGCATTTCCTCTGCAGTTCAGAGGAGTGGGAAGGTCTGTGTGTTTGCATAGAGGTGTGGGTTTTCCTTCTCCATTAGCTGTATTCAGAGATTCTTTTTTCCCCTCATTCTCCCAGATTGTGTATAAAGGTAGATTATAAATGAAAGTATAATGGATGGGAATTTTTGTCAGCGATTGATTTAAAAGTTTGATTGTCATCTTAATGCCTAGAACCTGACATCTTGATTTTTACTGGCTCTTCAGAGTGAGGTTGCTCTCCAAACTCACAGTCAACATGGAAATAATGAGGCTCTGGAGGTTTCCATCCAGATGGGTTTAACTTGGGTCCTTTGAACTCAGGAGGCACAGGAGCACAGCCTCGTGCTCTTAGCCTGGTTTGACATTTTGCGTGGGAGAAGTGGCTTACTAAATTCTCCACCAGACAAGATTAAATATTTTAATTTTCAGGGATGATTGGGTCTGGGCTTTTGGGACCACCTCTAATTTTAATTAAAAACCAAACCCAAACCACTCTACCAGCAGAAAACGTTATTCTAAAATTATGTGAAGTTAATGTGTGTAGGCTTTCTTTTCCAGTTTAAAAATTAAGTGTCTTTAACTTTCCAGTTCTGCTGTTATATGCTTAGTTTTAGATTCTAGGTTACATGGTTCAGGTTTTTGGGGGGTTTTTTTAGAAAAAGAGGTTACACACTTTTTTTTTTCTTTCTGTTTAAGAAAATAATAAATCAGTTTAAACCTGTGTAGAAGAGCTCTTCCTCAAGTACCAGTAGTAAGTCTGTCAAACACAGCTATGATCCTTTAATAAGGAGCAGTTCTGCTATGATATTTCTTACTGTGTTACTCTTCTCTTAGAGGGTGGGCTTTCTCTCCATAAGGGAAAAATGATTTTTTTTAAATGCAAAATACTGTGGTCTTTTTGACCTGAATGGGTAAAAGACAATCTTTTTTGAGCAAATCTTTTTATCTGGACTTCCTGCAAATGAGTTCATAATCTCCTGATTATTGTTATGAAAGTAAAGTTCAGAGACTAATTTATCCACAATGAAAATATAATTTCCTGTAATTTTTGGCAGCAAAATTTGTTTCAAGATTATGTTCTTCTGAAAATTTTAGTGTGGTGACAAAACAAAGATGAAAATGTTTGCGGTCAATACACTGTTTTTTGATGCACATGAACAGAAACTTAAAACAGAGAATGAAACAGTTTCCTGTCCTGATTTATTGAATGAGAATTAACTTTGACAAATCCAGAACCTCAGAGCATGATTTGACCTTTCCCACATATGTGTGTGTGTGTTAAATATAAAGTCTATTGTCAAAAGCAATCAGGAAAGGAGTTCCCAAGACTATGCAAGTAATTTTGGGTAAACAACAAGGTGAATTATGTAACTAAATTTGTTCATGTTATCAAGAATGAGATTATGTCTGATAGACAAGCCCTAAATTATGCATAGATAATATTGTTTATCTATCATGCTTCCCAGACAGAATTTTAAGTGTTTTACATTACTATTGCTATTTATAGTGTCTCACTGCAGTGATAATGGCTTTAATGTTATCTAGGCTTGGCCAAATATAGTAATCTCTGTGCTATAAAAGGAGGCTTGAAGTCCTCTGTGAAGGGATAAAGGTTGGCTTTGTCATTGAAATTCCTTTGATGAACTGTTTCAAGAAGCTTATTTTAGGGCTGGCATCCAAGTGCAGTAAAAGTGACAGTTTCCTCTCTTCTCCCCTTCAGATAATTCTTATGAATCATGTACTCTACATTAACCTGTTTTCAGAGTTTCTTAAACTTTTGGACAACTTGAACTAAACCATTTGCAGAAATGAAACAACACCGTTTGCTTTCAGCTTTTTAAATGAAAACCATTTGTAACCCGTGTTCTGATTTAAGGACATTCTAACACCAAAAAGTTCTCCTCTTAAAAATGAACAAATAGCTGCACTTCGGCTGAGTGTCAGGATATTCAGACCAGCTGTGTCAACTTAACCTCTTCACTTTTTAGGTGTTGTGATGCCTAATTAGTTGCTTATGAAGCTTTTTTAATTCCCATGTTGCAAGGTTCTGTGGAATCGTGAACTATGACATTTGAGGAAAAATTCAACTACGCAAACATCTTTTTCTTCCCTCCTCCCACTGTCCACACACACAGGACATCCAGTCTTAATGTTTCTTGGTGGTGAAGGACTTACGCTCCTTAATAAATAAAATTACATTATGGCAGGTATAAATTTCTGACAGTTCTTCCATGGATATTTTCAAAGATTACACAATCCCTCATCTAAGCCAAAGTTTGTGTAGCTTTAATTTCTCTGGAAGGCCTCATTGCCAGGAAAGGGCAGGAGCAGTAACTTTTTTAATATTTACTCTGTAATCCATCTTCCTCCTTGTCTTCTTTCCTTTTTGTGGGAAGGCAGAAAGAAAATTGATGGTTTATGTTTAAAAAAAAGCAAGAGCACCATTAAGCAGGAGAAAGCCCAAGAGCCACTGTTATCTACGTCTTGCATCCTTGCTGCTGCTCTCCCTGCCAGTCCATGAGCTTCGATTTCCTCCAAAGTGTGCTGATGGGTTGGTTGGTTTTTTCTCAGAATTAGGGCTTGGCAAGACTTCTGCTTCCTTTTCTTTATTCAAGGAATATGCCCACGAGCAGTAGAAAGTTATTTTTGCCCATAGGTGGGGGGTAACTGTGGGTTTCATGTGAGTTCAGAGCATGTAATTGCTGCAACTTCTGGTTGAGGCTGTAGGATGAGAAAAGTGAGTAGGAGGGAAATGAGCCTGCCCACGTCTTTCCCCAAATGACAGCACTGAATTTTACCTAAGCAGGAACTGCCTCTGTCAAGAGCCAGCTCCTGGGAGTTTCACCTATGCCTGCCAGGGATGAATCTTTGCTTTTTAATGTTGCAGATTATTTTTTCTTTCAAGTTAGCAATAAGTTTTAGGAAGTGCAGAAGTAGCTTTTGCCCACGGATGAAGGTGAATTACTCTGCTCTTAGCACCACTAATCACTTGGCTCTTCCTAATCAATTTGTTGTTTTTGAGAGGAAAAAGTCATTTGTCTTTTGGAGATTGTCATTCATGCTAAAATTTATGTGTAAAGAAATTCACTTACTTTGCAGCCTTGTTACACCTGGAGTTGACCTCAAAGCTGTGCACTAAGTCTGGGTGTTAATACTACAGGGGATGTTTCAACCCAGGATCACTCCCTCTCGACAACAAATGTATTGATGGTTCAGTCATGAAAACTTTTAAGCAAAAAAATTACAGTAGTTTTATATATTTTAGCAAATCTACCTCTTTGTGCGTGTGCACAGCAAGCTTTAAGAACAAATACATGCTAACTTGTTTGAGTATTCATTTGCTCTGTGATCTTCCTCTTTGAACTGGGAATATATTGTGATCTTGGTCCCTGCTGGGAGCCCCTGGTGTCTTCAGGGGCGTGAGCGAGCCTTGTACCCTCCGAAGAACAAAACAGAAAAATAACTGGCTGCAAGGCACCCTGCTGGATGCACTCCTTAGACACGTGTGTCGGAATAAAGATAACATCCCAAAAGTGCAGCGTGCCAGGTGACGGCAGATCTGCAGCCACCAGCAAGCCATCAGCAATTAGGAAGGGCCTGTGATGTATAATTCACACCCTGCTATTCTGAGTTTACACAAGGGCCTGTGAAGTTCACAGGGTGATGGATTGAAGAGTGTTAGATGTTTTAATGATGAAATACTGTGAATAGTAATTTGGAGAGAATAATGAAGGAGCCTGTAGAAGTTTACAGAGCAGAATTTTAACTCATCAAGGTTACTTGGATTCTCTTTTTTCTTCAATAGTACTAAGAACAAGTTAAATTTTAAAAAATGTAAGTATGACTGTTGATTGGCCTGATAAAAACAAATGTGTCAAATTTATAGTTTAAAAAAAAGCATCAAATTATGTTTACTCAACTAATTCACTCCTAGTCCTCTGTACTCTGGAGTAACCTTGACAAGAAAAATTGAGTATTCTCTGAACAAAACCTTTTTTTTGTGAAGACTTGCTTTTACAGAATTACTTTTCTCCTGTAAAGACTTTGTGAAATTTCAGTTGATGAACTGCTTTGTCATGTAGTTAACATGCAAAGTGGTTTTAAGAACATTGAGTTTATATAACATTTGAAGAGGTTTTTATTAATATCATCCTACCTTTTTGCTTCCTCCCTAGATGATAATGACTGAAAAGCACAAATTAGTGAAACTTTTTATTCTGTAATGCAGGGAACTTTGCAAAACTATTTGAAGCTCTCTTACAGAAGCTGTAAAACAGAGGCACAGTTTTGGATAGGGATGGATTAACTTCTCTTGTTTTATACTATATTTATATCCCTCAACAATTGCTGCTAATTTGTGCATCTGTTCCTACTGGTGTATATATAATTTTGACACTGGATAAATAATGAAGAAGAGACAAAAGCTGAAACCAATTAGTGGAGAAGTGCTCTCAAGTGGTCTGGCATCCTGTGACTCAAGTTAGTACATTTCTAACTTGAGTCTATGTCCTCCAGTAAGTGAAAGTCATAGTGCAGTTTTTAAACTTTCTCTTTTTTATTAACTTTGCTTTATACTAAGTGGTGAAAAAGTTGAGGAGAGGTTGGTACTGACTGTACTGCCTTCATAATTCCGTAAGTGGAGTTTTTGTAAGAAACCAAGCTAAGAACAGGTCACTTCAGAAACAGAACTAACAGAAATGAGGAACACCAGAGGACTGCACAAAAGAGCAAAGGAGACAAAAGATGAAAAGTTTAATTAATTTCATCACACACATCCCATTGGCCCGGCATTGCCCTTGTGGAATGATAGAAGTGTTCTTTTTAGAAAACTGAGATTTTTCTGTGCCCATTTGTGTTTCTATTACAAAGCCCAAGAAGGAGGCACACAATTCCAAATGGTGGGAATAAGGATTTGTAAACTGTGTAGATTCTGGGGACTTGGAAGTTTGCAGATAGCTTTCAGAGATTGGGAAGTGTATTTAAAAAGCAACCAAAATATAGGAATATAGGTGTTATCTTCCTTGATACCATGACCAGCAGAGATCTTTGTGGTTGCTGTGTGTGATTTTGGCAAATATGTGAGGCTCTCAAAGGCACTGAGAAAATCTAGGGAAGCTCTTGAACACTAACCATGTCCCTACTTTGAATCAATCTCCTAAACTGATGCCTTAAATATATAGGAGGATCACCAACACTCAAAATCAACTTCCTCATCTCCAGTTCTACAGAACCAACCCCCAAGATGAAGAACCTGGTATGGTGACTACTTACAAAACTTGGATCTGTGTGACTATCAGCAAAACATTCTCTGCTAGCCTCCTGGTGCGGAGATGTCCCGGGTAAGCGGCGTGCAGAAGGCTGGCTGACCAGGGCTTTGCTCGGCTGTAGGGTCAGCTGTAAATGCCTCTTTGTCCCATCAGGAGCTCTGCAGAGCACCTGGAAGCACGGCTTGCCCTCTCACACGAGAAGGAAAGTGCATGTAGGAAGCAGTGGGGAATTTTCCCAGCAGAGTTACAGTAGTGACAGTTTGATCCACCATGTCAGCTCGTTGTTTTGGGGTTTTTTGACAGTGGTAGTTTGGGTAGGTTTTTTAATTTGAGCGTGGTTCTTTGCAGGGTGCGATCACACACTGGCTCCATCGCTGCTCACTGAGGAATGCTGCCAACAGGAGGTTACTAGGACAACCCTCCTTCTTCTCACAACTACTTAATTTCTGTTATCTCCAAGGCCTGGCAGACCCATACATCAGTGCTGCATGAGGCAGCAATTCAGAGATGCTTTGTAACACCCCGGACCATGAAGGAACCTATGTCACAGAGCTGATGGGATATTAGTGGGGAGGCGAGGTAGGCAAAAAATATGGGGAAGACAAAAAAAAACTTGGAAAGAAAGGAGCAAATTTACCAATTATTAGCATGTCTGGAGGAAAAGAGAAGGGAGAATGGAAACGTGATGCAAGCAGGTGTAGATAGTGGACATTTATGTGCCATAGCAGCGCTGGTGGAGAGCCTCCATTCCCAGGAGCACGCACACCAATGCACTGCTGCTTTGTCCCTTGGCAGTTTCCAAAGAATGAGCTAATAAGAATCAATTTGTAGAACAAAACAAACAAAACTCTGGCTTCTGCTCAGGGGAACTTGAGCAATTGCAGTTACAGATCAGGCTTCAACAAATGCCAAGAGCTGATCCATAAAAGTATAATTATTCTGTTTCATTTGGAACCTTTTGTTCTGGATTGCATTCAAAACTACTGTAAGCCCCTTTGTGAGATTCATTTCCTTTCTAGGCAAGAGAAAAAGAGGCCTTTTCATTTAATAGTTCTACTTTGTTTCAATTAAAAATGAGAAAAAACTCACATCCTTGCCTTTCTTCCCTAAGATTCTTCCCTTCTGTGGAATAGAGGCCATCAGGGCACAGTTTAGGATGGCAGGTCTCATGTAGAGACAAAGTTGTATTACAGAATGTAAATTGTAAGTGATAATCTGTTCTTAATATCCAGTACTCTTTGTAATTTTCAGCTATAAACTGAGTAAAATTTTGTTGTTGAAATTGGAAGTGATTACAAATTCTTGCAAAGCCCAGGAACATTGAAATTGCAGACTGAAATTGTGGCTTACCTGCTGAGCTGCTTTTCCTTGGAAGTATGCAATGGGGGAAGGAGGAAACTGAAAACGGTATCTTGTCTGAAAAGTTAAAACCTGAGATAGACAGTGAGTTCTTTAATTGGACTTGGTAGCGAGGCCGATCAGAGTTAGAAATGCTTGGCTCCCATTGCAGAAATGTCCTGATGGCTACGTCTTGAAGGCTCTGAAGAGCTGTACCCAAGGAACAAGCAGGGAGCACGCACATACACACACACTCTGCGCTGGGGACTTCTCGTGGGCACTGGCTGTATCTGTGCGGGAGCAAGCGGGCACTTCGACTGGGCTGCCGTGCCAAAGGGGCATCTTTCTGTTCCTCACTAAAATGGAAACTCAGAGAATTAATTAATTCAGTTGACATTCCCTGTGGCAGAAGGTCCAACACAGAGGTAACAAAGACCTGAAGAGGCACAAGTGATGAGGCACACCAGGCTCATGGGGAGCATAGAGGCTCGATCCACGTGCCAGGGTAGGTGATCTGGATTCGGTTTTCCCATGTACCAGAGGGCGTTTGAGGCCACATCTCCTAGGAGAAGCCATAAATGAAGAAGGCATCCTCATTCTCTTTTGTTAATTCTGTTTCATTTTTTTTATACAAAAGAATCAAACCTCAGAGCAGCGGCTTGAATCCCACTGTCCCATGTCACAGCGCGCTCCATAATCAGCAGGGCAGAGCGGAGCGCTTGCTGTCTCTGCCTCTAATTATTCTGAGTATTTTATATGTAATGAGCAGCTGCAGCATGAGGTCCTGAGGGCACCCCTGTTCCCAATCCAAAATAGCCAGTTGTCCAGTTCAGGCTGGATTCAGGCAGAGGAAAAATTAGATCCATGTTTTCTCACATCTTGGGTGAAGGGTCTTAGGAAATGGTTTCCTCTACTTTCAATTTCACTCTATTTATTTATAAATAGCAAGCATTTGCAAAATACTGTGGAATCAAGGATACAAATTTCTGTGTGCATTTCTGTACCTTAAAGATATGCCAGTCTTTTGTGTCAGGCCAGTGGTATTTTAGCTGGCAGGAATCTTGGCTCCCAGGTAAGATTGGCTACAGTCAGGTAGATGGCAGCATGGATGTGGGAGGGATTCTCTTAAATACTGGACATATACTGTTTCTTATTGTAGCTGCTGACTTAGTCTGAGCCCTGTCTGTATTTCTTAATTCAAACAAACAAATAACAACCAAAGAAATAAATTAAACAACAGTCAAGCATTCCTGTAAGATGCTATCGTGAGGCTCAAACTGAAGTGAAAAATTACTTGCCAGGGTTTCTAGCCCTGGTGGTCTTTGATTAACCACAGCATGTCCCGAGAAGCCAGAAGGTGCAGAAGCCAAGGGGATCCTGGGGATGATTTGCTTTTGGCTTTGACTGCTGTTAACTTCTTTTCTGGTTCTGTTTACAAGGATTCTGGTGACTGGATGTTGTTAGCAGGATTTTTTCTCAGTTGCATAAGGATTGAGAAAACAGTATCTGTCTGACTCTTCCACAGTGAATGGCTTTCAAGTTAAGCCATGGCTGCAGTTATTGTGCTCTAGCTGTGACACTATAAATAAAGTTATTAACAGCAATATGTAAATGGGTTTCTATTTTTGTTCCCTGTATTGTTTGCAAAATCTAGGGCAGTTATTCAGTAAGAATCATCTGCTATTTAGCACTGAGCCTACCAGCATTTGATGTTGTGTGGGCTGCCGCGCTTCCCCAGCCCCCCCGCTTTCTCTTTCTTTGCAGTGGCTATTAGAACCCAGCACTTTTGCAAGTTTGTTTATTGTGGTATATAAGAAATAGAGTAACTGTGCTAAGCATTTTCAGGCTTCCGGAGAGTGGCTTGGCACGTAAGAATAGGGAATCATCTCCTGGTGTCTGAACTACAGGAGCATTAAACCCAGCCATACAAACACCAAATACCACAGCTGCCGTTTGCCTTAGTGAGCATCCTGCAAATCCCAGATTGTTCAAAGGTTTGTGTTCTGTTCGCATGCTCCGTTTCCTTCTGCTGCCCTCTCCACTGCTCCAGATCTGCCTGGCAGCCCCAGGCCCTGCTCACGCTGGAAACTTGTACCACATCAATCCGTGCAGTTACAGCACAGACCCCAGGGAGAATATGGATGTGTTGTTTGAGAAACACACTACTACAGTCATGGCCACTCCTGTCCAGAAGAGCAAATTATTCTAATCCAGGGCATCTATTAGAAACCTGACTGTATCTCTGCTGGGGACAGGATGTGTGTGGCTGTTAACATGGATACTCTAAAAGATGTTTCACTTGAGGCAGTTTGTTCAAACTCCTTCCTTCTCTGCGAGTGAATTCAGCTCTGAATTCCCCAGATCCCCAACAGGGAAAGTCCCAACCTGTTTGTCCTGTGACTCGTTAGCCACAATTTTATTGCCAGCTTTGTTAGCCTTCAGATGAGCATGTGTCCTCTCTGGCACTTAAATTCCATTTCACGCAGCTTTGTGAAAACCAAAATTGCTGCTACTGCAGTGGCATAGAAAGTAAACAGAAATTAGCTAGATTGGTGTTGCATAGATGTAGAAAGGTCTGAAACAGCAACTTTCCTCTTATTTTTATGCTATGAGACACATTACTATATTATATGTTTTAAGTGGTCTCTAAGGTAGCTTTCTATGCTATACAAAAGATCTGGTCAGACTCTATTGATTTTATTGATATTAGTTCACTGGTAAACTAATAGCTGTTTGCAGGAACTACATTTGGAGATAATATTTTGTGAATATTGAGAGTAGCAAGCAAATGGCTTAGTGAAATATCTTAATGCATTAACACAGAAATTAAATTTTCCAATGGAAAATGCAAGAGAAAAGTCATTTCTTTATATGCAGATCTATTATTCTGGTGGTGGCAATTACAGTAATTCTCCTGAAATCAAGTTAAAATTATATGTCTGCTTCATTATGAGAAGAAACCACTGATTGCAAGAGTCAGGGGAGATTTAGGGGGAAGTTAGAGAGACTTACATATGCAGTGAGCAGGCCTGCCATCACCATGGTCCCTGCTCCAGCACGTCAGGAGTAGGGTTTGTGTGGATGTTTCCTGGACTTAGGAGGCCAGGATTCACATTCCTGCTCTGCCAGGGTTTTCCCATGTCACCTTGAGCATCTTTATGTATTTTATCTATATACTATACTCTAGAAAATAGTGTGGTCTTGCTTTTCTAGCACCAATGACATTTTAACAGTTGCTTAATGTCACTGCTTACTATCTATGAAATCATGGAAATATGCCAAGTATTTGGAATATGAGATACGTTAGGGGCTGAAGAGATGCATGGAATTTCATATTCCCTGTTTGAGAACCACCTTTGCATAGAAATCCTTACGTGGTGAGCTCACCTGAACTGCCTTCTGAGGAGGAGTGGTTTTACTGCTGATAACGATTGTACAGAATTTCATTATAGTAACCTTGTTTCTCCATGGAAGCTGGAGTTTTCTGTGTCACCAAAGGGAACCAAAGGTAGATATCAACCCAAGTGCCACTGGTCACCTCAGATGTGATGGTAGGTCACATCTTAAAAAGGTAAAAAACCTCTTAATGTTAAATTATAGCCCTCGTAAAGCTGGGAGACTTTACTTGTGAGTTGAGGGTGTCTATTCATTACTGCTTCTTATCAGGTAAGGAAAATTAATATAGTGTACAACAACCAGATAACGAGTTCAATTTCCTGCAGGATTTTTTCCTTTTCATTTGATTCTGACATTGCAGCCAATCTCCCTTGTCACTGAAAACATGATGTGGTTTATTATTAAATTTATTATCAGGTTTGTTTATTAATCAAATAACATTGATCCCTCAGTTAATGAGCTGTACCATTTTCTTTGGACAGCCATTATAACTTTCAAAATAACTGATGAAGAATTATGTCTTCATTTTACACTTCCTCTCCACTGATGCTCATTGTTGTTTGCCAGAAAAGAGACCATTATAAAGTGTGCACAGTTAAGTGTCTCTAAATGCTTTGGGCCCATTTTGCTTCCCAGTTTCATCAGTGCAATTTTAAAAGCACAACTGCTCAGCTACGTTTAAAAGTGTAGAAGCAAGGGGGCAGCGAGTTCACTCAGGCTGACCGTTCCAAAAAGGGCCAGGAAGACTCATGTTCGTGTTCTTCAGCACTCAGTTTTCCCACCAAATGGCCACTTTGTATTATTGATCTAATAAGCTGCCAATTGCAGTTGTGTACACAGAACATCACATCGCTTGTCCATTCTCAGCTGATCCGTTGGGAGTCTGTGTATTTTGCTACCTTAATGTTTTAAATTATGACATTTATATACTAATGTAATGTTTTCATTATGTAGTGACTTTCCAGAGGGAAAACTGTGACTTGATGAAATGACAAAGTAAATAAATCCCAAAGGACAGGACACTGGGAAAGCTGTTGGAAAGAGTGAAGAAGTAAGGTTAGATTGAAATGATGGCTGCATGCAGAATTACTGCAGCTTTTTGGTTAGGGAGTACAAAAGCATCATTGTTTGCCTGAATAGCCATGATAGCAGAGAAGAACAGACTGAAGGCAGTTTTCACAACTATGAAGAGCTCATTCTTTCTCCATCAAATACAAAAATCTGAGCAATATATAACAGAAAGCATCACAAACCTGATTAGAGGCAATTTCATCTCTATGCCATGTGCCTGAGCCAGGATACACATGTGAAACTGTTAACTGTGACAAAATTTATTACTCTCTTGCCTTCTCTGACAACCAATTGATTGCTGGCACACAGCCTCTTTGCAACAGGTTTTCTTTTGCTTTAATGCTTAAATTTTTAGTTGTTTCTCTTTCCTACTGTGCCACTTCTATAGTTTCAGTCAATTTTGCAAGGTATTGTCTCAAAGAGAAGGCAGGAAGGAATAATGCCTTCCTGCCCTGAACTGAACTATAACTGTGTTGGTCCCTTTTTTCAGAATTCTCTTAGCTCCGTTGTCCTACTTCTTGGTTTACAACAGGATTTTGATATCAGAGATTGCCCTAATCCCAGAAAACAGACTGTAGGAACGCTCACAGGAAAAAGCACACCTGAAATTTGAAAACCAGAATATGGCTTTTCCTTTCTGTTCTACATGCAGGTCTGGATTTCAGACTCTCTTGTGGAACAAAAATGAATCTGAGATTTATTTCGGTGTGGGCTGGATTCAGCTCCAGTTTGGACAGACCTGCCAGCTCTTTTGTACTGGTCGGGCAGACCTGGGTGGGTTTGGGCTTGCTCAGAGCCACAGCAAAGGCATATGGTTGGGGTGAGCACTGTGCATGGCTCCTTCCTGAAAAAAGTCCTATCCTTTAACTTTGCCTTCCTAAACTTCCTTGGAGATGGAATGGATTTGGCATTTTTGCATTAACATGTTTTTTTCCCCTGACCAGAACAATTGGAAAAAAATTGGCATTCCCATTAGTCCCTTCTTAGATAAATGAAAAAGGTCTAAATTTCTGCCTTCTTAATAACATAAAGTCTTATTTAAGATGGTTGGATCTCTTTTTTAGGTTTGACAGACAGCAGCGTCCAATTCGGCTGGCAATGATTGAGGAATAAAATTCCTTTCCCTCATCTCAAAGCCATCTATAGTGTGTCGCACCTATAGCTTGGCTGGTAGCCACTGCATATCTATTTTTATTTGGTTTTGCCTTCCTCAAGTAGTTTTTCTTCCCAAAATACTATTTATTACTCCTGCTTCCAGTGAAAAATCAATCTGGTTAAATATAGTCTGCTGAAATAGGAAAATCTTGTAACTCAAAATGTTTAGAAGGAGAGGATAGCAAATTTTTCATGTTTAAAATAAAAAAAAGGAGTACTGATGTTGCCTAGCTATAGCTAAGTTCCAGTAACTGGGGATGCTACTCATGCTTGTAAACTGCAAACTTAGGAAGGTCATGGAAAAACTTTTCTTTGCATGACTGGTGCATTTTTCCCCTTCTGGCTAGTGATTTCAGGATCTAAATTTCTTCTCATATCCTGTGCTGGCAGTGAGGGACAGACCACAGGCACTGAGGTGAGGAGCACTGACCATGATGGACAGTATGGTGCCATTTTTCTCAGCAGCTCCTGAGCATCAGCAGGGCCAGACCCTTTCCATGGGGCATTCCCAGCACTGCTAATGCAGACAGAGCTGCAGCCACAAATCTGGAGTGTTTGTGCTGGAGATGTGCATCTCCCAGACGAGCCCCTCGGGCAGTTCTGACCTCCAGTAACACTCACCTGAGAGCAAATCAAGTCAAAGCAGGGCTCTGCAGTTTATGTCTTTGCAATGAGCCTGGCTGTCATCATGCAGTGGCCGTGGATGGCAGTCTGCACGTTGCCACCAGTGTCTCCCAGAGCCATCTGGTCTCCTGCTTCTTTGTTGGTTTTTGCTGTCACCAGATTCACTTAGTATGGCCTTGCAGAGTGAACTTTTCAAATATGGCATGTGGGCTTAGTTTACATTTTTGGCAACTTTGGAAGAGGGATGAGAGGGAAGGCTTTCTGCCTTTTGTTGTGAAGAAAAAGGTGAAAAGGCTCACAGTTTTCCAGGATTTTGGTTTTGTGTGCATTTCCTCCTATTTTTTCTTGTGTTCTCTCTCTCTCTCTTGCCGGTACTCCTTTGCTTATCACATTTGTGAATGTATGTGCCTTCCCACCCTCTGGAGCAGTGGGAGCCAGCATGACTGATGTCGGGATGGAACACTGTCGTGGTACAGGACGGAGTCCCGCTTCTCAAGGGGGAGCTGTGCCAGCTCATGTGTCACAGAATGCTAGGGCCCATTTGAAGCAATAGGTGATTTCCAATGCTAAATAGATCTTCTCTAAAATGACCATATAAGTTTAGGATGGAGCGTGTATCTTTCTACTGTTGTCTTTGCTTTTTTCCCATGACTGTAGGGAAAGGAAAAATTTTAACCTCTGGTCTGTCTGATGTCCCGCTGTTCTGGAGAACATTTTTTGCATCGCTAAGGCTGGGTCTTTAGCCTGTCACATAGACATCCCTAGAGAGCAAGGCTGACGTGCTGTTGAGACCTGAGACAGTCTAGAAGTAGCTTGCTGGACTGGCCACTGGGCTGTCACTCAGCACAATGATCTGTGTGGGCCACTTCACCCTCGCTAGGTGGGCTTTGCTGCCCTTGCTCACATTTGTGCTGCTTTTCCCAGACACGCTGCCGCCTGACCACGGTCACTGTGGCACTGCTGTGAACTTGTCCTCAGCTTGTTCTTGTTTGTCCTTTTGTTGTTGCTGCTATCAAATTCAGCAGGGAAAGAGCATGATGAGATGTTCTCAGCGTTTCTGGAAGCTGGAATCCTATTTTGTGCGCAGGGTGAGTAGAAGACACAGAGGACCTCAGTGCCATCCCATCCCCAAGTAGCTATAACTAGGAAGGAGAGACTGGGTACCTCTTGATGTCTTGTCTATTCTAGGAGCTTCTAGATGCACTTAATACTATTTTTATGCCACTGGAGCTGTAAAATAATTCTGGGCTTACAGTGCTGGAGGGGAACTGGCTTTTAAACAGATGTCCAAGTGCAAAAATTGACTCATTTACCAAAATGCTGAAGAGATGCTCCCACCTTGGAGATATTCAAAAGACATCCGAACATGGACTTGGGTAACCATCTCTAGGTGGCCCTGCTTGAGCAGAGGATTAGACAAGATGACCTCTGGAGGTCCCTTCCAACTTCAACATTACTGTGGTTTTCTGAAAGCCTACTTTGGCGTTAAGAGCTTAACCCATCCTTTCAAGTGAGAGTTTTGTCAGCTTCATCCCAGTCCATTCTTCTTTCTTCTTCCTTGTTCCCAGGATGACTTAATGACATGCAACACCAGTTGCAGTGGCTGGTGTTGTAGCACCCTGAGACACTGTCCTGACCCATTAGCCTAGTGAGCTCACTGACAAGGGCAACCTGTGTCTACAGCCAGTGGCATCCTTGTTACACCTTTGCTCATGAATGCTTGTTTCTAGTGAACAATGATTATTTTATTATGACTCATTAACTCTTTCCTCTCTTGTAGGTAGTGTTCATTGTGGTAAAATACCGTGGCTTTGGTTCAGATCCAGTCAGATGCACTTTGCAGTTATTATAAGCCATTAAAGCTCACCGAGTCTGGGGTTTTGTTCTGTTTCCCATGCAGTGCCTGTGCTGTTTGGTTTCCAGCAACACATGGTGTTTATATTCATGACTGGCATTACCGTTGTGATGGTGATAGGGTTTGTGTTTCTTGCCTTGTTTGATTTATGTTGTGGCTGGCGTGCATGGCACGCACATGTCTTGAAATAGAACATGACTGGGTTTTTTTGTTTTTACGTTAGAAGCACTCATGATTTAATTTAGCATTTTGAATAATCCTGCATTTGCAGGGAAACCTGTGTCATGTCACTCCTTTGATAACTGTATTAGCTTCAGACATTTAAGTCTGCACTTCAAAATCATTCTCTGTAGACATGTGTGGTTTTCAAACGTCTCATGTGGTTTCCTGCTTCCCACCTTGTCCTTGGCTCTTCTTTCTCCTTGTGTTCTCCTTTGCTTTCTGCCAAATCTCTCACCTTCCTGCACACTTGCGAAGAAAGTTCTCTGCCATCTTTTGCCATCCCAAAGATCCTGTGATGCTCCTGCCTCAGGGTACATCAGTAGTGCAAGGATCACCTGTCTTAGAGGAGATAGTTTTAAAGGACCTGCAGTGGTAGGACACCGGGTGCAGTGGGATGGATCTGAGCTGCTCTCTGGGATGCTGCATTGAGGCTCCTGCTGGTTCCAGAGCTGCTTGTCCAGGTGTATCTTAATTGTTGTGTGAATGCATTACAGACCAAAAATGGGAAAGCTGAACTCAGCACGCTGGGAATGTTCTCCTCTTGTCTCTGCATCCTGGCTGTGCCTCCCTCCATTTCAGCTCAGTCTGCCTTTGCAGCTCTCTGAAGCACTGTGCACACAGCACCCAGACATCCTGCTCATGGAGGCCTGGCAGTCTACTGTGTCCTGGTGGTTTTGGGAAGAGCCAAGCTCAGGCAGAGGCTGGCATTCCCATGGCAGGAGCAGCTGGAGCTGTGAGCCCAGCCTGCCCTGTGCTGCCCTTCAGACATGGTGGAATCAGCAGGAGCCAGCAGCTATGGGGTGTGCCAGTCCCAGTATCTGCTTTTCCTGTTCCCCTGCCCGGGGGAGGCAGGTATCAGGCTGGTCCCTAAGCAGAGGGGAGGATGGCAGGATCTGCCATCAGGCTCTTTTTCATCCTTTTTTCCTGTCAATATCATAGGCCACGCAGGGCAACAGGCACAAAACTGAGCTTGCCTTGTACAGCCATGAAATCTTGAGCCAGTCCTTGCTGGAAATAGGAACTGAAATAGGAGCTTAGGAAAGTATTCACCTCTACCCTAAAACACAATTTGTGGTACTTTTCAACCAAAATAAAACAGAAAGAATTTTAAAAGGCATGTAAAATTAATGATAACTCCTCTTTTCTTCTCTGTCTTTCCCAGAAATAAACCGTTTTCTCTATTTTTTGAGGTCATACCCTGGTTACTGCTGGACAAAACCCAATCAGATGGTAAATCTGAAGACAGTGATGGAGTGGAAAATATATCAAGATCTCTGAAACCATTACAACATTTTAATTACATGCTAAACTGGTTTTTCCACAAAGCAGTAGCCTCCCAGATGATGGGACTGAGACTCAAGGCTGATAATAGCTGCTGATGCCCAGGCTGCAGATTGTGTGGTCAAACCCTTCTAATCAGCTTCAGCTAATAGTACTGCTAAACCACTGCCTTACTTATCTCACGATATTTTATAGCTATAATAATTATTTCATTTGACCTTTTGTTGACCACTGTCATTTACCGCATGTTTTGGCACAAGGCAGGCCTATTACTGGCATTGTCCTCCCACCAGCAAGGAAATGGCATGACCTCTGAAGACTGACAAATAGTTGGCTTGAGTTGGACCCTTCATCACAATCACCAACACCATGGTCCTTTAATCTTTTCATTGCTAAGGGCAGTCTGACATGTAAGACTGAAGGGTGGAATGAGAAGCTGAGGGTAGTGGGAAGCTGTGTTTAATCTCTAGGGCTGCTAGTCTGGGTAAGTTGCACTGGCAGGGTCTGGAGGTGCTTCCGTCATCTCACTGCGTGTGTGTTGTGTGTATCAGGACATAGATGTAACTGGCTTCGTTTTCAAATAACAGCTCTGACGAAACACAGGATGAGGAGCATGTGCTATTCCCTGATGGCTGCTGTAAGAGACATCTCTTTTCCTAGTCACTTCTGGATTGCTGGGTATCTTACAGGGAGCAGGCTGAATTTAGGGGTTACAAGGACTAATAACAAAAGGAACAGAAGTTCCTGGGTCCCCATTCCTCCATCGCGGGTCATTAGCAGGGCTGGGACTGAGAAACCTGGCTGGCGTCTCTGCTGCTGGAGCTGTGGTGCCAGCTGGAGTGTGTGGAGGGGACAGGTTAGGCAGAGGAGTAAAATGGGATTTAGTGGCTTTCAGAGTTCTTTGCTGAGAGCAGAGGACAGAGACTTCAGTCTGGGCTCCTGTTCACAAGGACTGTTTTCTCTGACTCTTGCGTCCTGTTATTTCTCCAGTCACCTGACACCAATGTGTCTCTATCCTCTCCATCTTCAGTTCCCGGATACCTGCTCTGTCCTCTGCCACCTCACACACAGTCCCTTCCATACCCTGATCAGGTTTTTCATTCCCTGCAGCCTGTGTGTCCCAGCGAGTGTCTTCTGATAGCTCAGTGCTGTAGCTGCTTGGTGGCACAGCAGGTCACACGGCTGGCTGGAGCGCGCTCAGGCGCTTGGTTAGCTGGCACAAATCTCTGTGTAGAACAGCTCTATAGGCCTCTGCTGATTGCTCCATTTGTGCGGTTGAAAACATTGCCACAATTTAACTTCTAGAAATGTCTGATCCATTTATCTAGCATGATAGTAATTGGGAATGGAGGGAGCAACCTCAGTCATTTATCTGTGTTTATTAGGCATGAGAAGAAGGCTCAGGGCATCCCTGTGTAGTATTTTCAGACACACCCATTGATATCTGAATGTCACAGCAGCAGCTGATCTTGGTTTCTCCTGTTCTAACACAAGGCTGTTGCAACATGCACACAAGCAAAGAGTGTGAACGTGTTCAGAAGCCAGTAATTTGCAATTTGCCCCATGTTGGAAGAGGAACACGCTTGCAGCAAGACACATTTTGTTACTGCCACAAGAACTGGAGACATTTCCCATTTGTACATTACATATTAGCACATACTTAAGTTGCTTATGAGCAGTACAGACTTGTCTAAGCTTTCATTTGATTTCAAGTGTGTTTCTTCAGGAGGTTTACTTTTATTTGTAAATATGTGGAACCTTGATTTATTTTTGTGTGTTTTCTCAAGTGTTTAAAAATGGCAAAGTATATTTGGATTCAGACATCCCTACATTCCTGTCTTGTTTTTTTCTTGTACATTTTAGCATCAGTCTGACTAACAAAGAAGTATTTAATGCAATATGTTTGGTTGGTGATTTATTGGAGTTGAAATGTAGAAGGAAAATGTGAAAAGCATGCCAGAATTGAAATGTGTTTCAGAATTTTTGCAAAAAATGCTTATGAAAATATTTTTGTTGGTTTTGCTTTCTGACTGAATACATTGCAGGGAATTCCAACTGAAAACATACCTCTACAATTTGCCTAAACCATGTTGGAGTTTTATTTTACAAAGAAGAAACAATTCCAAAGTGGTTGTTATTTAGACTTTTAATTTCTTTTCCAAGTACAGCTTGATGGCAATAATCAACTTCAAAGAACAAATCAACCACTGGTTAAATGTTCCAATATACAAGTAGAGCTTATGAATTTGCTATTTATATAAATGTGTGTGCATGTCTACATTTTATCTTAGATCTATATAGATGCAGTCTGCTGCTTGTTTTACTGAATAGTTTTAAATTTGCCATAATGGCTGGGTTTGATTGCAAGTCAGTATTTTCCATGGTGTAATTATCAATGAGACAGAATCTTTGTGCAGTTTAAAAAAAAAACCCACAACCCACTGTTGTCCTTGCAGTACAACATTAATATTGATTCACTGAAATCCAAAAGTCATTAATAATACTTGTGATTCAAATAATTTTGCTTTCAAAACAGTCCAGGCTGCTTTCACAGGGCTTTCCCAGTCCATCCTGGGCAGACGAGTGATGTGGTGTCCTTGTGTCAGGCTGGCCTCAGCTGGCAAGCTCTGCAGCTGTCACTGGGCAGCACCCTGGCCGCTCTGTGCTTGCAGCCTCACTGCGAGGAGCTCCTGGGCGCTGCAGGTGTGGCAGGAGCTGCAGCATGAGGTGCCTTTAGGGTTGCTCATCTCCTTGTTGCTGTAGGGCTGGGACACCCCTACGTGCCTCCCCACCCCGCACTTCTGCCTTGGAACTTACACAAATATCAGCAACAAATTTTTAATGCCTTTTTTTTTTTTCCCCTTCTCTTCTCCCAAGCATCCTCTTTGCAGACATAGAGGGTTTCACAAGTCTGGCCTCCCAGTGCACTGCTCAGGAGCTGGTCATGACGCTGAACGAGCTCTTTGCGAGATTCGATAAGCTTGCAGCAGTAAGTTTTCTATTATAATTTTGTTTCCTCTTGTTTTCATTATCCTGTTGCAAGAATGACATACTGTGCTGGTTCACTGGATTTCTTAAATATTCACTGCCCTAAAAGGCAAGCTATTGCAAGCATGAATATAAGCTGAATACTTGTTTCTCCTTTATTATTCTTATTTTTTTTTAGGAGAACCACTGTTTACGGATCAAGATCCTGGGTGATTGCTATTACTGTGTGTCTGGGTTGCCAGAAGCAAGAGCTGACCATGCACACTGCTGTGTTGAAATGGGAATGGATATGATAGAGGCCATCTCGTAAGTACCGTGTTCCCCACAGAATCTTGGAACAAAGGCAAGTAGATTCTCTTTCCTGTTAGGTCTTCTTTACATTAGGAGCAAGGTAATGAAACCAGAGAACTCTGGCCAGCAAAAAGGGAGACCAGCTGGAACAAAAAAACCAAAATGCTGTAAAGGTTTGACAGCAGCAAAACAGACACTTGTGTCCATACAGCTGTGTGGATATCAGAGCTCAGTCTCTTGATGAGAAAGGCAAAGGTTACTGTAATTACTGGAAGCCTCATTCCCAAAGGAGGACTCCAGTGAATTGCAGAATTGTGAATTCACAGGATTAATAATAACTTTATTAAATTTCAGTCACTGTTCATTTATATGTCTTTAAACCAGTTTTTTACTCACCTTAAAATTGCTCTGCTAGGGTCTGTCTTGTGCAGTTCAACAAATCCTTCTCTGTGTGTCCCTATGCCAAAAGGGTCAGACTCAAGGCTTTCTCACTTTAGTGAAATTAATTACTGAAATAAAGCATGAAGTTGGTCTGGCACAGACTGGGACAGATTCATTGTCTATTTTCTGTATTTCCATTTACTTCCCCATCTTTATTTTTTTTCTTTTAAAACCTCTGGTGATGCGCTGCCTGCTCCTGAGGTCAGACTAGCAACCATATTAGTCCAGACTGTTCCTATCTTTAGAGAGTAACAAATAGGAGACCCATATCTAGTTTTATTACTTGGAGGATTACAGACAGTGTTGAATATTGTTTGCATTGTACATGTGCTTTCACAGGCCAGTTCTTTCAGAATTCAGGGAAGGAAGATTTATTTGGTCATCTTGAGTGTATGCAGGTTTAGGCACAAAGTTCAGTCAGTTGTGCTTGGTAACTGAACTGACCTTGGTATCTACACCATCCCTGCTGCGCAGACTCTTCTGCTTTTTCCCTTCTCTTCTGTTTTTTTTTTTATTTTCTGAAAGCATCTCCTGAAGTATTAGTGTACCAACAGAGAAGTAGAAGGTCTCTAGGCAGTTCTCCTCTTATTCCATACAGTAAATTGATGGAGTTTCCACTTCAGCTTTGATAAAATCTAGAGGTACCTCCTTGCTGAGCTTGGTACAGTACATCCTTAACCATTTGAATTTCTGCAAGGACATCAATACACTCCCAGAGTTTTCAACCTCATTTTCATAACACAAATACATAGGGTGCAAAGCAGTGTTTCCACCCAGGAGGCCCCATTCAAAGCGCAGTACGCAACAGCATTCCCTTGCTTTGTATATGGTGTACGCTGCCAGGACTTTCTACCTTTTCTTTCCTGCTTTTAAACTCCACTGCCTTGCACCAGTCTCCTTTTGGGGTTTGTATGCAATATGCAAAATAAAAGGAATTGCAAGTAACTAGTTTCCAGTAGCCCTTGAAAGAATGCTATTTCTTCCACATGAAATACAATTAAGTAGCAGGTGACAAAGGGTCTTGTCAAACACAAGAAGCAGCAATCCTTAGCCACCAGCCCTGCAAACAGAACACTGTGTTCATTGCCCAGCAGCCGGTCTGATGAAATCCAGAGGTCTTCACATCTTGCTGTGTAATTCCCCACAAGGCTAAATAACACCAGGAAGTCTAGACTTCATTGATTAACTGCAACCCACCTTACTTGGAATAAACACAGAGCTGAAGTGCACTCAGTGTTTGTTTACAAACAGCTCTTCAGCAGCCTTTAAAAGTTGTTTCCTACTTGCTGTATAATGAATGCATTTAACAATCTTATCTCTTTATAAGTCTGGAAGGTGACTCTGTTCTCACTACCCCTGCTCTCCCTCTTCCCCCCTCCTCTCCTAAGGCGCAAGATAAGAGGTTTCACAATTAAGGTAACCAATAGCTACTGAACATTTGATTGCAGGTAACAAATAACTACTGAACATTTGATTGCAGACTTCACCAACACTGGGCCCTGCCTGTAGGCTGATTTCATCTGTGTCTAATAACAGCAGGGAGTGTTACCCCAAATAGGAAATATTTCAAGAAAATTGTATTCACTGTACTGCTGGTATAAATGAGCTGAATAAAAGGAAGGTAACAAAGGATATTTCATTTTTCTATAAAGAATAACCAAACTTATTTGTTTGCTGCAAAGTCTGGACAAAGTCACCTGCTCATCAATGGCTCTACTGAGAAAAGTTCTCTGATCTTTTGTCAGTAGCACGGCTTGGCACAGGGTTGTAGCACCCAGTGGAGGAGGGAACTGCAGCTGTGTTGTTCCTGTCAGGTTTATGAGTGCAGCTACATTTTTATTACTGCAGTTCCTGTTCTTTTCCCAAGTGCTGTGGTTGGAGCTCTTTCAGTTCACAAGCCTGTAACACCTTACCCATATCAGCCTCCTTTACCTGCTAGACAATCTCTGCTGCTTGTTAATAAAAATAATGAATGTCACTTCAGTGAGTAGGTAGTGAAACATAAGATAGGGATTATAAAGAGAAAGGAACTCAAAGAGGATAGCAGCTGTTTCAACAAGAAGTCATCTTGGACACTGTTTTAAGGGACATATTGCACTGCTAGGAGTGAACTGAAGTCCAGAACTGGTCTGTCTTTAATCATGCAATTTCATTAATAACTAAAGCATAACTATTAGAACTGTGTTGATGTTAGGGTGTTGGGAGAACTGACCTATCCAGATGATATCTAGAAAGGACTGGATGAACCTGAAAACTGAAGAGATTGAAATCTGATAGGTATAAAGTACTTCTTTGCTACAAGGAACTTACTACTCAAAGGAAGGGACAGTGATATGTGATGTAGGTGAACTTGCCTGTGAAACATGGACATTCTGGGAATGATGTGATTGGAAATAACAGGAAGCAGAGTTGTTCTGAAGGCCTCATCAAGGCTTTCCCCTACCCACACTCCTAAATATATTTTTCATGTGAACAGCTCTTGAAGTTAACTTTTGCCCTAAAGGGGAAAAACCCACAAAGTGTTCCAGCAGTCTTTTTGGGAGTAAGCAGAGCATCCAAAACCTCATTACAATCAGAACCTGAGTATTTGTAGCTACCTGTTTGGAATGACTGCAATAGATGTGGTTGTCTGGTTTTGCTGCTGTAAGGCCCATTCAAGCTTTCCAGCTTCAGTGGGGTATTTCACACAAGTATCATATTTCATCTGTGGAAGAGTTGATCCTTGGTGCCATACAGACAAATTAAGATCTCTGAAATCATTTCCTTTCACTCTTTGCAACATGCTATTACTCTTAATGAGGCCAAGTGCTGGCACGTTATGTCCAGCTTTGGTATGGAAATCAGAGACCAGCACTTTAATCCTTTTACTGCCCCAGAGATATTTTTTTTATGAGTTCTCAACTTGATCCTGAGTTCAGTGTACATGGATTTACTCCCAGAGCTCCACATTCTAATTAGTGCTCTTCTTGGCCAGCCTGGCCATCCAAGAGCAGTACAGCTTGTCCAGTTTTGTTCTGTTGGCCTGTTGATGTGGATGAGCTGCACAGTGTGTATGTGTGAATAATTTATGGATCATTATGGATTTTTGTGTTCTGGGTGCAAGTTCGTGCTGCTGACTGCAACCATTCAGTTGTTAGTAATGTCCCTTCTCCCCCATGTCTCTTTTCAGACTAGTCCGTGAGGTTACGGGCGTGAACGTCAACATGAGGGTTGGAATCCACAGTGGGAGAGTTCACTGCGGGGTCTTGGGCCTTAGGAAGTGGCAGTTTGATGTGTGGTCCAACGATGTTACATTAGCCAACCACATGGAAGCAGGAGGCAAAGCTGGGTAAGTTGCTTCATCAAAGCTGTTGTGTTTATCCATGAAACTCCCACACTAAATGTGTAAGAGTAGTGGCATGGCTAAATCAGTTGGGGTTTACTGCTTGTTTGTTCCAGTACATGGAACCCATCCCCGACAGGACCTGCCTTTCTAGGTGATAACTTTTCAGAGTCTACAGAACTTGCTTGTCTTCTGTCTCATTCAAGGCGCATCCACATAACAAAAGCAACCCTGAACTATCTCAATGGAGACTACGAGGTGGAGCTGGGCTTTGGAGGGGAGCGCAACGCTTATCTGAAGGAGCACAGCATTGAGACCTTCCTGATCGTACGGTGCAGCCAGAAGAGGGTAAGACCAAACAAACTAATGCAGGGTCAGGTACTTTAATAACTTGATGTTTCTGACACACCAAAGTAGAGCCTTTATAGACGAGACAGTTGACATTCAGTGACAAAAATTCCTGTTTCTCTCTCCGCTTCCTGAACTTTTACGTCCCTAGAAGGGAATAGCCACCATCTACATAAGGGGTCTGCATCAAGCTCTTTCTAGTTCTCTCAAAGAAATTGTCCTCAGTTGTTTTCAAAATCGTGTTGAAGAATGTAGTTAATGTAGATATGTATTTTGTAGAAGTACTTAAAGGCATAGATTAAAACCACAAAGATCTTTTCTCTGTCAGATTACAGCGGTGATTTTGTCTACCTGCTCACCAGATGAATGAACATAAAGATTAGAGCAGTTGCTTTTCAGCCTCTCTTTCTGAAGATGGGAAAAACTGGTCCACTGTAATGATGGATGATCATTGTGACAGTAAGATGAGATCATACCAACTGTGACACTGGTCAGGCTGCACAAAATAAGGCTATGAGGGCATGACTGACTTGAACTTGAATCACGTCAAACTCAAGCGGACTTCAGTCAATATATCTTCTTTTTTTGACACTGCCAATAGCAATAGCAAATTATCACTAAAGAGTATTCTTTTTAAAGATGGTAGACTGAAATACTAGAAAAGGACCTTTTTGATCTAGTTGAGCATAGCCAATAATATTTGTCTTAGTAATTTCTACACTGTAGCCACTACTTTGCTCTTCACATTATGGGCAAGCATATAGAGATTGGCCTGAGTTGAAAATAATTTCATATGTTTCTGAATCTAAAACCAATTAAACCTTCCAGCATCTGTAAATATGACTGCCATGAGACTGAGTTAGTGTTTGTGACATATTCCAACAGCATGGTTGATTTGAATAACTAATACCTGTACAGAAAGGCTTTGCTACCATTGCCTCATTTCCTGAGAGAATGGAAGCCTCAAATCTCCTTAATGGATATTGTGTAAAAAATCTCCAAGAAAATCCCTTATCATCTACTAAAGAGAGAAGCTGATGTGTTGGTCTCTATCTGCTCATAAAATAAATCTCATTAACAATTGTCAATCTTCGAAAGAGGATTAGAACTTGCAGTGCAAGATTATTGTTCCTGAGCATCACTGCCTGTCAGTGAGCCAGCTGATGTTTATACCTAAATCACTTCCTCTCTGCTGGGCAGATTTAAGAATATAATTCAAAATACCTTTCTGGTCAGACCCCATCTCTTGGAGTGGAGAACCTATACTGGCTTCTTAAATCATGCAGTCACCGAGTTGTCTGCGTGTTCTTGTGGAGAACCGAAAGTTTCTCTAGAGAGAAGAGGAAGACATAAGATCAGGATTCTGCTGCTTGCAAGTGTAGACAAAAAACCTCAGAAACAGAGATTTCAGAGTGCTTGGCACCTGACTTCATGTCTGAACACGGGATGTATTTTGAGTAGGAGATTGGACAGAGACGCATAAGAGATGTGGATTCTGTTCCAAACAGATTTTGAGGAACTTCCATCTTTATGCCTTGATTTGCCACAGGAAAATAAAATGGGCAGTTCTTTCAGTGCTTCATATGCATTTATTGCAGCTCTGTGACATAGTGCAGCCCTTAGCTGAAGTCTCTAGGCACTACTAATGTGCTGCATCCCAGAGCAGCTAAAAATTGGAACATTTCCATGACTTATATAATTATTGGGCTAAACTGAAACAGAAGAAAGCAGCTACCCAGTGTCATGGCTATTAGGTGTTTGGCATTTGAGGAGTTTCTGGTTTGCCCATACTGCTGCAACTTTTTTGCTCCCATAGCTATTTTTTATCTCTTTGTGAATAGTTTCTTAGAATCATAGAAAGCCTTTGATTGGAGAGGACCTTAAAGATCATCTTGTCCCAACCCCCCTGTCAGGGCAAGGACACCTTCCATTAGACCAGGTTGCTCAACACCCCATCCAGCCTGACCTTGGACACTTCCAGAGATGGGACATCCACCATTTCTCTTGGCAACCTGTTCCAGTGCTTAAAGTTCTCTCCCTGTTCAGAAACTCTTATTCACATAACGTGAAGATCAGAAGTGAGAAAAGCTTTTGCCCATTGTCAGTTCAATCACTCTTGAACATTTTGCCTGACAGCAGGCAAAGTTCTGGTACTTTACTTTTTCCTTTCATTTCTGCTTGATTTTAATGACTTCTTGTGATGTATTTAGGCAGGTTTTCAGTTCGTTCTGTTCCAGTAATGGCCATAAAATGTTCACCTAGCTCAGTGAAGAGTTCCTGTAAGCTGTGTCTGGGTTCCTGCTGTCCTCGCACATAAGGCTTGGAATTAGCATTGGCCTGAGAGCAGATCCAAGTAACTGCCTGAGCTGTTCCTCAGTTCACACAGCAGAATTATCTGGATACCTGGTTCATCAGTCCCATGGCCATGAAAACCCAACAATACCATGAGTTATGATGAATAGATAAAATGGAAGGGTATATGCTCCATACCCTTTCTGCTTACTGTTGCCATGGGGAGCCACAAACTTGAATTTTCTGTCTTGTTTGTTTGACTTTTTCATCTTGTCAATGCCATAACTTGGGCACAGAGTAAGTGAGAGGAACATCTATCTAATATTTTTGTTTCAGGAACTGAAAATATCTTCTTCTTTGAAAATATTTTTTTTCCTTTTAAAAAATGCTGTGAACTGGAATATAGTCAGTGCAGTTTTAGGGGAGAAAAAAGCTAGATTCTGCTCCCTTAGTCTTTAATAATATTGCTAGACCTGAAAATGTAGTCCTTGTTTTCTGTCTGATATGCAGAAGAGTTGCTTTCTATTAAAAGAGAACAAAATGCAAAATTTTAAAATCCAGGTTTTTGGGGGTTTTTTCTCCTTATCTTTACCTCCAGATCTGCTTTCACCTTTCTGTTTGCCCTGTCCTGTGATTCTGCTGCCCTCATGGGTGAGCTCTTGCCTGTGAAGCATATAAAAAGTGAAATTAGCAGGTTCTGCCATAAAGGTTTGTTGAATATTTTGCTGTGGTTTGTTTGCTCCCATTAGTGCTAACACTGGGCTGCTCTAAAACCTAGTTGCTCTGGTTGTCTGCTGTCTATCAGCAATTGTACCCCCTCTCCCTCTCCTTTTTTCTCCTGAGACACACTCTTATAATGTCTTCACACAACAAAGAAGAGACAAGCACCAGCTCTCACATTTTCTTGCTTATCAAAGGAAACCTTTACTTTTTGCAAAGCTGGATTTTCTCAGCATCTTCTATTTATTCCGTGATGAACTAATGTGATTCCTGATAACGAAATGAAGTTTCTTTCTGTGATCTCTAAGGGAATGATCATGCATTTTGTACACTCAAATGTCTCAAGTTCCATTTCTACTAAGTTATTCCACAGATGTTGGGTGCTAATACTACTTTTCTTCATATCTATCAAATCTATCTATCTCTGCTTCTCTTGTTAGCCAACTCTGTCATTGCTCATTTGCTGCCAGGTGAGATAAGAAAAAAATTCAACCAAATCTGCCCAGAGAGCAGTAACTGAGTAACTCTGCCAGTAACTTTCATCCAGACTAATACTTCGTTATTCAACACTGTCTCTTGCCATTTCACTAGAAACAAGCTCTTTTCCCAGCTTCATATTCCTCATCTCTCTTGGCCATTACTCTCCAGAACTGCACTTTGTCAAATGCTCTATGAAAGAAACAAAGCCAGTGAGAGCTACTGCATTTTTTTCTCTTTAGAAAAACTTGGATTCAAAGCTCTTAATCCAAACCCAGAATTTGCTGCTCTACAAGCTCCGTGTCATGATCGCTGACTAAATACTTATTAAAAATATCTGTTACCGGAACTGAAATGAAACTTGGCAGTTTTCCACAGATCTGGAATGGAGGTTGTCTTTCTGACTTCAGCACATCACGCTTAAGTTTTGCTTCCAGACATGGTTTAGTGGAACTTGGCAGTGCTGTGTTTACAGTTCTACTCAATGATCCTAAATGCAACCTAAATGATTCTATGATTCAATGCTTTCCATTAATAACCC
This sequence comes from Callaeas wilsoni, assembly GCA_013398955.1. Classification (NCBI taxonomy): domain Eukaryota; kingdom Metazoa; phylum Chordata; class Aves; order Passeriformes; family Callaeidae; genus Callaeas; species Callaeas wilsoni. Next base: position 157,255 of record VWPU01009512.1, read on the forward strand.
TATGCTTATGAGCCTTCTTCCCTTTTACCTCTAACGTGGCAGCAGTGATTACCTGGAGAAAAACAATCTGTTCCTTCAGTTCTACAGTAATGAAGAGTTTTAAGTTTGTGTTATCCTCACATGGTATAGGGTGATTTACACAGGGTGACTTCGGTTCTTATTCAGTTAATTTTCACAATCATTTGGATATGTGATTCTAATGGACTTAATATATTAGTGTGGAATAAATACAGGAATTCTCCAAGGAGATCTTTGCCTTTCTTTCTTACTGGCTTCATTCTTTACTTGAAAGTCTGTATTCCCAGATAAACAGCAATTTATCAGCTAGAATTACTAAAACTGTTGCCCACATTTTAGTGATTCCCAAACTTAACCCCTAGGCATTGCAATGGCCTGCACAAAATTGCAATGGCCTGCACAACAGTGTCTTTACCCTTCTACAGAATGGTTTTGTCTTATTCATGTTACACGGGGCCTTTTCAGCTTACCCTGCAGACTGTAGCATTCATATCACATAACTCTGGTCCTCCATCTTCAGAAATTTTATATCTGCCCTTCTGAATCTTATTCAAAACCTTTGTCCCAGTCATTATTGCTATCTTATCACTTCCCTGACATTCTTACAGTACTCCATTTAATCATTCTTGTGCTGCCCAAGTTCCTGGTGTTTGTACAGGAGCGTGTCACTTGGTGGTTGTTGCTCACTTTCTGCTCTTCTCTGAGATCAGGTACTGCACTAATTTGCAGAACCATCACAACTACTCTTCCCAGCATTTCTAATCACAGGTTAAAGCTTTACTCTGAGAAGGGTGGAAAAGTGTGTGTTTGGAGGATTGGGAAACAGACCTTCAAGTGAATAGGATTTTAACAGCACATGGTTTTAGAGCTAGTTTTGTCATCCTCAACATTGTCAAAAATCTAGGGGAATGCTTTGCTTTGAACACAAGTAGAAACAAAATGTGCCTGCAAACAGATGAGCAGTACTGCTGACCAAACATGCTGTGCTGAGCGCATGAAGTCTGCAAAGGGAAAAAATGTTTATTTTTTCTATTGTCTTTCAACTGATTACACTTGAGTGTTTCTTTTAACAATAGCAGGTACACACCAGTTTCAGAAAGGATTGTTGATGGTGGCCTTAAAACAGCTCAACAAAACTTTGGCTGTAACTCCTAGAAAAACAATTCTCATTCTTTTCTAAATAGCGTCCTGGAATTCCATCCAGCTGAAGAAACAAAATGGTCCTTTAAATGTTGAGCATGTGACTCTCCTAAAACACAATCAATCTAATGTGATGATTCCTCAATTTAACACATTTAATCAGAGCTCAGCAGGGTTCCACTCATGTAGATTTATGAAGGCAGTGGTTTGGAGCATGTAACACTACAAGAAACATCATGCACATGCCATAAGGACTTCAAGAAAATTTAAAGAATAATATGTAGCTGAATCTGATATGACTGATCCATGATCAGATTTCACTGTTGCACTGATAGTGATCAATATGTTGGAAAACCCTATCACACACACACTAAAGAAGTAACAGGCATTCTTGATTCAATTGATAAGTGCAAGAAAACCCCAGCTCTCTCTGCAGTTTTGCTGTAGCATTACTGTAGCTCAGTGTGTGGGAACTGGTGGTGGGAACACAATAAAACCCCTGGGAATCAGATTTACAGTCTCTTTATGAGGCCAGATTTGAAAAGTTCCCACAACAGCTTTCTGGAGTTTAGCCACCTAAAATCTGAAAAACTCACTGCTGTCAGAAACTTTTGCACCTTCTTCTCTTGGTAGTACCTGTAATGGGTAGAACTGAAAGGTATCACCACTTCTCTTTCTTTATTCTTCTTTTCCAGTCTTGTTATGCCTTAGGCAGCCTTGTGTGCAAGTTGTCCTTATGCTTTCACTTAGCCAGGAAGAAACAGAGGAGGCACCCTCATAAATTTCCACAGAGGAGCTGTGACCCATCTAATGCTTCATTTTTAGAGTTTGTTATTTTCATCACCCACCGAACAAGTGATTTTGCAGAAAACAAATTAGCTCAACTTTTTAAAATAACAGGTTTTATTTTTTCTTTAATAAGTATTGATGTTAACAGCAAAGTCCTATTGTTCAAGATGACATAGTAGCACATTATGTAATGTGGAAAAGCAAAAGTGCGCTGTGCTTGTATATATGTGTTTTAATCTGATTGGAAATATTGCTGAAACATAGTTCACAATCCAGTGGAAACTTCCTACAAGAGGTGGGGGGGGAAATACTGCCAGAGTTCATGAAGCCATGGAAAATTTATGGCGCCTGACCTCATGGTTAGAAACAATCTCAGAATTACATGTTTACCCATTTGTCCTGTCCTTACCTCAATCCAGATGTATGACGTCTTTTATTTCCTTCGAATTCATCAAGCAATTCTTCAGGCTCACTAACACTTGCAGCAGGTACAAGGATCACTCATGGGCTGAGAGGGGTAGTATGTCTTCATGAACTTTGGCATTAAGGCTTTTCTCAAATTCTAACCAAATTTACTAACTCATGGAGTGAAAACCTGCTGTATATCGCTTTTATCATCTGTTGATGTAAAGGCATTTGTAAAGTAACCAAATAGCTTTGCTTTTATGGGTCCCCAGACTAGTTTCAACATCTGGGTTTTTTTATTCCATTTGGTTGAAAACCCTTCCCTAAGCTGGAATAAAATGGATTGACAGTGTCACTTCTGTTATTGAAAAACAATATTTATTTGCTTGGAGATAATGAAACTGTATTTCCTACCAGTTTTCTGGCACCATATCTTAAAAGAAAGAAGCATAACTATGAAAAAGATTGCATAACTGAAAAAAACCACAAGAAAGTATTACAAATGATGGCAAAGAGTATAAAGAGCAGTGACTCTTAAAAAACAAAACCTCAAACCAACTCAAATCTGGACATCAGCATTTCATCACATTAATGTATTTTTAGAAACATTTAAAATGTCTCTCCTGGAGGTTATCCAGTGGCTCTGTCATGATTGCTCATGTGAAACTCAGCTGGTGCCAAGCGCTGGAAGTTTCAGCCGTCGCAGATGAAGCCCCGGTGGGTTCAATGTGGAGAAGAGGTGATGTGGGAGGCACTTGCTGTCCCGGGGGGCATCGATGTGGGAGCACCTGTGGTTCCCCCGACGGTCATCCCAGGAGCTGACAGCTCCCTTAGGTCTGCTCCCATGTATCAGTATGCCGGTGTGCTGGCCGGGCCAGGAGAGCTGCAGCTGGTCCGGAGGTGCCCAGCAGAGAGGAGGACACTCTGTGGCCCTGTGTGCCTCGATGGCAGCTCCCTCGCCCGTGCGGTGGAAGGCACGGAGCCACGCGCACTCGGGGCTTAGGGATTGCCCAAGCGTAGCCAGAAATTAATGAGCGAGGCGGCTCCTTCGGTTGGTATTCCAAGGGTTTATTGCAGAAACTCCTTCCAAGGGGTCTGGACACAAAGAAGGCTGAACTTCCAGCCAGGGTGCGTTTAAAGGGCGTACAGAGAGGGAGGTGGGGATGACACAGCAATGACCTATAGGAAGAAGGGAAGGGCGGGACAGGTCTGGTTACCTTTCCTTAGGAGATACAAGGGGTGTCTGTCCACTGTCAATCAGACAGACCAAGCCTACATGATTAGGTCACAGGAATTCAATGGGAGAAGCAATCCTCACAGAGGGGCATTTGACCTTTGGAGCCAGCCCACCAAACCTCTTTATCTGGGCTATGTGGCCCCCTGGGCATTCCTGTGGTTGCTTCAGTCACCACAACACTCCCGCAGGGTTTCCTTGTGAACCTCCACCTGTCATCCTGGCAGGGCGAAGGTCTCTGCTGGGAGCCTGGAGCTGCAGGACCGCTGCTGCTCGCTGTCACGGGGCCAGTTTGGCTGTGGGGCACAGGGCTCCTGTCACAAGTGGCCCCGTGTCCCCAGCCCGTGGCCGGGAAACTGCGGCCCCACGTGCTCAGGAATGTTTTGTGCCTGCGTGGTGAGCTGTGGTCTCGTGGGAAATGTCATTGTAGCTGTCTCCTCCTTGCAAGGAGAGAGAAGATGAATTCCCATGCTTGTCAATCAGGCAGCTTTCTCCAGCAGTGAATTTCAGCAAGCCTTTTAAAATTTCTTTTTAAAAACCCTAATTTAAGGCAGCATAGCACTTGACATTTAACTCTCTGGTTACCATGGAGATAACACCAGGTATTTTGCAAACTCCTGAGAGGTACAAGTTACACTGAATAGTGGGGAATCAAAATAAATAGGTATGGAATGGAGACTCCAGGCAAGAAAAGCAGTGGAGACCTACTTGTATTGTCAAATAACACTTGAACCAAAATTCTAGAGTTGAAAGCAATGGAGGCTTTCCTTTTAAATAACTCAGTTGTCTGGAAATTCAAAATTAACTATTAAGTCTGTTTTTTTCTCTAATGTTATTGAAGCAGCAATTCTCTTGAAAAAGTTTAATCTCTCAAGTAATAAACAACCATCCCTACCTTCCGAATTTTCAAGCTCTCCAGAACCGGTCTGTTTTAAGCAAGGATATAATAATTGCCACCCCTCCACCTTTTGAGTCAGTACAGGTAAATCATACAGTCCTCCCTGAGCCAGTCTGCAGTGCAGCCCTTGCTAGAAGGACTTCTGTCCACAGAACACATTCCATGTGGAAACCTGCCTGTCTTTTTGGCTTGGGACTATGTTCAAAGTAAGGACCTAATCTGCCTGTTGTTGAGCCTAGTTACTTGCTGCACTACTCTGCTCTTGGAACTGGCATTGAGCTTGAATGAAATCTGTCTGACAGATCCTGTGCTAACCTCACAGTAAACTCCCATTGCAGCCAAGAATCAAAGCCTTGATAACAAAATCAAAGACTTTGTCTAAACTTCAGGAGAATTAGTGTCAATGCCAAATTGGAAGCTAGCATTAGAGTGGGGAAGACCATTTTGACACACTCTGCAATTACATTACCCTTAACATATACACAGTTGTTTGCAAGATTTACATGCTTTCCTTAGCGTGTCTGGCAATATGCTCTTGCAAGTGTGGGAAAATATTTGCTTGTGCCTATGGAGAAAGGTGTCCTGTATTCCCATACCTTCATGGAGCTTCAAGGCTCCTGTACTTCCATCAATTCACTCTGTGTGTCGTTTCTCTTCTAAATGTAACTGTTCTTTTACTTTTCAGGGACCCTCTGTGTAGTATCTCAGCTTGGAACTGCAATTTTCTATCTGAAATTATTCAGTTTGATTCAATTTGCTAATAAAGAAAATAGATGTCTCCATTTTGGAATGCTCCCCATGTTTACACAGGTTGTGGTGGTTGTTCAGAACAAGTAAAGGAGTAAAATGATGGGCACCACTTAAAGGAAAGTGTTTTTAAAAAAAGAAAAAGAGATGGTGGACTGGGATGCTTCTGATCAGCAGCTGCTTCATAGAGTTCAAGGTGCAAAGCCAGCTTTTGGAGTGAGAGATCATAAGTGAGAGATGCTTGGAGAACCACTGCCATGTAAATGTTTCAAAATTTTTATGCATTTCTCTCTGGTTTGTATTCCAGAAAGACGAGAAAGCCACGATAGCCAAGATGAACCGCCAGCGTGCCAATTCCATCAGCCATAACCCGCCACACTGGGGTGTTGACCGGCCCTTTTATAACCACCTCGGAGGTCACCAGGTCTCCAAGGAGATGAAGAGAATGGTAAATACCTTGCTTTATGGACATTAATTTATTTTCTTCTTAGTACAGTGTTATATATCCCTCCTGCTTTGTCTGAAGGTTTTTACAGCCCCGAGGGCGTTTTCCAAATGGGGGTGGAAAATTCTACTTTGACTCCAGAAATAACAATAATCGGTACATCTGGCAGTGAGTGGTTGTGAGATGAGGCACAAGGTTGCTTGAGAGGGGAATGGCACAAAGAAGGCTCTTTTGTCTGGCTTGTCCCACATTCTGAACACTCATCCTGGCTGTGTGAGAAGACGTCACTATCTGCAAAAACTGCTCCGTAACGCGAGCGTTCCGGAGGCATCTGACACACCTTTCTGCAGCTCAGTACCTGCAGAGGTTTCTGGCCTGCATTGTCACAGCCAGCTGCTGTTCTCCTCTCCAAGCTGCGTGCCCACGGGGCCCCAGGGATGTCACTGACGTGTCTGACTCTGGAGAATACATTCTCCAGTACATGGATTAATTGGCCTAAGGTAGCAGGCATCTTCATTTCCTTCTTGTACCTTTCAGTCTTTCTAAATTAAAATGAACAAGACCTAATTACCAATGCAATTGGACTGAGAACAATTTTATGGCTTATTTTATATAAAGGTTTAGATGATATCTTTGTTTTCTGCAGTAAAGATTAAGGAGATGGTTTATATTATAGTGGCTATTTTTAATAATAATACAAATATTTAGCACCTCTACGATTGCACGCATAATCAGATTGCTCTATAACCTTATTCATGCTGGTTTGACCCTTCATGCACAGTCAAAAGTGTCTATTTGTTACTTACTTTGTTGTCTAGAGTCAAAGTTCTGCTCCAGGTCACCAAAGCCTTTATGTATTCAAAAAATTTATGAACATGAAATTCAATCCCACGGTTTAAAAATTTAGGCATAGCTATAAGCAACTGCATATGGTATCTTTTAAAGGGAAATGCTGGCACATTTATTAATAGTTGGTTCTAATATTATTCAATCTTAATATTATTTTACAGTGCTAAACCAAATTTCTTAATCTCCACAGTAATGTTTCTTTCATTTCTCAGATCTCCAAATGAGGGTTTCTGACATGAGCATACATATCAGTGGAACTGTGCATTTTTTATGTGGGCTTTTCAATAGGGTGTGCTCAATAGGTATGACATTATTAGAAGAGACTAATCACACTACCACATAATTATAATTATAAGTTTCTTTGAATAGCTCTTAAGGGGTTCTTGAAGCCTCCTGTTCAGAAACAAGGTGTATGCATGCCAAATGGTATTATGCTTCTTGGTGTTAATTACAGTTTGCCGTGTCTAGCTGGTTGTTCAGTTGGAAAAACATAATTATTTATTGAAATACCAAGCTGAGTCCTAAAAACTTCACTACCCCTCACTTGTAGGAGGAAAGAACTTAGGATTTTTTTCCTTATCTTGAGCTTTTCCCTGTAATGCTGTTTACCTTCTTGAAAATTCAGCAGCTCAGAAAGTCTCTTCTACTCAATCTGCTTCTGTACTGCCTCTTGTATTAAGCTCTCTTTTGAGAAGCTGGTGTTGCATGCATCAGGCTGTTTCTTGAAAACCAGCTGAAACCTGGTTTAGATGTATTATTTTCAGCTAGACTTTTTGTTGTTCTTATGGAGTGTTTTTTAAAATCTGTTATTTACAGATTTACAGATCTGTTATGTTTGAGGTGCCTTAGTGAAAATGCAAACATGCTGCTCCCCATGGCCTCTCCATTTTAATATCTGCTAGATGGACATTTTATTGATTAGATCACAGGAACAATTTCTCCGTCTCCTGTCTCAACTCTCTCCATGTTAACTTCTAATTTAAATATGCATTTCTTCTTACCACCCTGCTTTGCACAGTGCTTTATAATCTCTAACACCGTGTTACATGGATTCTGTGTGTGCTTGATGCATGCAGAGTGCACTCTGGCTGCAAACTGCCTGCTTAGAAATACAAAATACAGGGAGACAGAAGGGGAGCAGAACTACAGAGGCTTTTATCAGTGCTCCTCTGGGATGACATGTCATTGATCATGGTAAGCAGCACCAGCTTTCAAACCTCCTGAAATGTGCTCTTTGTTCTACATCACCCACATTTCCCCAGACCTTTTGCATGTTATTATATGTAGTCTTTCTTCTTGGAAGCTGTGAACAGGTAAGGTTGGATTAGTCAAAGTATTATGCCAAAAGTGGGCAGTGCAACATTGCCCTTCTCTTCAAGACCTAGAACTCCTTAGCTCTGTAATTTCAAAACAGATATTTATAAGGGTAATTATGAGATAGTCCTCAGGCAGGAGCCAGGTAATATTGCAGTGATGTGCAGTTCCATTATATTGATGTGCAGATATTAATGCATTTGTGTGTAGGAAATAATACAGATGGTTATGAAGGACATTGGGTTTTGTCACAAATGCAAAACATTTTACATTTTAAAGACAACCATATTTTCAGGGGAAAAAAGAGAGATTTTTTGTGGCTCTACTTACAATTCCCTGAAAGAGAATATTAAAGTTCCCTGAACTGCATTTTTGGGAAGGCACTGTTATATTTAATAGAAAACTGAATTATTTTGGCCATTTTTCTTTCCAGTGAATGCTGGCTCTGGTAGCTGTCTCTATTCTTAGTATATGTTAGCAATAGTCCGAGAGGAGACGGATTAGCATCAAATGTAGCCCTATATTCCTTTTTTTCCTCCTCTCCTTCCTCCTCTTTTGTCACAGCATTTCAGTGTGCTGGCACACCACCAATGCATCTGGTGGGGTTTGTGTGGAATGGCAGCCCAGACAGTGGTGTGGGGAGGCCTTTGGTCCCTGCTTTTCTCCACATTGTTGCTTGGACCTTAACCTGCACGGGGTCCAGCAGATTTTCCACGATGTTTCTAGTTAAAGTTTTTCCCTTGTGCACACAGGAGGTTTTTCAGACATGAATAAGACAAATTATCCTGCACATGTCCACGCAGTGGTAATCTAAAATGTCCTGGAAAACGGGAGACACTTTCCTACTCCTACCCTACCCTGGGGCCTGAGTCAGATGGAATTGCAACGTGTCAGCTCATCCCATTCTGCCCAACAGCCCCTGCACTTTCCTCATGCACTGATCTTCTCTCCAGACCGTCAAAAATCCTTCTTCTTCCCTTCCCGTTGCGCTGTTGCCGTGCAGCGCCTCCAGGGCGGCAGCAGCCCGTGTTGCACGCTGCCGATGCCGACCCCCGCTAGCCGCTGGAGCCGGCCCGAGCAGGCCGGTGGACGCGCAGAGCCGGCTCAGCGGCAGGTGCCCTGGGAGGCCCGGGAGCCTTGCTGGGAGCCCCGCTGCCGGAGCCCGCTGCCGGAGGCCGCTGCCGGGAGCGCACGGGGCTGCCCGCGCTGGTCCGGCCGGCAGCGAGCGGCCCCGCCGGGCAGCGGGAGGCTGCGCTCGGAGCGTGAGCGCGGCCGCAGCGTGCCGAACAGCGGAGCTGCTTTCTGTTTGTGTCCCGCTTTACAGCTTGGCTTCCCGTTTCCTAAACAAAAGCCGTCAGTGCAGAACCGGTGAGGGTATCTCTCTGGAAATGGAGCCTTCTGTGCCGCTCATTCCCCTAAGTCTCCATACACCAGCCTTGTCTTCCCCACTGTCTCTCTAGTCCAGTTTTTAATTGCAAAAGGGTCAAAAATAAGTGGACTTGAAAGCATTTGAGAGTACAGGTATATTTATAGCTATAACAATATTTATACACCACTGAGAAATACTTTGCTTTTCCCAGTATATATTTCAGAGGGCTTTTATAAATATTGATGAATTTTAGACTTCTGGAAATAATACTCATGTCTCAGTTTTCATCAGCAAAACAAAATTACTATTAAAGAAAAGCCAATTTGGGGATTGTAGTTGACTGTAAACTGAAAGAGGTTTGTTGTAAACAGCAATAAAAAGGCAAATGTTGATACTTTCCAAAATTACGTGGCTGTTCTAGATGACAAATTATTATCTTGCATCTTTTATTCTGCTCCGCATTATTAAGTTTGTATCCAGAAAAGCACATCCAGTTTGGCATTACAATAATTTAGGAGAATGTGGATGAGTTAGAAGATAATCCAGTGGAGAAAATTACAAATTAGCAGAGTTTCAACAGTGTATCCTCTGAAAGTGTTGAAATATTGTGTTTGCTCTAACCTAGAAGGGAGAAGACTGATTAGAAACAAAAGTCTTCAAATACAGGAAGTTTATAAGGACAAAAAATAATGATAAATCATTCTCCATGACTGTAAAGGGCAAGTTTAAAAATAATCAACCTAATTTTGTGAAAGGAAGGTCTAAGTTAAGAAAAAACTTAGATGCAAGGAACAGGCTGTAAAAGATGCTTGTGAAATCCCTGATTTTCCTGAACAGATTTTAATTATTTTATTCGGGGCTTTTCAGTCTGGAATGGCATCACAAAATCCTTTGCAAATATCAAAACAATAAAAAAGACTCAAAAAAATCAAAAATACACTATTAGGAGAATTTATAGCTAATAAATAATATATGAATAATATGAGATAGATGTAAAGATTTTAGAAAGTTTCCAATCTAGGCTGCACAGAGCTTCATGCCATGGATGTCCCCCCTTTATACAGGAGCCAGCTATACCCCCAACATTGCTGACAGACACTTGTCTAGCCCTTGTTTAAAGACCTCAAAGGGTGGAAACCCCACAGTCTTGCTGGGCATTCTCTTCAACAGTTTTATGATTTTTCTTGATGTTTTACTTCACGTTTCCTCACTTCACTTTGAAACCATGGTGCTGCATGAGCTATTTACAGTAGATAGAAGATAGTTTAATTTTCTCTCCTTTACAATTATCTTCTCTGTGGTTGAAAATTATTACCATGTCTCTGCACAGCTCTGATTCCCTCATCAAGTTTGTTCCCATTGGTGCTGTCCAGCCCAATGGTTGTTCTTGCTCCCACTGAGCACTTGCCATTTCATTGGTAAGAGGGAGTGCCCAAGCTGAACCCAGCACTCGTCCTGAGGTTTTATTAATCATGGAATTGTGGAATTGCCTGGGTTGAAAGAGACCTTAAAAACCATCCTGTTACAACCACCCTGTTACAGACAGGGACACCTTTCCCTAGACAGCTTTCTCAGACCTCCATCCAGTCTGGCTTTAAACAATTCCAGGGTAGGGCAGTTAGACCCAATGTCTAACTTTTCATGTTAGACATTGGGNATTTCAGGGTAGGGCATCCATAACTTTTCATGTTAGACATTGGGTCACAAAATGCCCCTTCAGTTCCCTGTACAACAGTGCCGTGGTGGCATTCTCACATCAGGAGTGCTGCCCAGAATATGTTGGCCATTTTTGAGGTCTTGTAACCAGACTTGACACAGCCTGATGCTGTCTGGCTTCCAAAAAAAAAAAAAAAAAAGGTGTTAATTGTGTCATGAGATCTAATCATCTGTGGGGAGTCCTGCAGCTGGATCTTAAGGTTGCCATACAGCCATCATACTTGTTTTACACTGGCTGGTATGACAGCTTAGCTTGTTTCACTGGTGCATGCTTAGGGGGAGGTTTACTTCAGAAGCAGGTACCTCTGAGTTCTTACAGTCCAATTTGAGCAGAGTGGCTAACGGGATTACTGAGTGTTGTGTAGATGCCTGGCAGATTTCCTTTCATTTTTCAGCTGCTGGAAAGGTTTAACATTAGGAAGTTTAGGAACAGAAAGAGGAAGCCCTGAAGATTGCAATACTGATATCACTCTGACCATGCTTCTGTCATGAGTCTGAGTACAGCTAATGAAGCATTTAATTTGCAGTGAAATTGTGTATGAAGTCGATGTTAGTTACAAAGTAAAAAATGGACATAAAATCAAATTGAGATTATATATGTGTAGGAAATATTACTGCATGCAGTTGTTAAAGATGTGAGATGAGGTGATAAAAAAGGATCCTGGATATGGCTGGCATGATAAAGAACAAGCTCTTTCAGGTAGGTGCTGCCTGATTCCGTGTGGTGCTGCTCAGAGCTCTGCACAGCCTTCTACATGATATTTGATTGCTTGGTTGTTTGTTTTCTAATGAAACAACACTCTAAAAGCCTGGTCATTCAACCATAACATAATTCTTTGTCCTATTCCACCCTGTCCAAAATCAAACAATTCTTTGCATTTTGCATTGTAAATACAGCTCATTTCCTCTCTTTATGTCTCCAAGTTGCCCTTACAATAGATCTTGTTACTTGGAAATCAAAACTGGGGAATATGTGCTTCAGAGGAGCAGATGCCGTAGCTGGTTCTGTGCCAATTTTACCTCTTAAATATCAGAAACAATTAAAATTTAAAATAAAGCTCAGTAGGACAAGTTTTCCTGAGACAGTAATGCAGCTCTGTCAAAGAGAATTGGATTTGAGTCCATGAATTGGGCACCGAGGGTTCACCCTCCTTCTAAAGGTTTCATTTAACTGCGGGTCACCATTATCCTCTTTTCCAGCAGTCATCTGCTAAATCTGGTAATTGCAACACTGACGTCAGCAAAGCTGGACATGGGCCCCCAATGGAGAAGAGTTTGACCCACTATTTTTTCACTGCTATTGTAGTAATCTAACTCGTAATCAAGCAGGGAGAAACTCTCAAAATCCTTTCTGCTGTAATCTCCACATATTGCTATAGATCTGGGAGGAAATTGTTACTCTAGTCTGGGTTTTATAGAGCCAATTTGGTTTTGATAGCTCTCAAACAGCAAGGAGAGGAATCCTGTCCAGCAGTTACGCTGTGTAATTTCTTTGGAGCTCACCTGGAAAAAGGGTTTGCCTGATCCACATGATCCATGGGATCTCATCTAAATGAGTGGGAGTACAATGTACTTTGCTCAAATTGTCAGAGGCTTCACACTGTTTTGTATCCTCATCTGCTAATCTAACTTTTATTCTAGTTGATCAGGACTTGCAACCATCCTTGATTACTTCTTTAAAAGAGGGATTCTTATCCCTCTTTTAAAGAACTAATCAGTGCAACAGCAGATCTACAGCTGCTATTGTGAAACCTAGATAGAGTTTGATATTTGCTTGGAAGTCTTTCACTGATAATTTTTCCACCATTCAGTACTCTTTTCTAGAGTCAATTTTACTCATATGGGAAAGGTCACTTGGACTGAGACGCTACTAAAATGTGTCAGACTGGTTTTGAGTGGGACTAAATTAAACCTGCAGAAATAAAGGTACAATTCCCCTTTATTCACAGAAACATTTCCTCTGATGTTCATGGAAGCATTGCACAGGTGGATTTGTGGCACTTACCAGAATGATTTCCAAAGCTTCCTCAAGCAGACAGTAAGCCTTAATGTCGAAAGGATGCAGGTCAGCAGGTTTGGGTCTGGGTTTCGGAGAGGGTGAGCAGCTCTGGCCAGCGCCAGTGGGCAATTTCAATTAAGGCTAGTTAGGCTTGGATCCAGTCTGTCTGCATCTGATTAGAAGGCTGTTTGACAGTGGTTTCTGGAGAAGTTTGTTGTGTTTATCATCATTTGGAGCGTAGACATGGAAGGGCAGAGATTATAGAGCCAGGAACTGATTCTGAGCATTTCTAGGACTGCTTATTTTTGTGTCTGCTTTGCAAGTTCTGATAACTGTTCACAAATGAGGCACAGAACCAGAAACAATTTCACTTGAAAATGTGACCTTTGGACTGGGGAAATTTGGATTCAGAGTTCATAGAAAACTAGAAAGCATGAGCAACCTGCACTTTTCAGAGGTGTGATTTCAGAACCAGAAGTTAATTAAGAGTAAGATGGAGAAATCCTATTTCAACCAAACTCTTTCAACCTGAACTCTTACGTTCTATAGATTTAAATCTGATGGGCCAGGCATTGGCCAGGTCTGGTCTGCCAGCTGAGGACTGTCTACAAAGTGATTTTGAGTTGAAAAAAGTAGAGGGTTTCACCATCTGTGACCAGTGCAGTGGAATGAAAGTCTATTTTTCAAGTGGGGTGGGCTGCAGAAAAGGAGCACTTCAGCTTTCCTTTTCAGACCTCATTAGTCTGTGTTCCAGCTATAGCAGACACATTAATCATTTAATCTGTTTCATAAACTGGTTTTCTGCCAGTCTGTTGTTCTGCACTTAGATACTTGTTAAATATCCTTCCTATCAGGCTTTATTCTTTCTGGACTCTGGAAACAGAAATTGTTATTTTTGGCTTGAGTGCTTTGAAGTCCTTCAGTTTTGCTTCTACATTTACACCTGACAGCATCTATCTTCATAGCCTTGTCTTTTTGACCACAGGGACAAGGCAGAAGGTACAAGAGTGCTGAAAATAGATGTGAATAATTAGTTTTGTGGTAGGGCAAACCGGGTTTGTTTTCAACAATGTCCACTCTCAGCCTGTCACTCTCCTGTTCAGTTTTCCACGGTCACTGTCTCTGTGCAGCACCTCTGCAGGTTGGCCTTAACTCTTAAAAAGCTCATTTTGTCCCTAAGTGCAAAGTTATTTCAATTTCTGCTTTAACATCATGTAAGTTCTATTTTGACTTTGTTCTGCGGATGAAAACAGGGCAAGAAAAATTAGTTTCTTTGTCATTTTTGCTCTTAAGATCTTTTCTGGAGTTGAGAACGAAGTTTTTAAGGGTGGAATTCATGCTTCCCACACACATTGCCATTAAGAAGGTCATGAAGCTCATCAGCCCCTCTACTGTCTTATTTTTGGAGTGAAATGAAAAGTTAAAAGCATATAAAATATATTCCACTTTTCTTTGCATATTTACGATATGTTAATAATTGCAGCCAATGTTCTCGAAGTTAGAATTATTATTTCTAATCGTTCTTGATTTGAAGTGTTATGGTATAGCAGTCAGCTTGTCATGTCTTTGACAAACACATTATCATTCTATTTAAGGAATCAGTTTTAATCTTCAAAGAAAAGGGCTTAGTTAATTTAGAAGTCAAGCAGAGAGATGGCAGTCATATGAGCTTTTAGCACAATAGATATTCATAAAATATCCCCCATAAAATAGTAAGCCTTAGGGGCCATAGGGACAGATGCAGTAATATAACATTCCCTCTTTTCTTCCTCCTGCACGTCTACTCCCACTGAGGATGTCAGTGTAGATTCTGAGTCACCTGACCTGCCATAAAAAAATAAGGCTTTTTTAATAATCTCCTGTAGAAAAGACAAAAGAGCAGAGCCTTCAAGGGAGTTGATTCAGCTGCTTTTGGGTTAATGTTCCTGAAGTCAAAGAGAGGACTGTCTTAGTCTCAGAGCAATTATTAAATGCTATTACCTTTGCTTTTGCCATCTGATGGCAGAGTAATACAGCCTCCTGGGGGAATGAGAAAAACACCAGTATCAGGCATGTTTAAAATGAGACTGAATAAAATTTGCATGAGGTCCTATATGCAGCAGTCCATTAGTACTGCACTCTGATAAGAGCTATCTCATGCCTTATGGTCCCTTCTAGAGGAGAGGAATTTTGGCCTTAACAAGGGCTACTTTATCATCATGATTATGGAGCTATTCTTGAACTCCTGTGAACTCCTGTCTGTCCGACTCTTGCAGCCATCACCACTTTTGCCATTTTCATCCCTGCTGACAATTCCCAGCCTTTTCTTCATAGCACCCTAGAAAACCACTGGCATTGTTTCAGCCTGCTGGGTACAAATCCATAAGCAGTCAAGAGGGGATTAATATTCTTAACTCCGGGAATTGGTTGTTTCTCTTCCTATCCCTTTACACTCCCTCTCCTAAATGACATTTTTATCAGCCTTTTTCTTTCCTGAGCATTCAGATTTCTGTATATGTTTGTGCAGAAATGCCAATTTTGATGTATCTCTGTGCAGCAGTACCCAAATGTGGGATCTTCCTGGTTGGTTTGGACGGGCGGGACGGCTATAGATGAGAGATCTCTGTGGTTAGGTCTCAGAGTATGTAGTTTATTTATGAAGGGCGTGGGTATAGTGGCCCTGCTTGGAGCTGCCAGCTGCAGCTCGAAGCAGGCCAGAAAAGTAAGAGAGCAAGAGAAGCAAAGGTAAGAGCAAGAGAGAGTAAGGGCAAGAAGAAGTAGGGGAAGTAGTGGAAGTAGTATAAGGAGAGGAAAAGAGGGAAAAGAGAGGAAGCAGTAGTAAAAGAGCGAAGGAAAAGAGCGAGGGGAAAAGAGAGCGAGGTTCTCGTTTACAATACAATAAATCTTCTTCTGTGTTGAATATTCTAATTTCCATTAACCAATCTAGTACGAGATACAGATCCTATAGCATTTACATACAGCCTATAAGAATTGTTACATTCCCATATTGCGTTACATTTTAAACTCTAGAAACTACTCTTTGGGACCCTGCTGCTAAGCCAGTAGGGTCTGCTCTGACCCTTGGACTTGTCAGCAGGCAGAGGGTATTGTTCAGTCAGAGAGGGGATTACCTTCTGCTCGCCATACCATTGTTTTCCAGTTGATCAGTAACTAAGGTTTGGTATCTCCAAGCTTGCTTTCATTTCAATCTCACTTATAGTTTCCATATTCTCAGCATCTTTTGCCAGGCAATCATATTTATAAGGCTTTCCTGTTTCATCTTCCCCAACACTCAAACAGGCTGAGTCCAGCCCCAGCCCAGCTGTTCAGCCTCCAGTGGGAAACAGACAGGTGGCATGAAGGGTGCTGGAGAGTGCTTTTAGCCCCTCTTATTTCTCTTTCCTGCTTGAGTCTGGAAAGTTGGCTACCAGATTATGAGTAGGAATGAAGGCAAATCCATGTAGACCCTATTCCTGCAGAGTTGGTCGTGTGTGTATCCTGTGTATAACAGACCATTGCAATTGGTGGGAGCAGCCTTATGCTGAGCCAAGGGCTGAAGATACTAAACTATTTGCCAGCTATGGAACAGAAAAAAAGACCAATCTGTCGTTAGTGCTCAAGCCTTGTGCAAGGGGAAGGAAATAATTTGAAGTGCGGATTTTTCAATGAACCGAGCGTGCCCACGGAACGGGCGGAGGTGAAAGCACATTAACCAAAACCCGGGGGAAATTTCCCTCCCAGCCCAAACCAGGGCGGGCAGCGTGACCCTGAGCGTGCAATCCCCTCCTCCTCCTGAAAGGCTTCTTGGTGAGTGATTGAAACATGGATGCTTTAGAGGAGAGGGAGGAGGATCTCTGGTCACAGCCAGATCCTAGAGGTATATTTGCTCTCTATCCTGGCAAAGTCTCCCAGTGCAAATAAGAAAGATATCCTGTAATAAATGACCAGTTTTTAAGAAGCTGTGTTTAAGGATTTTTTTCCTAAAATAATCCCACAGACCTTTCTCCATAACAATTCCATTTTTGGAAATTCTGCTTGAAGAATCTTTAGTATTAAATGGGAGCGTTTGAAGTGAATCATTTAATTTGCTTAACTTAAAGAGGTTCCTACAACATTTAATTTTAAGCTGATTCTCTCTAATTAAAGTTCAAGTCACTTTTAAATATTTAGCCTCATTAAATGAAGATCCAGGAAAGAAAATGTGATAGTCTTTTCCTTTTCTGCTTTACCTGAAATATGTATCTTTTTGGTCTTTAGTTTTGAAACACCAATTTAATTTGAGTTACCAGCAAGAATAATTTCCAGAATTTCAAGCACAATTTAGTATTGTAAATTGAAAAGCTAGATCAATGAATTCTCTATTATTTTAGAACCTTTCCTTATAACAGTTTTGCTGAGGGAGAGAAGCAGGGCAGAATCAAACTCCATGTGGGTTAAGTGTTCACACATATAAATGGGCAGTTAAATATTATTTCACACTTGAAATATTGGGGAATTTTTTGACGATGTGCTTGCTGAGGTGTTTTAGTAACTTGACCTGGTTGGCCTGTGTCCTCAAACTTGTGCATCTCGAAGGCAGGAGTGTGAGATCTGTGTTTAGTTTGAGGAATTCAGTGGGATGGATGGTTACACAGCTGGTTGTGAAGATCAGACCATTTTAGGGGACTCTCCCACTGCAGTCAGTCATTCTGTTCCCAGCTGGCTAAGTTTGAAAATGTGAACTTGATATCTATCTAATAAGCAAGTACTGGCCGTTTTCTCACTGGTTCTCTCTGCTTATTTCTTGGCTGGTGGCTATTCATGCTATTCATGTTCAGTTGATTTTCTTTTTTTTTTTTTTTTTGCAGCCTAACTGACTATGACACCAGAAAAATTAGTGAGCGTTCTGTCTCCATGATTAATCAGTGAGCTTTCAGTTTTGGCACTGTGTTGTAGGATTACTTAGAGGATAAATAAATAAATCAATCAGATATTTCTGACAACTGTAAAATAATTAGAATTAGGCAAAAGAAGAAGGAAAAAACCACGCAACAAAAAGTTGAATGATCATACTTCAATGTGAAATCAGAAAGTACTTTTTTTTTTTTTTTTCTTTGCTTGGATAACTGGACATGCTAACTTTGAATCAACATTACTATTTCCTTCTTCCCACTGGATCTGCTGCTGGTAACATGGGACAGAGAGACTTCCTTGATCTGAATTTCCAATGGGTTGAGTTGAAGTGGCAGTTTCTGTTTAAGAGTGTGGTTTTAGTCCTAAACGGAGTACGTAAAAATGGAAATCGCTCTCTCCATGAATCACAGTCCTGGCTGCTGACCTGAGTGACAGACCTCACTTTTTCCCTCTGGCAAAGCTGGTGCTGTTCAGGGACACTGTGTTGGCTTTCTCTCTGCCATGTGGCCACATTGCTAACTCATTGCAAGGGCAAACTCTGTTCTCATTTAGTATCTGGTCAGTGTTGTTGTTTCTGATGGTGTTGGACAAGGCGGCTGTGGGAAGACTTTTGCCCAAAGCTGTTTTCTTTTCCACAGTCAGGATGGATCTCAGTGTGCTGAACCCAGAATGGCTGCTGCTGCAGGTCCAGCAGCTGGAATATCCTCACGTGCCCTGAGCACTTTTGGCCTGAGGTCTCTGGGAGAAAAACAAAAGCAATTCTTCATATCTCCCAGCTACATTTGTTTTATGTTTTGGAACACAGGGTACAAACTCTGTGCCTGAGTATTTGACCCTACTTGTCAAATATACAACTTTTCTTGACTACAGTTAAATTTAAGCCAAGATGTCAGAGGGCATATTTTGTTTCAGCCCATGCAAAATGGCAATTTTGATGCAATTTGGTCTGTTAGGTATGTTAATGCTAAACATATAAACTTATGCCTGCATATATAATTTTGTCTAAGGCCTTCTAGCCATTAAAACTATAGATGACTCATAAATACACTTAGTCAATTCAGGTGGTCCTGAAAGGATTGTAAATATTTGGGCTATTGCAAATATTATCAAAAATTTCTGAAATCTTATTCAAGAAAACATGTTCTGTGTGTGCATGTGATGAGGAGAGGAGCAGGGAGACCCCTGAGAGAGATGAAAACCAAAATGCATCAATTGCCCTTAGCTGAGCCCTGACATAAAGCCTTGTTGAATATAGAGGTTGATTTCTGTTATTGTCTGAGTTTGTTTCAAGTAAAATACATCCTCAGTTATAAGATCAGTACAATTTCCATTGTATCATTTGTAATGGTGACTGCTGAAAAGAAGACACCTGAAATAAAGTGTGCCAGCAGTCAGCTGAAACATTTCCTTTATCTGCACTTCCATGAATTTATATCTGAAGGAATGTGTTTTTCCAAAGCTGCGCTGTCTGCCCGCTGACACGGCTGCACAAAATATTGCTGTGGGTGGGTAAAGCCGTCCATCCACACCTAACAAATGAGTGCCCTGAAAAGTCCCCTGTGAAATGCCGTTCCCGGGATGCTTTGTGTGCTCAAGGTCAGCCTGTTTGCTCACCCTTGTGCCCTTTTCCTTTCTTTCAGGGTTTCGAGGACCCCAAGGACAAGTAAGCAAATTTACTTCTGTCATACACTGTTATGTTTACATGTTTGGGATTTTTTTCTCATATTAAAAAAGGACAAAAATTGGTGCCTGGAAGCCAAAAATAATGCTTGGACTCCCCAGAGGTTTGTCCTGGAGGGACAGCCTGGATGGCCAGTTGAGGGCACTGGATTGACTGATGTGCATTCACAACAGCCACTGCCCTCAAAGCATTTATTTGTTTAGTGGTTCTAACTTGCTTTTATAATTAAAATGCTTTTGCTGCACTTCCCCTTGCCCTAAATAATCTTCACTCTTTGAAAATAACCCAAGACAAGATCTTCCTCTAAAGTATATCTAAGTATTGGACATCTCCAATGAGAAAAGTTTATGTATGCATTGAAATGCCTGTATAGTTTCTTAGTTTATTTGTATATATTTTATATTACTCAATATTGCACATTACTTATTTCTATATATAAAAATACACTCAGAAATGATAGCTTGTTTGAAAAAGTAAATTCAAAGTTTCATGCTCTAAAATATAGCAAAATTTTAGCAGCATTTTCATTTTTTTACCTATAGAACTTTAGAGAAATTGTTAGAATAACAATTGAATGAGCATGGTATTTTGAAAAATTTCCTTTGGAGGAAAAAACCCAAATACATTCACTTTTTAACGTCTACAACTGGACATAAAAGCATTTCTTGTATTGAAGGTGTCTAGAATAATTTCACATTCAGTCCTGATGAATGACATTAATGATAAGCTTGCTTAGAGCAAGTTAGGCAACAGTAGAGGAGACTGATGCCTAAAATATGTTGCTGTTGCTCCTTATGATGTTTCTCAGGCTGCTGGTCAGGGCTGAGTGGATTTCTGTGAGTTGGGACAGGTAAATGCTTCTGTGGGCTCTAGGCATCCAGCTGTGGGAAAATTCACATTATGGTGGTTGAGCACTGAGAGTAGCTGCCTAAAAGGAAGAGGAAAGTGATAAGTTTGAACATGGCAATATTAAGAGTCATTCTCTCCTTCCTTTGCCCTTCCCTGCAAACTGGATTTTTGTAACATTTAGCTCTGTGCACCCTGGGATGTTTCGCTGGTCCCACTGTTTCCTGTTTCCTGTTGTATCCATGGATAATGGGAACTCAGTTGATGTTAGATACGCCTTGGGCAGAAAAGAGCTAACAGATTACAACAAAATAGTTTATAGAAATACAGAAATTTTCAGTATCCCTCATGAAATAGTATTTTTCTTCATAGTTTCTGCAAGAAAACACAAAAATCAACTGCCTCAGTGCTGGTCCACAATAGAGTCACCCAACAGCTGAGGAGCAGCATCTCCTCTGTTGCTCCAAGGACCATAATATCTGTACTCCACCCTATAGTTTGAATGGTTCCTTGAGCTGTTACAGCCAATAGCTGAGCTGTCTCACTCAGCACGGTGCCAGCTTATTATACAGATTTCAGGATTTTCGCATTTCTGTTTAGTACCAAAAGAAGCTACTACTTGCGTCTGATTCTCTTTATTCAGAAATCTGTTTAACTCAAGTACAAAGATTTGGCAAAAATAAATCTCTAGCAGAATATGTTCATGGTGAGAATGGTTAAAATTAGATACCTAAACCATGTCGAGTACTAAGGCAGTTCCTTCATGTGCAGAAACACTGAGGGTCAACACTTTCGTCTGGCTGCAAAGGAAGACGTGGGCACCACACATCCCTGAAAACAGGACCAAACCTTTTGTGCCTGAGTGCAGGTTTAGTTACTGAATCTATGCATGAAGCATTGAAAATTATAGCATACATGTAGTTTTGGCAGTGGTCACACTCTGCATTGTCAGAAAGTAATTAAATCAGCAGCACATTTTTGGACCATTCTGAAGCCAGCATCTCTGGGTTAATTGGTAGCGTTCACATTAGCAAGCAGAGTGGAAAAGTTGCTACAAGCTCTGTTTGTGCTGTTCCTGTCCCTTGACACAATTTTCTTTTGGCTGCACTTGAAGAAATCTCAGCACTGCTTTTAGGATGTGTTTTTGGAAGTTTCATGGCAGCCTGAAATCCTCATTTCCACCCCGCTCCCCTCCCCAGCACCTCCTCCCCCCGCAACCACACTACCAATATATCAAAAGGCATTTTGACATATGAATTTCATTAGTCTGTGGCAGTACCTCAGCTCTGACTTACAGGCACTGCCTTCAGGGCACTCCTTAGCACGGGGAACTTTTGTATGCCAATTTAAAATTACATTTATGCAAATGTACCCAAACTTGCTGTACCGTAATTTAGCTTGGGTACAATGGGCTGTGAAAGTCACCTGAACAGCTCGGTCTGTGTGAGGTGACTGAGCTTCCCTGCAGTCTGTGTGAGGGTGGCTGCCCACTGCCAGTGTCCCAGCAAGGCAATTTAAAACCTGCAGAGGTATTTCTACACAGCCTGCAACCTTGGAAGTTACTGTAGTATTAGAAACACCCTGAGCAGTAAAACAACCTATCACAAACCTGCAGGCAGCCGAGGTAGAGACCAAGCAGGCAGGTTCTTCTCTTTGCATCGTCCTGAGTGACGTTTTCAGACTGAACTTGAAACTGGACTGTGCTTTGCCAAGATGCTGAGCTGACTCCTTTGCTTCGCCTCCAGCGGAAAACGCGTCGCATCCCCTGTGCGTGGTATGAAATGGCTGAATGTGAATGACCCAAGTGTGTACATAACTCACAGGATCTTGGAAGACATTCTGTAAATACGAAGCCTAATGATTTCCTTGCTCATTTTTATGAATCCAGAAGACGTTGCAAGGACTGAATAAAAATAAGCAGCATCCCCTTGAATGCTCAAGGAGATGTACTTCCTCTGAGGAAGTAAATTGAATGTCCTGACATTGTAGGGGAAAAAAAAACACTTTTCTTTTCAAAGCGGATTATATGAATTTCTAGGAATTAAATAACTTCTAGAGCCCAAAAATAAAAAACTCTTTCCCCCAGCCCCACTGAAATAGTAAGGTTGGCTAAAATAGAAATTAGACCTTGAGACAAACTGGGTTTGTAATTGCTATATGGCCACTGAATAGATGCCACTGGTGTGTTGCCATGACCCAGCTGAGGTGCAGACACGTTCAACTCTCTGGCTGAGGCAAGGAGTGGTAGAATGGAAATGAACAGATAGACTCGATTTATTTTTCTTTTGCCAAGAGGGCTTCTTAAAATCTGATGCAGTTTTGCAGAAAGCTTTGAAAGAGCCTTCCTTTTGGAAAGAGACCTTTAACTTTTAAAACAGAGTCGCATTCTGGTTTGCAAGCTGCTTTCCAGCACAGCCTTACCTGTGGGAGCCTGCTGGCTGCAACACAGAGTGCATTGTGTGCTCTGGTGCAGTACAAATGAAACCAGGGAAATAAAGCAGAGTAGCTTTTCATCATGCTTGTCAGACCCCAGGATTTTTTTCCCCAGAGTGCCTAAACTGAGGGTCACACAACACGAGCCCTAAGTTGCTGTGCCATCATGGGGTTTGCACACAGAAATACTTATCTGCTGGACTATACCCCAGTGCAAGGGAGGGACGTATTTCACTGGATAACTGTTGGCAAACCCTGTGGATAACCTGGGCAATCATGCAAGCAGAGCAGAAAACCAGCACTTAAGGATTAGTTTTTAATTTCTGCCTATAGCTGGGTTGAGGGCAGGCCATTAAAGTGACAGCATCAAGTCATTAAAATACTGTTAGATTTTAAAAATAACGAGAATTTGGAGAGGTGCTTCGGGTTTCCTGATCCTCAGTGCCAAATGCCTCAGGACAGTTAAGTTTACAGTGTTATTTTTTCTCAACAGTTTTTGAAAATCAGCTTCATTTTTCTGAAGCTATAGCAGAGATACATTAAAACAGTCACACAGAAGATTACAAGCAACCTAGAAATCTTATTCCACGTATTTAGAAAGCAGAATCTAATTTGTATTTTTTTCTTCTGTTGGCTTTTTCTTTTGCAAACTTTCCTTAAGTAAATATCTTGCAAACAGATTTTTCTTTCTGTTTTATGCTTTATACTCATAAATAACTGTGTGAAGGGGAGTCAGGCCACATTTTTTTTCCCCACATGTTTGTTCTGTAAACAATTTTTTCTCAAAAAGGGAGAATTGTTCAAGTTTGGAAATTTTCATAGTAATATTTACAGAAATTGTTATTAGTAAGCAAGAAATATGACTGGATGCATAAATAATCTTCCCAGTGCAGACACTAACAGCTACAACAGCACAGCAGTCCAGGGAAGAATAAGTCAGAGGGCAAAGGGAAGGAGTGGTTTTAGAGAATGAGGGATAGGAATGAGACCTGAGTGCAAGGAAACAGATGTAGCATAGAGAAAGGGCAAATAAACAGAATCCCTGTAATAAAGACTCAGGACTGGCAGTGAGCTCTAGAGCTGATACCACTCCCCTCTCTGCTCCCAGTCCCTTTGCCAACTGAAGCTGTCATAAGCAAAATGCCTTTAGCCTCCAGCTCGTTATACACTGCAATGATAACACACAGTGCAGAGGCAGAAATTATCTTGTGCTCTTATGCTCCCTTTTCATGACATCCTCAGGAGTACCCAGGAGAGTATGAACCCCGAGGATGAAGTGGATGAGTTTCTGGGCCGGGCCATCGACGCCAGAAGTATTGATCGGTTACGCTCTGAGCACGTGCGCAAGTTCCTCTTAACATTCAGGGAGCCTGACTTGGAGAAAAAGGTAACATTTTTAATGTTTAAAAACCAATGCAGTGCATCAGGCAGGCTTGTTAGGAGTTTTAATTCTCCTGCAGAAGGTCAGGCTGTTATATCTATGGTTTAAGCTATGGCTTGGGTGCTGGAGGTGGGGTTGTGATCTTAAAAAATCCATGCTTCTTCATGGAAACCTTAATATAACTTGTCCTAAAAAAATCACAGTCGTCTGAAGGGAGCACTGGCCAGAAAAACGAAGCCATTTCTATCAGACACACATGAATATGCAGTGATAAACCAAAATAAACCAGATTGTTTCTCTGACTTTGAGACTCCGAACCAAGATTGACGTCACCTCTTATCTCCTTCAAATCTCTGGAGAAACCCGCTTCAGCCCACCTAAGCTCTGAAACACCTCTGGAGGGACTTTTTCCTGCCCTTTGTTCCCCCAAAGAGCCCCAGGTCCTATTTGGGTTCATTGGGATGCAATCCGTACTCTGGACATTTTTGGGGGCCCATTTTAAGCAAGAAATAGAGTTCTCTATCCCGCAAATTTGAGAAAGGCGAGTAACAGACCTAAAGCTCATGAGCAGTTGATTTCTTCCTGATTTGGTTTCAGATATTGCTGTGAGGCAAAGATCATTTCCCTGACTCTATAGTAGAGACATCATCAGCTCCAGATGGCTGCAAAGTTAAATTTCCAAGTCTAGTTTCTAAGTCTAGAGGTACCTGGATGACATTATTAAAGGTATCATAAGAAATGGTTGGCTTAATTGCACAAAGAAAGTAAACTCTTTTTTCTTTCATTTTTTATCCAAGCACAGATCCTTGGGATGCTTGAGTGGTCTCTGGGTTAAACTCATTACTCAATGGAAAAAACTTCATAATAAGTTTGCACTAATTATTTTATAATTTTATTTAGAAACAGTCTTTCCTTGCCAAGAATGACTACCTATTACAAAAGCAGAGCTTTTCAGGATTTACAGCTGTTCAATGAATCAGTGTTGGACTGGATAAAAGCTCAAGCATGTAATTTCCCCCCACTCCTCCTCTTCAATTTTATAGCTGAAAACTGCCAAGGAAATTAGCGGTTCACCTGTTCAGAGCACCTTTTATTTTGTGGTTCAAACATTGAGACGGTCTGTGCTGAGAACCGTGCTTCAAGCTAAATAAAGCATCTTTGGGAATCGGATGCAGCTCCCACGTGGCCGATACGTTGACAAGTAGCTGGAAGGAATGACTGTGTGAAAACCACAGCAGCCTTGCACTATCATTAGAACGAGTCAAGCCATCTGCACGACGTGCAAGGTTTTCTCATCAGCAGCATTTGTCCCTCCTGGAGGAAACTTCCCATGCAAGGAGTTTAGGTCTGATGACAGTGCCCTAGAATCTTGGTCTCAGTTAATCCGTTTCTGTTCCTCCCGTGCAAGGGACAGTTGGTGAATCCTCTCTCCACCCAGCTCTGTGGGTTTCTTCCCTGGCCTTTGGGCCTCTTCAAGCCCTTACAGATTGTCTGGGGAGAAGAGGAGCTGGGAATGTTGTTTCCTATGAGCACTGCTTTCCAAGGACCTAGACAAAAGCCAAGTAAGAAGTTTTCGTGGAGAGAAGGCAGCCAGCCAGATTTCCCACTAACATAACTATGTTTTTTTGCAGTACTCCAAGCAGGTGGATGACAGGTTTGGAGCCTATGTGGCTTGTGCCTCCCTAGTCTTCCTCTTCATCTGCTTTGTTCAAATCATAATTGTGCCACAGTGAGTACCCTTTCATCCCTTTGCTCCCATCTGCTCCCCTCCTCTATTCCGGCCTACTTTTCTTTGTTTATTTCTTGAAAATTCAGAACACCAAGGGGAAGAGAAAAATTCTTAAATAATTCATGCCCAAGTGATGCATGGTGCTTATTGTTCTCACCCATTTCTAGTGCAGATTAAAACCTCCTCACTGGCATGTGAGGATTTCTGTTTACCCGATGTGATTTCTCTTATAATTTACCTCAATCTTAGGAAATTCAGTTCAGCACATTTATAAGCCTGTGGAAAACAAATATCACTGAGTAGGAAGGATTGCCTGCCGAGGCATAGCACACACTCACAGCACAAGGTTGGGCTGTCCTCTTATCTAAACCCAGTGGGACAGGGAGGTGAAAACCCATCACAGCCTCATTGCTCAGAGCACTGAGGTCTCAGGGTCTGCTTAACAAATGAGGCATAATCTCTCATACATTTATTCTTCTGGACTCAGAGCAGCTGGGCAAGAAGAGAGGTAGAGGGGGGGGTTGAACTGCACATGCCTGAGCTTGTGGCTCGCTCCAGGTTTAAGGGTTGCAGTAACTTCTTTCCCCAGGCAAGAGTGGCATAAGCTCCTCAGGGCTGTGGGGCACAGTGCTCTTGGCCCACTGCAGCGGTCTGCAGCTTTGTCTGCAAGGCATAGCACAACCCACTAAATCTTTTCCAGCAGTGAGCTCTGCAGAAATGGGACTTCTTCTCAAAGAGTTCTTTAAAAGTCACTTAAAATTACAGGATGTGGGTATTTCCTATGCTCTGGTTTAGTAGCAATAATACACCATTCACTGAGCAATGCTGTGTTGGAAATAAATTTGGAGTTAGTAATTTTTAAACTGAAGAACAAGATCACAGAAGCTCTGAATATGCTCCAAATTTATCTTCCTTACAAGAAGACAAAAACTTGTCCCTAAAGAGAGCTCCAGCACTATTTTATGCCATTACAACTGTTTTCTACTTCTGTTCCCACCACAGATCTTTTCAGAGTAGAGATTGGTTTGTAGCATTCAGATCAGATATTCGGAAGGTCACAGAAATAACATGTAGTCTGATGTTTGTCGTTCACTCTCCCAGGCAGGAGTGCTTGCAGAAGGATTGAATCAGCAAAATAACATCAGGACAAATGCACTGTGTAAACAGACAGGTCTGCTTTGGGAAACTGCAAAGTGAAGCTGAAAGAGGCTCAAAATTGGAACTAGATAATTCCCAGAAATTAATGGATTTTTAATTACATCCAGAAATGTTCTTTGAGAGTAACTGATTTAACAAGGGCTTACATTTTGGATTTCTGGATATTGCTGTCATAACTTCACACCTGCAGAGGCCCTCTACCAGCCTCGTGCTTCTCATTAAACTCCCTAAGCAGCCACTACGCTGTATCCATAAAACCCAGTTTAACATTTAAATGACAACTTGACAATTTCTGATGTGTGGCAACCATATGGCTGCCTCCTTTGTATTACACAGGAGCCAGTCCCTTATGGCAGTGTGGTGTAAATGTTGTGCTGTTCAGTCTCCTTGCATGTTGCCCATAAGGAGGATGGTCGTTTATTTGGGGTTTTTTTGCAAGTTCTGAAGTGTCCCTAGTCAGCCTTGCCTGTCTGAAAGGAGATTTGGTTTAAAAGTAAATAAAATTCCATGTTTTAACTGCAGATCAGATACACTTCCCTTCACCTTTTGGTTTGCTTTTCTTTATATTTCAATTGCATAGCTTTGGTTTTTTATTGAAGGTAGCAGTTAAACACCAACTGAAACCACAGGTGCATATGTGTCACCATCAGAGCCTCATGAAAGACGCACCGTGGAATCTGAATTTGAAACTAGAGACAGAATGTCAGTGTCAATTTATTGTGATAAAGAGGAATAGCTTTAAGGAATTTCAAAAAAGGCTCAAACAGTGAATTAGCAAGTACAATTATCTTAGTAGTCATGAGAGAACACAGAGACCAGCTGGCTTTGGTGTGGTTGGCCTCCGTGTCACATCGCAAGAATATTTCCTTTAGATTAAGAACAAGGCAGACTGCGGGGAGGGGGCCTATCCTGTCACACTGAGACCAATCACCGGGAAATTGGTGTTGAGTATCTTCGTGAGGAAAACAGATGAAAATGCGCAGTACAAAGTTGGCCCTGGAATCCTCTTTGTACTTCAAAGTTGGGAGGAGCAGGAACCTCTCAAGCTGGCCAAGATAAGGCTGCTTTCCCTGACTGCCCTTACGCTGTGGTTGCTCCCATCCCATGCACGAGACAGAGCACGGAGAGTGGTGCTGCACAGACATTCCCTGTGCAAGGACAGGTGGCGATTCCCACTGAGATTGTTCCCACGCAGCTGCACTTCAGCACTCAGCTCACCTTCCTTCCAGGGGTGCCCTCCCCACAGCCAGCTGGGGGCTGACCTGCCACAACAAGTTGTTCTGTCACCTCCTCTAGTGCATGAAATGTTTTTCAGTCCCACCTCTGTCACCCCAGCAGGAAGGGTGATTGCTGTAAAAGATGCAGCATTCTCTGTTCTGCAGCCTGTCTGAATAATTCTAAATAGGCCAGAGTATCTGTTGGTATTCAAGGCACCTCGTGTCTCCTACTGCTATCCTAATTGGAAAGCCTCTGCAGTGTGTCATAGCTTGTACAAATGTGTTCTGGAGAGCAGAGCTGTAGCTATTCTATATGATGTGCTTTTAAAAAACAAAACAAAACCAACCAAACCTCTCCTTTATTTCAGCTCTACATTTATGCTGGGTTTTTACCTGACCTGTTTCCTGATCCTGACCACAGTGGTGTTTGTTTCGGTCATTTACTCCTGTGTAAAGGTGAGTACTGTGGTTTCTTTGTAGTCCTCTGCCTAAGATAACCAGATCAGCAATCTGCTCCTTCAGCTAACAGAGCGTGTTTTGTTAGCCATCCTTTCCACACTATGTGATAAGGGTTACAGAAAAAGCCTTTGATAAGGCAGAATGAACTGCAAACAGATGTTAGGGTTGGCATCTCTTTAGCTCAGCAAGAAGTAATCACTCTGTGGATCTGCATGTCTATTAAGTCCCCTGCAGACACTCTCATATTTGATATAAGAAGAGCACATTTTCCAATGTGGGACCAAACACTGACCATTCATTTCCTCCCTGTAAACTTCCTGCAGAGTCGCTCTGTACTGGCCCCTGCTGCATATGCATGTTTGGGTAGGCAGATAATCAGAAGCAGAATATCATCAAGGAAGAATGTCCTGGAGGGAAGTAGAAGCTGTAAATATATAGAATTTTATCAGCCTTTCTCAGATGAGTGTACAGAGCTTCCAACATACGGCGGGCTCTTTCTTGTAGCTGGCTTTGATCAGCAAAGAAATACATTGTGTGAAATCCAAAAACATATTAATTCTTCTTGTCAGCCTCTGGTAAATTGGCAGTGAGCACTGTGGGAAGGGTGATGTGCTCATCTATTTCACTCAAAGGTTTTCCTATTAAAAACATTCATGTGTTTTAGTTTTAGGGATCCTTCAGGTCTAGAAGTATCTGAACATGGAATACGCTCAGATTCAGGTTCCTTACCCCAAGCTCAGCTTTGTTCCTCAGTGCCTGGAATAAAATAGCTCAGTAGCATTACGTTTCCTACAGAAGAAACAGTGGGATAATGGATAATGTCAGGCAGATGATTTGTCTCACTTTAATTATCTTCTCTGTGCCATTTTCAACAGTTGAATGTGGGTGCTCTTGACAGACTTGCACCTTACATGTCTTTTTTTGGTTTTATTTAAAGTTAGATTTGGAAATTAAACTTTGCCTTCTCATATAAGAGCTGCAAACTGTTCCCAGTGAAGGAAGCTTCAAGTTCTATTTGAACTTAACAACTAACTCACGGGGTTTCCTTTGGCCTTATGACAACTTTAAAGGGAACCTAGTTTGTAAGTGCAGCATGCCATTGGTCTTGCTTGTTTACCAGCAGTGAGAAGTCGAGTCAGAAATAACACTGCTGATGGGAAGGCTTGGGTCCCTGGAGCTGGGGAACAGTACCCACGGATGCCTGGTTAAATTTGGTGTGTCCATTGCACTTGAGGATGCTACTAAAACTCATTCATTTGTAAACTGGTATCAGCAGTAAATGTGATTAGCAGTTAATTAACAACCAGTGTGACAAGATTTTGGTCACAGCCACAGAGAACTTGGGAATTCGGTGCCGAGCCGTGCTGCCTCCTCACGCTGCAGCTCTCTGGCAGCACCATCCCAGCACTCTGCCAGCCAAGCAGGGCCACGCCAACTCACTGGCTCTGCTGGGACGAGAGCTGGGAGCTCTGGAGCACCCGAGCTGCCTGACTTGCAACCAGACAGATTCCAAGGCTCAGAGCTGTTTGTACCCACTGGCATTTACAGGCCTCTTCCATGTACTGACAGCAGCACTCGATTCTGCTGTCATCATTCAAATCCTTTGGTTTTGGCTTGGGCTTTTTGGTTTAAAATTATTACTCATCTTAATTACTGATTAATTTAAAAGGCACACAGGACTTTTCAGTCTCCAGGACGGAAGGCAGATTTCAGTCTTGCTTTCTTCGCCTTGATCTTCCAAATTCCTGTAGAAGAGGTCTATTCAGTGGTGTCTGCAACTGTTTCTAGGCTGGCTTTGCCTCAGTGCACAGGATCTGGATACATAAGACATCAGAGGAAATTCAGAATAACATCAGAATTTAATGGGATTTTCTGAAGCCCCTGATATTTCCAGCAGTGAGTTTTCATCCCCACAACATGCTCATGTATAACATCCAGTGTGGCCTCTGTGCAGAGATTGCAAATATTGAAAATATTGGGCCTTGTAGTTCTGGTTCCTTTTTGATTACCCCGATCTTAGTGCTTCAAATTCACCTCTGCTGACAACACCTGATTATGAGATGGCCTGTTTAGGGAACGGGTACTTTTAGCTTGTCAACTCCACGTCTGATGGCAGCAGCTCCTAGTAGCTGCAGCCTATTTCTGTCATCCAAGATCTTGGTGTTTCAAGTCTTTGATTTTTAAGCCATGGGTTTACCCAGCCCTTGGATAAGGAGTGTTACTTTATTTCTGTACTCCACATTGCTCCAGGAAACACTTTTACACACCGCAGAAGGAAGGCAATTTTACGTATCCTTCAGATGAAATCCCTGAAGACAGGGATGTCAGCATTGTTTGCTTTGTTTCACACTCAGATGTGGGATAGGAGAGCATGTGTTTTAAATACCAGTGGTTCATTCCACACAAAGTTGGAAAGCAGGTGTCCACCCCAGGACATCAGCATAAGCATAACTTTTGCCTGTTTGCTGTGCTGTTACATGATAAGTGTCTCTTTTTTCTTCCTCTTTCCAGCTTTCATGTGAGATTTTCCCTCCCTGTTTTGGCCTCTCCATCTCTGGCTTTGACAGTGGCCAGCAGGCTCTTTCTGAACAGCTTGATCATGTTTTATTTTCTTTCGCTGTCATTATTATCTTCCACTATAAAATTCTCCACGGACTACAAGTTGATCCTGGAACTGCCAAAACAGCCAGCTTGGCTTTCCAAGTTTCTTCAGCTGTAATAAACAAGAGAGTTCCAGTTCTTTGCTTTGATGCTCCATGAAGACTTGGCCACCGTGAGATGGTGTCCCTTCCCAGTGGAGTCTAAGGTCATGGGAACCAGGGTCCCTTCTCAAATACGCTGCTGACAGACATCTGTTTTGCTACTAACTTATCAAGTTTGGGGTTTTTTTCTTGAAATCCTTTAACTTCTGGTATCTACACTGCTGTGTGTAATTCAACTTCTTGCATGGTTCTGGGAGCACATAGGAGAGAAATTTCAAGTTATCCTTTATGAGCAAATAAGCTTTTCTGTAGCTCTACATAGATGTAGCTTGCCTATCACTTTCTTTGCCTCCAAAAGCTGGTCTAGATGCTCCTAAAGCATTTGGGGTTTTTGTCTCAATCAGGAAAAAAAAAACCCCTCTGCAAACTGTACTTTTTTAATAGTCTAATAAATCACTGTGAAATAAGTTACATAAATGGACTTGCAACATCAAGTTGCCTGGAGATGTTGTCTTTTACTCCAGAAGCATCTTAATGTACTTCAAAATGACTCAAAGGCTTTTATTATAAATTGAAAAATCAGACCTTAAAGACCTCGTCTTACAACGTAACAGCAATTATCTAAGCATTTTTCCATATCCACACTATATGTTAAGAAGACAAAAAGAAGAAATATTACTCTTCTGTCCTAGATCAGCTGTTATTGCAAAGAATGGGCTTTATTTAGAGTAATTTTGTCATGCAAATGATTGGAGGTTGTGGACTATTTTCAGTGTAACATACTACTTGTTGGATCACTTTTTAAACTTGTACTTTCACCTGCACAGCAGTGCCCTTTCTTCACCTGCATTTATGCATTTCAATTCAGAGTGAACTGGAATCAGCTGGACAATCCAGTTTTCTTTTTTCCCATCGTGGTGATTTTTCTTTACGTGGGGATTTCAAGAGTGCTAATGAGTGACCTCACGCTTGTGTGGCTGCCCAAACATGGATCTCAGCTGCCCAAATGGATCACATCCTTTCTCTCATCCCCTTCTCACTAGTGCAAATGTGGGCTGGGAGTTGCCATTTCATCAGACCTTCCCTTGTCCTGTTCTTCACTCAGGCATGATTTAAGTGTCATTTTGGACAGTACAAGCCAATGGGCCAAGCAGCAGTGCTGCTTGGATTTTCACTGTACTCTAGTGTCCTGATATTCTGCTTCTTTCATGGAGACAGAAGGGACTTTATTTTTATTTTTTCAAAAATGGGCAGGAAAGTCATCTTCTTTTCTTTTTTCTACTTTTGTGCTATACCTCTGACTTGTGGATGTTTTTGTGGAGGAAGCACTGCAAGAATGGAGCTGAATTGTCAGAGCTGAGATAGGCTCCCCATATCTATCATACAGGTCCTTCAAGCTGCAGGTGTTCCTGGTCTCTACCTGCCTCTGTGAAATGGGGAGAGCGTGTCTTACGTGGCAGAGCCCCCATGAGTGCTCACGAGGCCGAGGTTCCTCAGATGCACGGCGTGACTATGTTGTTGCACTCTCAACTGCAGCCCTGACCTCCTACAGGTTTTGGCATTTCTTTCTTCTTCAGGACTTTTTCCAGCTGTACTTGTTTACTGACCTAAAATTTTCCCTAGTTTGCAAAGTAATGAGAACCAAGATTAATACAAAGAAAACATGTTTTCAATAGAATTTAAGTGTCTTCCACTGATCGTTTTGCTTGATATCTCAAGCTTGGTTCAAAGTCGGGCTTTTTTGGGATTGTTGGCAGCAGGGGCTTGAGCCAAGATCCACAACAAAGAACTCCAAAGTTTTATTTAGGTGCCTGATTTCCCAGAGATTACAGATGGAGGTTAGGTCCCTGAATACCTTTGTGGAGCTTGGCTTTGAGGCCTAAACAAAGAGGTGGCAGGAAAACCAGCCCTGCTCTAATCTAGTGAGAAAACTGTCTAAATGCAGTACAGATCCTCCTTCTCCTTCCAAACCCTGTAAGGGCTAGAGCAGAGGAAAGGTCCACTGGATTTTCCATATCCCTATTCTAGTAGGGATCTGCTAGCTGACATCTGTGTGGAAGCAGCTGGACATGGTAAGGCAAAGAGATATTTTGGTTTGTGGCTTATCAACAGAGCTAAGGATTTCCATGTCATCAGGGTTTATTGCTGAGAGAAAGGTGTTTTCCTTTGTTTTATAGTGGCTGCCACTGAGCCTGAAGGATTGCGTAAGCTTTCAGTGAATTTCAATCAATCCTCATTCAGTGCAAATAAGTCACAACCCCACTTTCCCCTTTCCTCCAGTCCCCCACAGAGCCTTGCCCTCTCCTTCCACCTGGAGCATGTGCTGGTAGCAGGTGAAATCAAGTCTTTCAAAACTCTTGCCGCAACCTCTCCCTGCCTCTGTAAAAAGTCACCAGCTAATCAGCGCCTTGGCCGCTCCAGCGCTCGGTAATTACACTGTAGGGCTGCTGTGTGGGAAGCACAGCACTGACAAAATGTTGCATCTCCGAAGATGTAAGAGTGAAGGATAAAAGGGAAAAGCAAGACTTTTAATAGAAACATTAGTCATAGTTAAATTGCAGTGCCATGGCGCTGTGCTGCTGTTTCTTTGTGTCTCTAAAAATACCCTCTAGTGGCTTGGTTATTCATGCAGTGAGTAAGGGAAGGGAGAGCTGGGCTCTGGAAAAGGCTTTGGCAGTCCTGGGCAGAGCCCCTCTGCCCTGGCATGGGGGATGGAGGGGCAGGGCACTTTGGGAGGACAATCTCCCGTGGGAGCGTGTCAGTGCACGAGGGTTTCCTGGCATTCCTGCTCCAGCCGCGAGCTTCCACTGGCACGGCGGAGGCACACGAAGGGAGAGGCTTGGCTTGGCTGTCTCCTGGACACTCTTGCGGCCAGCGCAATGCAGGGAGGCCTCAGGCCCTGCCGGGGTGACCCAGGCCGCGAAGGGCGCCGGCTCCGTGTCTGCTCTCACACACAGACTGTTCCCACCCGGGGTGCCATGCAGTGCCCGACGTGCGGCTCGCAGGCCCGCGGTCAGTGGCCATCAGCAGGCAGCTCCTAGCCCTGGCAGCAGTGAGTCACTGGGGCAGCGGGGCTGCGGCGGCTCCGTGACCGCCCTCAGCCGCGGGTGTTTTTGTCGCCGTGTGAGTGTGGAGCCGAGTGCCACGGCCAGCCCGGGCCAGCTGATCTCCGCAGCGCCTTTCGCCGAGGGCCTGACAGATCACGGCGCTTGTCTGGGCTGTTGAACAGTCTGAGTCTGAAACGGCACCAGAGAGTCCTGCGATACGCCTTGGTGATCAAAGGGACGTGACGTGTATTTTCATTTCTGCGTTTTTAAATTTTTGCTCCAGTAATTTCCAGGCTCAAGCTCCTGGCTATTTCAGTTACAGATGGCTTGTGGTTTGCTTCTCACGACAGGATGAGCACAGCCCTGCAAGCCATGCTATCTGGGCTCGGGAGCCATCACTCCCATTAGGAAGGGCTAAGTAGATTTGGTGAGCCAGCTGGGCCTGCTGCCACGAGGCAGTCACGTCTCTGCTTTGCCCTTGTCCCGGAGCCGCCATCCCCCATCGCCAGCCTCCAGCCCCTGTGCAGCATCCACACAGACCTGTGGTGAAGGATGCGGGCAGCTCAAGTGCAGGTTGAAATCTGTAAAACAAACAAGGATTTTATGTGTCTATATGATTTTTTTTTTTTTATTCTCTCATGCAGCTTTTCCCAGTTCCTCTCCAGACTCTTTCTAAGAAGATTGTACAGTCCAGGACCAATAGTACCTTAGTTGGAGTCTTTGCCATTATCCTGGTTTTTCTGTCTGCCTTTGTCAATATGGTATGTCCATTATTTCCTTTTGATCTGTTCAGTTCTGCATTGTTTTCTTATTGGTGCTCTGCAGCATTGTGACCCTTAAAAGCACTGAGTTTAACATGATCCTGCCTAGGACTGACAGCATCTGAGGTCAGTGCCCTTTGCTTTTTGGGCACAGAAAAGAAATGGGAGCCCAACAGCTCCACCTCTAGAGCCCATTATATGCCTGGCACTGATTTGTGCCCAGGTCCTTTTATGATTCTTTGAATGCTTCTGCTCCAAGTACAGGAGCCAACCTGAAGCGTATCCCTGCGGGAAGGGCTGGCACGAGGCTGATGTGTTATTTAACTCCCACCACGCTGAGTGGGACGTAAGTGTTCCTTGGGCTTTGTGCCAGCCTCTGCACGGTGCTGCCTCCTGCTCCGAGTGCAGGGATCAGCTCATGGGCATGGCGACAACTCTGCTTTGAGTTGCACTTTTGGGACCGAGGCGGTCTGGCTGTGCATCCAAACACCGCTGCTGAGTTCAGGCTCAGAGAGAGATGGGCTGTTCTCTGGGGCCTGGATTTTGTTAGTTAACATTTTAGGGGAGAAAAACCATAGCTATTGCACATGCAGTAAAACATAAGCTGATGATTTCATGTTGCATATTTTGCACATTGCTACAGCCATTTCCAAGCAGCTTTTAAACTGATATAAACTATTTTGTTTTCTTCTCTTTGTCTGTGCTGTGGAGCTTAACACTATCTTTGTTTTCCAGTTCATGTGCAGCACTGTGGATCTTGCCAGCTGCATGGCTGCTGAATACAACATCACTCCTGACCGGGTGGACATATGCCTTATCAGCAACCTGACTTCCAACTACAGCCTAGGCACCTTGCAGGGATTCTGTGACAGTCCTTTGCCCAACTGCAACTTTCCAGAGGTATTGCTTGAAAAAAATGGGTTTCAGAGGTTGGTCTTGAAAAAGGCTATAAAACCTGTGTGATAAATTTCAGTTATTCTGAGGAAAGCAAGGTTGCTCCTGACTGACATTACAGGACTGACACAGGCTACTACACTCAGGCTTAAGTGGCTGAAGTTATCATCATGAATCCACATTCATGTTTAAGTTCCTTCAGGGCTGAATAATTAGTATGCTTTTAGAATAGTTGGATCCTGCCTATAGCAGGAGAAATATCCTTCTCCATGAGGTCCTTAATGGCATGCAGAACTGCAAGTCATTTCAAAGGAATTTTTGAGTGCTCAGTTTTACCTGAAAATCAGTTCTCTGAAAATCAATGTCTAGTCATAGATGTTACACTGCCCTCCGTTGTTTTATATCCCGATGAAAAACTTTGCTTATATATTCTTTCCCAAGGTATGGTAGGTTCTAGCCTCAGACAGGTCAGCAGCCCAGACAGTGGTCTGCTTCAATTTGCAATGCAAATCCTACCTTTTCATGACATCTTGTTTAGAAAAAACTAAAATGCTTCTAATAGAAAACAAACAAACCCACAACCCAAACCAGGACAAATATGTTTTACACACTGGTAGAATACTTTGCAAAGGGAAAAAAAATAATCTTTTTGCATAGCTATTATAGACCTTTATCTGAGTTTTTAGGTCACGGCTGTTACATGTGTTGTCTACTGGAAATTGAAAAAGAAAAACAACTCTGTCTAGGATGGAGGTAGAATTTATGTCAAGGTCATCTGGGTTTATGGGGACTTGACAGATTTATGGTGGATCTGTTACCATCCAGATGTCCACGATGCTACTGAAAGTCCTGGTATCCTACTGAACATATTTCTATTTAACTTACCAGGAATATGGTCCCTATGTGATTCAGTGGGGTTTCTGAGACCACCACTACTGTGACTTTCAACCTTGCAGAAGCTTTAGTGTGTCCACAGAAAGACCCAGAAGCAGAATCTGGCACAGTGGAGACTTAG
This sequence comes from Callaeas wilsoni, assembly GCA_013398955.1. Classification (NCBI taxonomy): domain Eukaryota; kingdom Metazoa; phylum Chordata; class Aves; order Passeriformes; family Callaeidae; genus Callaeas; species Callaeas wilsoni. The sequence continues at coordinate 194,373 of VWPU01009512.1, forward strand.
AGTCTGTGCCCACCAGGAATTTGTATGGGGTGCTGCTCCAGGACAGAGAGGAATTTTAAGCAATGAGGAATAACCATTTTGCACACTGAGGTTGCTCTGGCAGCCTTGAGCCAGGTCCTTCTGTTCCATGGGCTAAGAAGTGAGGAGTCCCTCCCCTTCACTCTGCAAGTCACGTGTTAGATATGTTACAGGTGTTGCCTGTTGCTCCCAGTGTCCATTCAGGAGACAGTGGAATCCTACCCCTCAGTCACAGGGAACATCCACTCATTTTCTAGAAACTGAGGAGTCAAGTACAAGCTGTACAAGTTATTTTCTCTAATTTAATATATCAGTGATGACTATTAATAAATGAACTCAGAACATAAGCATATTTCTACTTCAGCTAGGACTTGCTTTTAACTGAAAGGATGGATTGCCTCAGGCACACGATATGGGGTTTTTGCCAGAAACAGGCCTGTCCAGGCAGAGCGGAAACTTAAATCTTCACAGATTTGATAGCAGGAAGGTGGTGAGCTGAATAACATGCCTCTCTTCATTTTGCATCCCTGCTATCTTTCCCAGGAGCCATGAATGGCACCCGCAGTCTGCAGTCACACTGGGAAGCACTGGCGTGCTGAACACTCGGCTCCCGGCCTGGCAGGGGCTGCTGTCCCACCAGCCGGGTGTGGCAGAGGTGCTCCACAGCCACGTGTGCACATCTGCAGCTGCTGGCAGGACAAATTATCATGGGGTGGGCATGGTGACATTTGTCCAGCCTGTACCTTGCCGATGGAGCCAGTGTGTCACATCAGCAGGGACAGTGCTTTCCCATTGGCCTCAAGTGGGCATCTGTCCAGGAGTGTGGATTGCCAATACCCTTGGTCCTATGTGTTGTACAGATATGCAAATTTGAGTCTAGAATTTGGCCTTAGAGCACAACTTAATCCAGCATAACTGGGTGATTCTTTTTGCTAATTTAGTAACTGTGTCCAGGGAAAAGCTGCGTCACAACATTGGGTGTCCAGCTGTGAGTCCCATTCCTCTTGAGTGTAAAGCACATAATGCCTGAAGAAAAATGCCACAGTTTTCCTCTTCATCCATTCAGTTTTAGTTTCTGTAATGTGGGAGAACCCCACAGGCAGCCCCAGGTTTATGTTTGGTTAGCTCAACTACATAACTACCAATCCCTTTCTACCCCTGTGTTTAGTTTCCTTTGTTTTCTATTTTGATTTATCCAGCTGACACTCATCTCTCTTCTGTTTTTTTTCCCATTTTTGTCTTTATACAGTACTTTACCTACAGTGTCTTATTGAGTCTCCTGGCCTGCTCTGTGTTCCTTCAGATCAGCTGTATTGGAAAATTGATCCTTATGTTAATCATTGAATTTATATATGTTCTCATTGTGGAAGTGCCAGGGGTCAACCTTTTTGACAATGCAGATCTCCTGGTTACAGCAAACACCTAGTAAGTGCCTTTCACTTCTGAAATCTTCACCTGATTTCTTTCACACAGTGATTTCAGTGTGGCATTCAGTGGATGGGAGTGCCAAGGCTGTGGTGCAAGCAAGGGAAGTGCAGGATCCCAGAGAAGGCATGGCTGGAAGCTAAAGCTTTGTCAGTGCTGCTCTCTGCCTCTGAAGAGTAGGAGAATACAGCTCCCTTTAAGATCTTTTTAATGTGGGACTTGACTAATGAACTATCTATTAATAACATAATATAACTGGAATCAGAGTGGATCTGTATTTCCTTTTTTCCAGAAATGGGGAGCTGTAGTTAGTCATTCTTAATTCTGGTATTACACTCCCAATATAGAAATGTCATTTCTCAAATAAGAAAAAAAAATCCTCCAACAAACTTGAGCTCGCTCAGGGATATGATGTGAACCACCATGATCTATCAAACCCAGCTTGGAGTGGTGGAATGATGGTGCTTGATGTTTGGCCAGTGATCTCCTGCCAGTTGCTGCTGGACACATGTCCTTGTTTGAAAAGCCAATGTCACAGCTGGGCTCAGCACAATTCCCAGGAGAAGGGTGTGGCCTCAGTGGGAGTGGACAGCTGCCCGTTTATTTCCAAAAGCTGGTTTGCCATCAGGTCACACATTAATCCCGGTGGCAGCCTTCTTCCACTGCTGTGGTGGTTCCCCATCTCCTGGAGGTTGCCACACCGGGGAGGGAAGTTTGGCACATCCACGAGCCTGTCCTCCTCCGCAAGTTTTATTTCTCGCTGGGAATTGCATTGTTGTGTTAACTCCTTGTTTTGATGATTTCCCCTTGTAGGAGGCAATTGTACTTAAATGTGAGTGAATCAAATTATGCCAATTTAGGTGAACTGTTTGTCAAGGCTGATAGCTGTGGCTGCTGCTGCCTTGGACAGGAGGGTGGTTGAAAAGATTCCCACGGCCCTTCCCACTGCTGCCTTGTATGTTATGAAATAGCTTCTGTAGTTGCTCAGATTTCTGGGTGGCCATCAACCATCAGCCCTTCAAGCCCGATGCATCTGGCTACTCCTCTCCTTCACATGACTGTTCCATGATTTCAGCATTCCTGTGTGCCCAGTAATAATTAATGGATATACAGCTTTTGCTGGCATTGCTGGTTAATGGAAGTGTAGCTTTTGCTGCCATTGGCAGTAATCACTTAAATTATTTTGTTAACTCAAGTGATTGAAATTAGGTAGGAAACCCCATGGAGCTTTCTGTGGGGAGGTATAGGGAGAATGAGGTTTTCTTCCCTTTTTTTTCAGATATTAGGTATTCCATCAGCAGAAGCTGTTTAGCATTTTCTAACACAATTAACGAAATAAAAGCATTTTATATCTCAAATATAATTTCATTCTTGTAAGTCAAGCACTAAGCGAAATTACAGCACTTGGAAGTATAATTTACATCACTTCACAATCAGAATGTCAGTAATAAAGTGGAGAAGGTTAGCATGTTTTCCCAGAAATAGCTTTCTGTGATGCTGTATTATCTCTCACTAAATGGGATTTGTGTGGTGGTTCAGCCCCAGCTGCAGCTCAGCCCCAAACAGCCACTCACTCACTGCCCTGTGCGGGGATGGAGGAGAGAGTTGGAAAGGGAAAAGTGAGAAAACTCATGGGCTGAGATAAAGACAGTTTAATGGGACAGAAAAGAGAGAAAATAATAATGGTAATAATAATAATAATAATAATTTAATTAGAATAGACAAAACAAATGATGCACAATACAATTGCTCACCACTTGCCAACCGATGCCCAGCCGGTTCCTGAGCAGCAGCCCCAGTTCAGATTTCCCCCCCGGTTCCCATACTGAGCATGATGCTATATGGTATGGAATATTCCTTTGGCCAGTTGGGGTCAGCTGTCCTGGATGTGTCCCCTCCCAGCATCTTGTGTCCCTCCAGCCTGCTCGCTGGGGTTGTCGAGGAGCTGAAAAGTCCTTGACTTAGTATAAACACTACTTAGCAACAACTAATACATCCGTGTGTTGTCAACACCATTCTCATACTTAATCCAAAACACAGCACTACACCTGCCAGGAGGAAATTTAACTCTATTCCAGTGGAAACCAGGACAATTTGTGTTGTCCAAAGAGCTCTGTGGCTGGCTGTTTATTGCCCCAGTGTCTGGAAGGCCATTTGTGTGTTCTGGGAAACGAGAGCCCGGCATGTAGCACAGAGTTCAGAGATGGACCTTATTGTCCAGCTGATACTAAAAAAACAGAAAAGCCACCATGACCTCATACTACTTTAATTGGGTGCCCATTGTAGCTACATAATTAGTGTCTGCTCTGCAGCCATTATGGTACTCTGACTAATTAGAAGTGATGCAGATGTCACTTCACACTTCTGTGTACAAACCAAACCAGCAAGCAAGCAGCTGAAAGGCTGATTACAGCACGTTGGGAGTTGCTAGACCTGACTGCAGCCACACCAGCGTGTGACACATGGAGCGTAGCTGGATGCACAGGGCTGTCATGTGTTACCTCCTTCCCGTGCAGAAGATAAAGCTAATGCATTGGTTTAAACATGTGATGGGCCAATGTGATCTTCTAAATTGAGTTCCTGCACAGGGAAGCCCAAAGAGCTTTTCCCTGTGATTTGTTCATCAAACCCATCATTTCTGTTCAAGCTGTCTGTCTTGCCACCAGGGCTGGGAAAAGTGAGATGCTCTGGTCCTATGGGAGCTGTCTCTAACATGAACTGCCTTTCCTGCTAAAAATGTGCACTTCACTTGAGCAGGAGTGTAGTTAGCAAGCTTCTCTCTGTGTTCCCTTCCAGTAATTAAAGAGCCATCTGCTACTGGAAATGTCTGTTCCATGGGGGAGCAACCTACCAATGTAACACCCGTGCTGCTTGCACTGGGCATCGTCACCTATCCAGAGTGTTATTGCAAATACTGGGTTTGCTGCACTTCATAGTCTCTGATGAAGATTTTAGGGCAAGAGTAACACCCACAGTGAGCTGCAGCCTCAGTACCAAGGGTCAGGTCTGCCATGCTCCCATCATAAGAGAGAGTGATAAGGCCAGTCATCCTTGGCCAGGTGGTGATTTAGGGAAGCAGGGGAATCATGCTGCATGTGCAAAGTGTCTCCAGCTAGATCCAGCCTTTAATGTGGGAGTCCTCAGGCTTTCCAAGCCATGTCTGTGTCCAAGCACACATGTTCAGTGCTGGAGCTGGCCAAGAGACACGCAATAGATTGTGTGCAAGGCAACTGTGGGTTGCAAAATCTGTGTCAGAAGAAATTCCATGCTCAGAACTGCAGAAAATGTCTTGGAACAAACAAGGTTAGAGAGTCACTTGCTTTTATTTTTTTGATGTTATGCCCATTTAGGTTCCCTTGGCTATTTTGATTTTGATCATTTAGATGTCTGATTGTGTAGCAAGGTTCCCTCCAACCCCATGAAACTGTGGCCTGAAGCTCTCCAGAGAGCTGTCACATTCTCAGGCTGATATCACATTTGTAGCCTGCAAAGTTCTAATTGCATCAATGACACTACAGTAATTTAAACACTGATCTCCTTCCTTCCATTTAAATAGTGTTTTAAAAGATGCTTGTGCACGGTTCTCAGCCACCTAATACTCCACCCACACTCGAGAACAAAGCCAGCAGCATTAAGCAACCAATCAATCAATCAGGAGCTCAGACAGCTGCTACCTACCAGAAAGCTCCGTTCTGTGCTTTCAGTGTCAAAAAGCACACCCTCCATCTCCCCCAGCAGCTCTGATGCACGTGGGTACTTTGCAGAGTTGTGAATAGCAATAGGAATGTGCTAAAGGGTTTTTCAGTGCCCTTGGTGTGGTACCCAGAGTGGGACACAAGCTGGCGGTGAGGAATGTGCAGAAGAAGGGATCAGGATTAAAGGAATTAAATACATCTGCATGCCACTATAAAAGGAGAAGAAAGGAGCTATCCTTCATAAGATATTAGCCCAAAGCTTTCCTCCTTAGGTCAAATTTTGTAGTCTGACCTAATGAAGGAGTGATGGATGCACAGGCATTTGCCAAGCATCCCACACTGACATTAAAATCCCAAATTATTCTCTCAGTCTTAATGCTTCGTAGATATTTTACCCACATTAACCATGTCACACGATCACTCTGGAGTTTTGAGTGCAGCTCAGAAGACGGTTTTTCTCCTCCCCCTCCCATCTTTTAGTAGTTATCTGCTTCAAAAGAGCTGTAGCCCCACACAGTGTTAGAGGTGCCACACTGCAGAGGTGCTGTGCAATGATGCGCAGAAGGGCAAGAGCTGCAGGGAGCCAAACACTCCACTAACCTTGGCTTTGTGCTTTTTTTTTTCAGCGTGTCTGCAAATGATACATCCTCATGGTGAGTCACTTTGGCATGAAATATTTTATAGCTTTTTGTTGGTAGGTATTTTCTGTTCACAAGGTGCAATATCAGCGCATTGACTCACCAGCAGTGTCTGGTGTTTGTGCATTGCTGTGAGCTGGTACAACACAGTGCAGATGCCCTGAGTGGACTGAGTGTTGCCCTTTTGTGTGTATAGCTACTCTCAGAGCATCCTCTTTCCTGTAGGACTCATGTCAGCTTGCTTTATTGAGCATCTCAGGGCTTATTTGTAATACAATTTAAAGGTTTTATCAAAATATTTTCATATTGTATAACTCTGTAATTTATATTTAACAGCGTTTATTTGCCTGCTTGTCAGGGGAGATGCGAATGTGCCTTAGGTGCTCTTTTCAGCTTACAGAGCACTTATATGACAAAGCCCATTAAGAAGTGACTAATTAGAGAAGCCATGAGTTAGAACAGTTCCAGATTCAGGAGCCTGATGAAGTCAGTGCAGAAGACAGAGTGAACAAGGGGCTGTCAGCATTTCGGTGTTGTCACCCTGACCACGTGTGGCCGTTCTCTGAAGAGCGGCCTTTATACGGATGACGAGCCTTTCTAAGAAGTTGGATTACATTTCCAATTTCCAAATCCTCCTTTAGAAACTGGCACCCATGAGCCAGAGTCTCCAGCTTTTTGCAGGTATTGTTTATCCCTTTAGCAACATAGGCTTTGAGGAGAAAGAAAAAAAAGCCTTTTCCTGAGAGACTGGTTAGCCTTAAAGTGGGAAGTGTGGGGCGTGGCGAGGCCGAGCTCTTCCAGTAACGGGGAAGTTCTGCTCTTTCCTTGGCTGCAGCTCCCCAGTGACGACACGAGTCGCGCTGAAGATTGTAACCCCTGTCATCATTACTGTCTTTGTCCTGGCACTGTACTTGCATGCCCAGCAAGTGGAATCCACTGCAAGGCTTGATTTCCTCTGGAAACTTCAGGTTAGTGGGTGTTGGCTGTGTGGGAGGATCACACGTGGTCTTTGGCGTTAATGTAAAATGACTGAGCTCTTCACTGTCGAGTTGAGGAGTGTGATAAAGTGCCTTTGAATTTAATCTGAACCTGGCTTATAACTGGGCATGCTAATAATGCTCTGCTCTTCTTTGGTACTTTGCATGCTCTGTACTTCTCATCCCGGTTATTTTCTTCAACTCCTTTTTACCTTGTAAATGCACTTTGGATGGTCTCCATGGTAAAGGGTTATAGATCTGAAGGCTGAAGTTAATGAATATGAGCAACTGAGCTGTTATTGCTGCAGGAACATGTAATATAACACAATTTATAAATATAGGAAGCTCATATTCACTGCTGAATTGTTTCCCAGAGTTCAGTGAGCTTTAGTTTGCTGTGTTCAAGAGTGTGGAAGATTCACATTTGCATTTTCATTCGCTTTCCTGTTAAGCAGTGGGAACTGGCTCAATGTCCAGCCTTCATTAGCCCCCAGGCAGCAGTACTGGGTAACCAACACACTGTGGATAATGCCACACTGTGCTCCCGTCCCTGGGTTCACTGTTGATGTTTTCACTACTTGTGCCCATGAGTGATGTATGTGATTCCCAAGCAAGCAGAACAGGCCCGGGCTCTGCCCAGCACTCATGGCTGAGAGGCTGCAGGACTGCAGGTTTTATTTAGATTTTCTACCTTCTGGGTGGCGGGACATCATTCTAATTATAGGTCTTTGTGGTTTGAGTACAAGGCACTGAGGAAGCAACAATTAATTAAAGCTCCTTGGGAAGCAGATAAACATTGTAATCTTCGTTTATAAATGGTAAAACAATGGAAGGGATGAGCTGAGTGGTTACCCAGTTCAGGGCTCAGAGATACAGTGCTGGATTCTGGCATTATTCTCTGCCTGCTTTTCCATACATGTGTGCACACAAAGAGATGGAACGTTTTCCACTGCAAAACACAAGTTTCTGCATCTCTCTGGTTCTGCTCTCCTTTGCAGTTTCTCCCGTTCTATTTCTGCCCTCAGTGCAAGTTAATTTTCAGCTTTCTTCCCCTCTCCAGAGCAGCTACCAAAAGAGTAAGTGCATCACTGTGTCTCCCCTCTAAACTAGGCCACTGAAGAGAAGGAGGAAATGGAGGAGCTGCAGGCCTACAACAGACGCCTCCTCCACAACATTCTGCCAAAGGATGTGGCAGCCCATTTCTTGGCTCAGGAGCGGCGGAATGATGAACTGTACTACCAGTCCTGCGAGTGTGTGGCTGTCATGTTCGCCTCCATAAGCAACTTCTCCGAGTTTTACGTGGAGCTGGAAGCCAACAATGAAGGGGTGGAGTGTCTGAGGCTGCTCAATGAGATCATTGCTGATTTTGATGAAGTAAGTCACAGAAAACCTGGGTAAACAGAGTGAACTGAATCCATGAGTTTAGCTGGGCTTTGCTGAGCTCCTGAAGGAAGGTGGCTTATCGAATCCATGGTTCATTTCTCCTTACTCTAGCAGTCTTAGGTTTTACTTTTTTTCCACATGGAAATCTCTTTTGTTCCCTTGTCACTCCTTTGAATATCTAATCCCCTTTCTTCCTGCATCTTCCTGTCTCTGTCCACTACTTTGTAATGCTTGCAGCAAGGCGGGACATGTGGCACGGACATTACCAGCATCCGTGTGTTTGTCAAGGTTTATTTGCATCTTTTGCTCTTGTGACACAGATAATAAGCGAAGACAAATTCCGGCAGCTGGAGAAGATCAAGACCATTGGCAGCACCTACATGGCTGCCTCAGGCCTCAACGACTCCACTTACGACAAGGAAGGGAAGACACACATCAAAGCTCTGGCAGATTTTGCCATGAGGTTAATGGACCAAATGAAATACATTAATGAACATTCATTCAACAACTTCCAGATGAAGATAGGTAATGTCCTTGTGCTCACAGGATTCCATGTAGGTAGTGGTCATTCTGAGGTGGGGATTTTATGGAGAGTAAAAACCACAGATGTTACATTAGCTGTACAGTGTTGATTGTCTGGTGCCTAGTGACTGCTTCGGCCTCTATGAAACATCACAGTCATTTTTTAGGGTAGAGCAGCATTACTGAAGCTCCCCGGGGAATTAGGAGCAGTGTAGCTCCCACCATAGCATGGTTGTACATGGTGGTTGAGCTTGGGCTTGTTTTGCCCCTGTGCTTCCATCTCTGGCATTCTTGGACATTAAATTGTCTTTCAAGTCAGGGAATAAAAAGTGACGGAAAAAGAAGTGTGAGGATGTCACGTGTGTTGTTTGTTCTGGAAGGCGCTGGGGTGCTGCCTTGCAGGCCCTCAGCATTGCAGCAGGTAAGTGCTGACTTCAAGTGAGCAGTTTGCTTGTTAGCCAGTGGCAAACAAACTTTATCCCATTATCTGGCACTAGATAGTAGCTCTGGATTGAGCAGATCCAGCCTGAGCTGCCACTGAGTAGGGCGTAATGGATCAAAGAAGCCAAATTTTATTTTGATGTTTCTCTCCCCACAGTCTGGCCATAGCTTTACATGTCAGGGTAAAGAACCAATGAGCCTCAGGATGAGGTTTTATTGTCTGAAAAATAACCGGCCTCAAGCAAATGGATCTGAGCAGATTTCTCCTCTCCTTCCAGGCCTCAATATTGGTCCTGTCGTAGCTGGGGTGATAGGAGCCCGCAAACCCCAGTACGACATCTGGGGCAACACAGTGAATGTAGCCAGCAGAATGGACAGCACAGGAGTGCCTGACAGGATTCAGGTAAGGCATTCCCCAGAAAACTTACACTGCCAGCCCTGTGTCACTTACACATTTTGAAACTTCATTAAAATTGAAATTTTGGTTTCATTTTATTCCTTTATGCCATACATTTACCTACATAGAACTGAAAGAAGAGCCACTTAGGGAATGCTGGTGGTACCAGCAAGTTTTGTCTTTTAATTGTGACCTACATTGCAACCTTTGTTTAAAAACTTGCACTTTAGTTCTGAGCGGAAGTGCTGAGCTGAGCTTCCGTCCCCGTGTGCCTCAGTGTCACTGAGCACGGTCCTGTCTGATCCCTGCTCACATGTGCTGCTCAGCTGTGTGTGGTGGGTGTTTCATCTTCCAGGGGCCTGATTCAGATATGTATTTCTGTAATTCACTTTGCTGCTCACTGTGCCACGTGTGGTGTGAGGCCAGCAAGGGTCCAGGCATCAGCAGGATGGGGATACACAACAGAGAAAGAGGATTGTTTAAGGGGTTAATGGGACCTGTCTGACAATCACACATCTCCTTGGCCTTCAGATATGACCTTTCCAGTAATTCAATTCCGCTGTCCTGCTTTTGCTGAGCCAATGTCCACAGTAACAGAATGTCATTCCTTGGGAAAATACTGAAGGGCTATAAAAATAGAGCAGCTGACATAAAGCCCAAGAGGGGCAGCCATTGCTGTTTCCTTGCCTGTCAGCTAACTGGATCGATATTTATGCATCACTCTTTAAGCTTCCCTACGAGAGGGTCTGTAAAGCCACCTGAAAAAGGATGACAAAATACATTGTAATAAATAAATATCTCAGGAGATCTGGTCTTTAAACTCCTATGGTTCTGCAGCACAAGTGATTATTTTTGACTGGCATCTGCAGAGACAATTTGCATGCTGGCTAGAGTATTCCATTCGATCGGTTCTCTCCCATTGCCCAATACCTCGAACTTCATAAAAACAACCCCTGACTCCTAAGCTGTACATCCACCGTGTAATTTCTAGGTAATTTTTGAGGATTTTTTAGTAAGTTTGACCTGTTTTCCTACTGCCACTTCAGTGATATAATGAATGCATCAGAGTAGACTGAACTGACTGGTGTGTTTTTAAAAATGGGACTAATTTGTTACACGTTATCCAGTGACCTCCTTGAAAAATGCCGTTTCCCCAGTTGTGAACTGTGTGTGACATCTGTACTTTCTCAGGTTCTAATGGTTGTGTTTGTTCAGCAGTTTGTGCCAGCCTTTCAGTTAGTGATTGATGTGCAAACATTGATTGACTTAGAAACAAAACAGTTGATCCTACTTTAATTTTGTCCATGGATTACTCCAAAAGCAGATGGAAAGATTGTGTGGAAGACATGGAAAGCATCTGTCTACTCTTTTATTCTGCAGGTAACCACGGACATGTACCAGGTTTTAGCAGCCAACAACTACCAGCTGGAGTATCGAGGGGTCATAAAGGTCAAAGGCAAAGGAGAAATGACCACCTACTTTCTAAATGAAGGGCCTCCAATTAGTTAGCACCGACTGCAGCGCCACACAAAGACGGATTTTGCATTACCCAGGATTGTGAATCAGAAAATCATTTTTTGGCAGTGAAGCTGAACATGCGGCGCAGTTGAAATTTCACCCCATGACTCTAGAGCTGGTATCAGCAAATTCTTTGGCCACCCATCAGGAAAGGCAAGAGAAAGAAACCACCTTGGAGTTGTTCCTGGCTGAGTGCTAAGTTGACCAAAGATGTGCACTACAGAGTTCACAGATAAGACATGAATTCGGCATTTTTAAAAAGGCTGCTACCACAGGATGGCATAAGAAGCTATTTAAGTATTTATTGACGCAACACAACATTTACTTGGTTGAAGGAATGTATGATTCACTACAAAGCATTATTTTGGAATGGATTTGCACTCCCATAATGTTTCCATCCCATACTGCCAGCTATTTGAAGTGTACCACTGTGCTTTTATTAGCTGTTTTGAATGGGCTTTCAAAACTGACACCCACTGTTGCAGCACACAAAAAGGCCTTTTAGAAGGGCATTGGTAATGTTTTAGTGTGAAAAGACATTATAGCCCTGGCCCCCTCTTTTCCCTTCTTCTCCACAGCAAAATGACTGCTCTTCTGAGTGGGGCTGGCACGCCTGATGAAGGGGAAGATCAGGATAAAGGAAGATGGCTCTACAACCATATTTATTAAAAAGTCGTCTGTGCTCTTCTTTGGTATCTATCAGTTTACATGGGAAAGACTAGATGTAAACAAGAGACACTTTGTGCGGGGAACTCCCCAGAAATTTGTTGTGGGTTTTTTTGTATTTTTTATTTTGTAATATTGAAAACATGGAGATCTAACAGATATACCAAATTCTATATTTTGTAAATTATATATAAATTAGAAGGCAGGCTGTCCACACCGAGGTGTGGGGGGAGGTGTATATAACCTGTAGACTTTTGTGTAATTTTTTTCTGCGTAATACTCTGAACACAGACTTGGCAGTTTTCAGATTATCACTATACAATCAACCAACAACAAACAGGTGAGTTTCCAGGCTGAATCAGATGCATTTTAAAATGAAAATCCAGAAAAATCTGCAACCCCAAAGAAGAGGAAAACCCGCGGTAGTCACAGAATTGTTCCGTGCAGCATTCCAGCGGAGGGTGGCGGCTTCCCAATGGAAACGGGACCTTTGAGTTTTAGCTACTGAGACGGTGTCAAACATGTCAAAAAGAGCTCTAACCAAATCTTCTAACTCTTAACAGGAGCTCGTATAAGAAAAGGAAAAAAAGCTCATTTGAACTTTTATTTTAGAGAAATCATTTTTCATAGACGGTCTTAATAGAATCCTGCTGATCTGAGAGTTGTCTGACATTGTAACTGACATGTGACATTACAAGGAACTATGTGCTGCAGCATCGAGTTGACTTTCCTGTAGTAAGCACTTATTTAAACTGATTCACAGATTTTCAATTTTCAGGAATTAGGTGATCTTCAAAAAAGATTATGATGGCAAATGTGTATATGAGGTGGTCGACCTTAAAATAGTGCCATTGATACTGTGTTGGGCATCTTTATCACTAGCGGGGGGGTTTCTGAATCGTTCACTGTTATCATTTATGTACCTTTTCTAACTATTAAAGAAAAATCCCTTGATATTTTATTAAAAAAAGAAAATAATTTTAAAAAAGCTATATTTTTTATATTCTATGAGGGGAAAGTTTTGATATTGAATTTGGCTAGCACTAAAAATTACTCAAATCTTTTGACATTTAATAAACTTGTTTTCCACTCTTCTCAGGGCAGAATTATTGTAGTACTCACAGCATAATGATTGCACTATGGTGGTGGCAATTTCTTTTTCCTACTCGACAATGAGAATAAGTGAAAATCCATGGACCTGTCTTAATTAATTTGCTCTATTGCTAAGCATGACCCGAGCATAAAGCCATTTAAACATGAGCTTAAATGGCATCGCCCCTTTCCTTCTCCCTTCCACTAGGAAACATCTCTGAAAAGTATAGTATGTTGACTTCTGTAAAACTGCCAAGTCTGCCCTTGTACTATACTTTTGCTCCTTTACATCTTTCCTGGTTTGCAAAATACTTAATTTGCATCACACTGTTATGCCTTTCTCCCCCTCCTCCACCTCCCATCCCCTTTGTCCCTCACTGAGTTTCATTACTTTCATGCCATACACTTGGTTTTAGGTTTGCTTTCTGCTTTCCGAAAGTCTGCAGTCCTCTTAACTTTTGATTCATCTTATGAAGTTGTGTTGTCAATGAAATTTCAAGTCCCCAGTATCTCTAGCTGTGATTGTTGACAGTGTGTCATGATCATTTCAAGGGGTATTCACACACTCTTTACTCTGGATCTTGCAAAAATGGATACAGTTATGATTTCCCATGGAAATTGAAATCTATTTAAGTAATTTAACTATATTAAACACTGTTTCACTGGTAAAGTGTCTCTGTTTTATTTTAGCTGCATCTGGCTGGTGGGATGAGTCTTAAGTTGTGTAGGAGATGCTGGAGCTGCAAATAGAAACATCCAGGTCTTGTCTGGCACTGATGGATGCCCTGGTCCTTTGCACTGCTCCTTTATGAAGCCCCAAGGGCTTGGCTGCACAGCAAACGTCCTCTGGATCCTTCTTGTGCTCCCAGTGCCCTTGGAATCAGTCTCAGGGGAGCTGACAAAATATACTGGCATAACTGCACAGCTTAAATTTGTGTGTGTGTTTGTCCTATTGAAAAAAAAAGTTAGTATTTTAAAAAGCACATCACCTTTGCCAAAGAATGCCCCAAGTACCTCAGTAGTTGTCCTCTCAAGGACACTGGAAGGAGGCAGCACTGCCGCCAGTGCAACATTTTCAATCTTTGCAGGTAAAATACACACTACATGTGACTGTACCAATTAACAGGAGCCTGAGGTAGAGCTAAGAATCAAAACCTTGCATCTTCCAGCTGACTTCTTTTAGTTGAGAAGACATTACACAGGCAGCTAAAAACCAAATGCCCTACAATCTGTTATAGGTTAGGAGGGATTTTATGAGTGTACTGAGAACACAGCTGCAGGAAGAAAAAGCCATGAAGTATTTAAGGTATCAGTCTTTATGAAAATTGGTGGAGAATTATTTAATACTTTCTATGCTCTCCTAAATAATCATACAAGCAGCAGTTTAGGACATTGCCTGATGTTAGCAAATTTTTTTTAACTATCTGGAGAAGGGTATTCCCCAGGGGAGGGAAGACAGGATGCTGGCCCCTCTCATTTCAATTACTGCACACAGACCAGCTGAATAGATTTCCCCGAATGCATCTTTTTCCCACCCAGAAAGCATTTTGATGAATTTTAAGGTGTTTAGCCACTTCTCCCCAGCACAGATCTGGCTACATCAAGTATCTGCCTGCACTTGATAAAATGATACATTTGGGACACACTGAATTTCTTATATGTGTGTCCTGCACTGCAAGTATCTCAGGCCTGGCTGTTTATGTGTTACACAACATCCACATACACCACCACCTGGCCAAAAAGTATGCCCAGAGGCAAATATTTTCATTCTGTTAAGCTTCCCAACTGCTCCTCAGGGCACCATCACTTCCAGACTGAAGTTCAGGAGTTGTCAGAGAGAGCAAGCTTGGGATGCTGCTGGGAAAAGGGCAGCTCAGCTGTTTTAAGCAGAAAAACCTCTCCAGTTCATGCTCTTGACCCCCTCTGTCCATGGCCTTTCAACTGAAGGAGCAAGTAAGATGAGGGGTGGGCAGGGACTAAGAAAATTGAATTTCAGGCAGGATAGGGGGCAGCAGCAGCATCATTTTCCTGCCATTTGGGAGCCAGGTGGTTTCCTGTAAAAAGCGGAGTTCTATATTTTAATTTCTGTCCCTGAGCACCTCTCAGTCCCCACCTGCCCTGCCCTGGCACTCGCCTGCAGTGCAGGTGAGGTGGCTGCACTGCTGGGGCCAGCCCTGAGCCCCGGCTCCGCTGGGAAAGGGGCGGGGGCTCCAGCTGGGAGTTACCGCGGCAGGAGAGCCCAGCACGGACACGCCCGGAGGGGCGGCTGGGCAGCGGCACCGGCGTGCCAAGAACAACCTCCAGGGGACACCGGCTCCAGCGAGCTTCCCTGTAAGCAGCTGGCCCCCGAGATCTCTTAACACACATTTTCAGATGCAAATAACTATTGCCATCTACTGGAAACGGCATTATATACCGACCTTGTGTAAGTCAGGCAAGCCTTTGGTCATTCCTTCCTGAAAGCAAATACAAACAGTGACACCTTACTGAAAGACAAACACTCTATTGTGGGTTGTTGGATGAAGCCGTTCCAACCTTCCTTAATAAATACATTATGAAATGGGCTCTGCTTCTACTCAATCCCACAGAACAATCGAGACACCACGAATGACCGCCTGCAATTCACACCAAGGTAAAGCCTGCTGTTCCCCAGAGTAATCAACGTTCCTGAGTTCACCTTCCTAAGTCTGGTAACTCAAGCACCTGGTAAAATCAGCGGGGAAGCCCCTGCTCTGAGTGTTGTTTGCATAAGCAAAAAGGAAATCCTGAGAATTTTCAATTAATTTTCACCTCCAACCTGGCCTGCTGTATCTCGGTTCTCATCTCACACCAAATGTCAGCAAGTTCTAATATTACAGTCAAACTCAAACATGCTAAGAAGCCATGTTTTTAGCACCTAGTAATACCACATAATGAAGAACAGTCATGCTCATTAACTTTTCATTGTGAAATTGGATTTTTCTCAGTGCTATAAAAACAAGCAAACAAAACCCCAACTGTTTTCTGTTACACTGACAATTGCATTTGTTCATTATACCTGTTAATCAGCCATTAGTTTAATGCCAGCATAACTGGAATGGAATAATGGCTCCAGATGCTATGACAAAGGAAGTTCTCATTCCTTAAAAATGTATTTTTGGGAATAGCAGGACGGGAAGGTGCCTCAGAGAAAACAAAATTCTCTGCCAACACATGAACTGAAGAAATTATGCAACAGAAAATTCTGAACGTGCACAACAACCTGAGTCAAAAACTAAGCAGTACCTGAGGCATTCATAATAGCTTCCTTGCCTATCAATGGATGTGAAAAGACAGGTATAAGGATTCTTCTAGACACTGTAAGCAAAACCTGGTTTTATACTTAAAACATAATAGCTCTCTTTTTTAATCACTGATTTTAAATGGTAACGGACTGCCCTTCACCTTTTCAGAAAGGTGTACTGAATGCTAATACAAGCAATTTTTGGTGCTAAGCAATGGCTGTTTGCTGCTCATGTTCATAAACACCTTCTTCTTCTCCTCTGTCTCAGAGTGAGGAGGGAAGAGAATTAACTGCAAAGCACCAACCCTGGAGCCTGCACTCCAAGGGGTCTCCAAGAGCTTCACCTCAGACAGCAGTCTGACACACCTCTTCACTTCCCATTCCAGTTTCATTCTCTAATTCTTCTTGGTTGAATTATGCACAATTTTCTTAACTAATACCCCATCTATTTAAAAAGAAAATAAGACATCCAGTTACTTTTTTTCTTGTCATAAAATCTGACAGTAAATAACTTATTTAAAAACATAACATTTTGGTATGAAATGCCCAAGAAAATTTGCCTGGGCCAACATTTTACAGCATAGCAAAACTCTGCCAATTCCCAAATCCAGCAACACAAGAGCATTCCAACCTCCCTGCCATTAAGGCTTGGTTACAACTTGTAGATAAAAACCTCATCTACTCCTGCATTATAAAACATCATAAGTAACTGTCATACAAAAGTAAAACCCCACTGTAAGTGATGGTGGTACTCTATCATTGGTTGAGGTTTGCTGGTTGGTTCATCAGCTTTAGGAGCATACGATGGTTCTCTGAGACAGAAGTCTAGACCACAGAGGTTTTATCCCAGAACAAAAACACTCAATCGATAAAGCCAGAAGAATCAACACAATCCCTGTATTTCTTGTTTAAGCTAATCAGACTGATTTATTATTTTCCTGTCACCAGTTGTCTATCTCAGCTTTGAGCTAAATTATTCATCCACTTCTGAAAGTAAGGAAGAACATATAAAAAGAAGAACAGTATTCCCACAAGTACAAGTTACACCATTTACTCACCAATCCATTCTCTTTCAACCCTTCCAGAGTCCAAATACATTAAGTGTGCAAGAATCCTGGGTTAAGTGGCAGAACTTTTTGAATAATTGCAAAAAATAAACCCATCTATATAAATCAGTTTCAAGGAATAGTTAAAAGGAAATCATAAATGAAAACACATTAAAGAACTTACAGCACAAGACAGAGCGCCACGGGCGAAGCTGATCCCCAGAAACTGAGTTTCCAGGTTACATTTTAATTAAGAAAACATTCACGTATTTGTCAATGTGAAACAAAACATTCCAAAATTTAGTATCTTACATATTCCACATCTAGTTTGCTAATATGCAATAGCATTATTATTACTTATTTAGCCTATTCCCTACTGCCTCACAAAGGCAAAACTGACCTTGGAAGTGAAAAGCTTGCACGATATGCAGAACGTACTCTACGCATTCCTCCATTAACGTACAAATGTGTTTCCACATTATCATCAGACAATGTGGTCACGTAATACCATCAGGTAATTCCACATCAGATTATCTCCGTGAATGCATGAATGAAGCTTTTTTATGCCACCTGTCATATTCTACATACATTTCACTGCATGGATATGCTTCACTTTCCTCCTCTAGTCCCATATTCTTTTGTGTCCTTTTCAAGAAAATTAAAAAAATAATTAAAAAAAAGTTTCAACCACCCAGTGTAAAATGTCCACAGGCATCTTACATTGATTTATTAAAAAAAAAAAAAAAAAAAAGCCCCATTCAGACAGCTTCTTCTTTTGGAGAACAGCTTTACATTCCTGAGAGTAACTATTGGAACAAGACTTGGTCTCAGTGTTCCAGGACTTGTCAGACATTGTAATCAGGGGATTTTCCCTGCGGTTGTCGCAGTCGGATTTGTAAGGTAGAAAAAGCTCCCACAGTCACATGGAAGAAGAGCTGCCACAGGTTGCGCAGTTCATACAGGTACATGTTACACAGGCAGATCAAGCCAAAAGTCAGGAAGGATTTGGCATTCCTCCAGCCTGTGTAGTACACAAACAGGTAACACTGTCAGGAAACAAAAAAGAAATCAGGTTACTTCATGGAAAATAGCTTCCACTGAAGAAAAACTATCTGGTCACTGAAAAATTACAGCCTAAAGCAAGGAAAAGTCTGAATCGAACATGGAAGAACAGTATCAATTCATCAGTCATAGAAGGGTGAAGAGCACCTGATACCAAGACAAGATTACATTCTGCTTGCATTAAACCCTCTCTAAGAACAATTCTCTCATAATAATTAATGACAGCCTGCAGTGAGTGCCCCATGACAAAAGAAAATGGACGTTCCTGGCAATCTCTAGTCAAAATACACTCTGTTCTACTCAAGCAGTGGAGGAGGAACAAGAGCCACTAAGTCTTCTTCAGGAAAGCAATGGGAAGGACAAGGACAATACCAGGGCCCCAGAGCTCAGCACAAGGCAATCCCCCAGACACCTCCCAGTACCTGCCAGGGGTGATGCTGAGGGTTACCTGGCAGATGCAGAGGCCCACACCCACTGCCCTGCTTCGGCTGCTGCAGGACTGACCACATTGGGAGAGAAACACAACTACTTCACTGTAATTCTACCACATTTTAGGGAATGTTCTGCACACTGTGGTGTAACACAGTCTGTCAGGACTGCCCACAGTTCCATACTCAGCCTTCTTCCTATTGTAACTGGAAATCTGTTCAAGTCTCTTGACTCAGTTTTTATCTCTAAAAGGACACAGCTTTTACCAAGGCATTATTTTTATTGCTTCTATTGTTTGAACTACTCCCTTAACTGCTACAAAATAAAAAAAATCTTTGCCCCTCCCCTGGACTCAAGTCCCTTCTGCTGAAGGAAGTTTTTTCTGAGCTTTAAGGTAGATAACAATAGTATTTATGCTGACTTTCTATTCCAAATCTGTTCCCAGTCGATTTATAACCATGGTCACACAGATTTAACAGCATCCATCATCAGAATATCTAATTGCCATTTCTGTTCTTCCTGAGCATTTGCCATGTTTTATCAGTCAAAAAAACTCTACTTAATTTTCTTTTCATTTTTCATGCACCTCAAAAAAGGACAACCAAACAACGCAATTTACTGAGGTTATTTTATATTCTATTTGAACTCTACCACTTTGTTATAAAGCATGCATTTCCACTGCAAGTGTGGCTAAGAGCAGCAAAGCTACTTGTAGTGCCTGGCTATCCAAATATTGTCAGAGAGGTGAGGACTGGCACGATCAGTAAGATTTGTATGTCCTTCCTCCAAAGCAAAGTAGAACTAGAGATGAATAATCTGCATGTTTCAGAATCTAGACTGAAGTGTTCTGAACCTGCTTGGCCATTTTGAGCAGAGCAAATGCAACCTACTTGTGCTGACAGCTTCACAAATTGTATCTAAAAGAGCAATTAGTTGGTACTGGTATCTCAGCAATAAGAATTCAGATTATTTCCTAGTGTTCATACATTGTCAGTGGAAGTGACAACAAGTGTGACTGCTTCCAAGATTAAAATAAGAGTCAGGATATGCTTCATCACAATGATTAGTAAATGCTTGAAAAAATAAATAGTACAGTAGTTTAAGAATGTTACTGTAACATGATGTCGCATGACTGTGAATTTTACTAAGGAACTGTTTTAAATGAATTCTGAAGCCTATCTTTCACTGGTCTAAGTCTGAAATACTGGATTTGCCCCTTAGAGAACAGATGAAAAGGCCAAAAAACAGTCAAAGGGCCAAAACACTGCAGTTTTAACAGCTAACTATAACAAGTGCTGTTATGAAACTCCTGAGGGTTGTTTTTCTGCTACTAAAGGGAAGTGTTATCATCCAAGTGTTATACTGAGCATGCTTTTATGGAGAAGGCTCCTCTATGCTACTTCAGAGAAGATTTTGATTTTTGATTAATTTTTTTTTTAATAAATGTTAAGAGATGACTGAAGGGTCAGCTTCTGATACTTTGCACTTCTGGTACAACTGAGACAGTTGTTACTTTTTCTTCTTTATAAAATACTAGAAACTATGAAGCAACACTAGACATGTCAGTGAGCCTAAAACATCACATTCCATGTAAGTCTTGTTCTTTTGCCTGCACACCTGGGTTATAAACATTTCTTGGAAACTAGAGACACACTGCTGTGTTGTTATTAACTGAACAAGACAATACAGCACGATGGATGCCTGGTGGGTGAATGATAGTGAAATGTGCAATGATAGTGTCATGCAACACAGGGAATTAATGACCTGAGTTCTTAACTGTAGCCAAAGAACATCAGAACGTGCCAGAGAACCAACATCCCTCCATTCTGAAAACTGACTGATCACATATTGCAGGAACGATACCATAAGGTGGGAAACAGAGTTTCAACAGATGCATTTTGAATATTAATAAAAAGCCTACATTCCAAGTTGCATGCATTCTTTCTTTCAGACAGCTCTGTTCAAGGTAAACAGTGGAGGAAAGATACACATCCTCACGTCTCAATGGACAGACATGAATACTTTATAACAAATAAGGTTTCCAGTTTGGGAGAGGAGGGAAGAAGTGTATTTTTTACACAAAAAAAGAATGGAGGAGCTCCACCTTATCTGATATGGAACAGACTGTTGGCATGGAAAATCAACACCAATCTAAATTATTTAAGGCAGAACTTGATGGAAAGTCAACGAGTGTTGAGGAACACAAGTCGCACTGCGACATTTTGCTAGAGATAAATTGTAGAGAATGAAGATTACAGATAACCTGGACAAAAGACGGATAGAAAGGCATTTTTTAATTTTATTGTCTGACACACTACTAAACACTGGCACACAGAAACAAGTAAAAACTGCATACTTCACAAGTCCGAGATTAAAAGTCAAAATAATTATAATAACAGCAGCTGAGCATGAGAAACATAGATACAGGTTAATGTAACAGTAGTGTCACTGAATGACAGATGCCAGTGAGCACCTTGCTATAAATTATAAAGGAAAGTCAAACTCAGATGCAGAGATGAAAAACTGACAGACATGAAAATCCAGGAGAAGTGTCAAGCAGGAATAGGAAAACAGTGAAAAGTGGCCACAAGCTTTGAAAAGGAAGGAGATGCACAATTAAGTACAAAGTGAGGAAAATTCCGGGGTGTAGTGCTTAGGTTTTACTGTATTTACTTCAAATCTGCCCAAAGGGAAGAAACACTAAGCTATTTATTCAGATGGTGAAGTCTACTTGAACTATGAAACTATTACTTCAAGAAAATAATATAACCTCTACTGCTTGTGACTTTAAAGATAATTGTCTTAATTAAATGTCTTAATCATCCAGCTGGCGAAAAAATGCCAGAAAACAGAAGCTCTTTGTATCAATCTACTACTACAAGATAGTTTTTGATTAATGAAATAAAACAGAGCAGAAATTATTTTTTATAATCACCCTATTCAAGTATCTGTGACATTTAAGAAAACATGATGATACTTATGCATGACTGGGTAATGTTTCTAAACTCCAGTGAATTATGCAAACAGAAGAACACACCTGGTACAAACAGGCTGCCGTTCCAAGAAAAAATGCAATAACATAGCTGAAATCTTCACCTTCATTCTGCAAGAATAAAACAAAAAGCCATGTTTTACAATGTTTCAGTGAAATACCAGGCATTTACAGGATGAAAGTTATGAATTATTGCATGGTAAAACAGTTTCACATACAGATTTGTAGCAATTGCTTTACTACACTAAACCAAGACTTAGGACTAATCAGTGCTTACTTACATGTCTGCAAAAAAATCATCATGATCTGGAGTCTGACCAAAATGTTTATTCACAACAAACAACTCTTGCCAAGATTTTCAAAAGCTTTAAAGAAGTCCAGCTCTAACACTGGATACTTCCCTTCTCCAGATACCTTTGAAAATTCAAGCCTAAACACTGGTCACTAGTGTTAATAGCAACTTTGTAGAATTGTACCTTCCTAAAGCTTCACAAAATGGAAACGAGGTAACAGGAAAGGACCCAAACTGGCCACTAGGGTGGGGTAAAACTCTACAGAATAATGAAGGCAGCTCTGCTCATGCAGTGAGAGCAAATAGCAGCACAGGAATTTATCAGAGACTTGGAAAATAAGGTTCTCTTGAAGGAAAGATGGAAAAATTTACTTGAAGTGACAGATTTTTCTACTATGTGTTCAGAAAAGAAAACAAATCCTTTAACTTATTCAAATGGGCTGTTATAGTTCCTACAGAGCCGAGCACAGTAAATTTACATGCTCAATGACTATTCTAACTGCATTTCTAACAAATATCTGCAACCACCAAAAACTTTCCTAGGAAAACAGTGGGTACTCATGCAAACGTTCTTTCTTGAGAGAAAATATCACTTTGAGAAGATGGTGGTCCATTCACAAGTACAACTTGTGTCTGCTGAGAGTATGTTCAGTGTGAAGCATTTCCATCTCCAGTTCTGACCAGGAAAAATTTTGCATGTCTGCACATAAAAATTACATACACAATGCAGTAACTTCTACCCAGTGCGTTAGTCTTTGCCCCAGTGCCACTGCATATCTGGTGGAGTACAGCCACAGAATGTAACAGAATTTTATTAACACCCAAATAAAAATGCTGATTATAAAGCAAACAACAATTCAGAGACATCTTTTTGAATGACTTCTCAGAACACGTTCCATTAATTGTGTTTTGGATTACTTCTCCCTAAACCTTGTGGATTTTTCCATAATAAAGTAAATTAAGAGAAATTTTAATGGATTTTTAGTGTGCCTCATTTGTCAGAAATGAAAATTATCTTCCATCTGTACTGCAATCTATTACCTCCAGATGCAAAAACATAGAGAATAAAATTAACTGGATGTCCTATCATCACTTAAATAGATTAATCTAACATTGGCATTCCTTTTAAAAAAATCAGCTGCAGAAAGGTAACTAAGTTTTAGCAACATCACACTAACTGACAGAAATCTGTTCAGTACTATTTGTACTACAGCATGCTTTAAACTCATTCCTATTTATAAACTGAGAAAATTGTGCGTAACACAGAAAAACCTAATTAGGGATAAAGTAGAGATGTAGGTTCACTTTAAAAAACAAACCAAAGACAACTCAAAAAGAATGACCTAGCACGGAACATTTTCATTAACCTTGTTCGTCTATCCACTAGTCTTCACAAAATGCTGAGAACTCAACAGTACTGCTTATTAAATCAATACTGTGTAAGACAACTGGAATACAGGTATTCTTCTTTACCTGATTTCCCTAAAAAAAAAAAATCCATTAGGTATCAAAAATATTGCAGTTGGCTGGTGAAAGGACTAGAGATGAAGACTTACAAGGAGCACCTGAGGAAACTGGGGCTGTTTAGCCTGGAGAAGAGGAGGCTCAGGAGTTCTCTCTGCAACTACCTGAAAGGAGGTTGTAGCAAGGTGGGGGTTGGGCTCTTCTCCCAGGTAACAAGAGGTAAGATGAGAGGAAATGGCCTCACGTTGCACCAGGGGAAAAATTTCTTCACTGAAAGGGCTGTCAAGCTGCCCAGGGAAGTGGATGAGTCACCATCCCTGCAGGAATTTAAAAGCCTTGTAGATGTGGCACTTTGGAACGTGGTTTAGTGAAATTGGCAGTGCTGGGTTATGACTGGACTCAGGTCTTTCCCAACCTAAATGACTCTATAAAATCCAGGTATGTTTGAATAAAAAGACTATCTATCAGCCAAGCAAGAGGATTACCATTTCCTTCCAGAAAACTTCCACGGGGTTTTTAGTTTCTGTCTATCACCACAACAGCAGCCATTAAATGGTAAGGAAGTCTTGGTTTTTTATGTGGCAACACATTATGAACTTTCTGTGCATGCCTGCCGAGTACTACCAGCATATTCACCTGAATTGCTTGAAAGCATAAACCATTATAAGTGACACTGTAGCACTTATGAGAATACAACCAGCACAAGAAATGGAACAGAAAGAAACTGAAAGGTTACAGGGAGGTCATAGTAGAGATTTTACAGGAAAAAAAATTAGTTCAGCGGAGGTTGTTTAGTGAGGGAGGTATTGTTTGAGGAGGTGAGGGGAGCTTAGAAGAAATCACTTGACAATTTTCTGACATTGATCCTTTCAGCACACAATGAGAAATAAGGTTTATTAAAAACAAACAAAAAACTACAAAAGTTCTCTAAAAAATGATTTTACAAAACCTGTTTAAAGATTCCCGCTCTGGGGACTTTTCAAAAAAACTGCCCAGATTTTCAAAGCTGTTCATCATTTCACTCAAGTGCTTTTAAATAGCATCTATAGAAATTAAACGCCTCATACCCTGGCATAAATTTAGAAAACAGAACATTATGTTCACATCCTCACTGCTACCAAGGTACCAGGGAAGGAGCTGGCCACCCACCTTCCACTGCTGTTGAAACTCACAGCCTCGATGAATGAGGCAGCACACTCAAGGAGGATGCAAAGATCACAAACAATACCAGTTTCACAACAGAGGCCTGACCCCACAAACAGTACTTCTGGAATAAAACTGGCACAACGTAGCTCATACAGCATCTTCTAAAATTATAATTGTGATTGCTATGATGCATAACTTTTAGATTCATAAACACGTACACTACCTGGAGAAGGCTTTCTATGGCATGGAAGCCACGGATTAAATTCAAAGCTCCACATAACAGACTAAGCACAAATGAGACAATCCCTGGCAGAGTCACAGGTTCCAGACGCTGATGAGGAGCTGCAAAGTAGATGAAAAAGAGATCTCAAAGGTCAAAGCAATGCCTTCAGAAATTCAGTAAAATAATAATCTCATTTGTCAGTGGCTTCTAGCTCAAGAGATGGCTGAAGCAAACCACAAAACGTAATTTCTTTTTTCTAAAAAGACAAAACCTTGTAAATATTTCAGCACAAGATTTAGCAAAAAGTAAACTTTCCTCCAGTTCACATATATAGTTGTCTTGTTATATTGAGTCTTTATCTCAATACGTTCCATTTATTCAGTATGGTACTGATGGCTGTTCAAACATGCAGTAAAAATCAAGAGTAAAAGATGCACTTGCTAGTGAAATCTGTCCATAATTAGTAACCAGCTAATAAGTCACATACTTGAAAGCTTCTATCAAAATCTCTACTCTTCTTTAACACTAATGTATTAGTGAGACATTGAGACTGATTTAGCTTGTTTGCTGAACAAAACAATGAGGCAAAGCTACGACAGTTCCCTTCCTTAAAAACACTGTGAGTGCTACCAAAGACACACATGAAGAGACAGCTCTGAAACTCAGCTGGGATCTTCTATTTTACAATCTTATATGGACTTTCCAGATTGTGCTTAGCCTCTTACAAGTAAAACACATCAAAATTAAAACACTCTTTCTTTCCATGCACACCCGCTCTTTCAAGCTTATTTAGGGTCACAAGTATGTAACAGTTATGTATGTTCCTCATTACTGTCCCTTTCCATAATGAATAACAGAAAGCAAATGTGAAAAAACAATGCAAAACTCTTAACAGTCTGGGCGACACTGGGAAAACAATGGGACTACTGAGCTGTACTCAAATCATTCTGTTCAAATCAACCAAGTGTAAAGATGTGAACAATGAGGTTAATGAACTGCAACATTAATAGAGAGAGGGGTGTCAATCCCAGTTGCTTGTATTGCACAGATCCAGGAAACAGGTTTTTCAAACAGTTTATGAAGTTACAGAACCTAAAAAGGCCCCAGCAAAAACTATTTCACATTGATAAACAGGCAGGGCTTCTAATTATGAGTGTATGATAACACAAAAATAAAATACAGGATGAATACAGCTAAATAATTTGTGCTAAATTGAATAGTGTATAATCAGTTGTTTTTGGTTTTTTTAAACAAAAGCATAACCCTTGTTTGACAGCTCACTGCTTTTCTAACTGTAGGGCACATTACTCCCAGCAATCACTCAGTTAAAGTTAGATATGCTAGATATGCTATTTGCATACCAAACCACTCTTTTTCAATGACTCCCAACTGGTTGTTTTGTTTTGGCTGTTTTTAAAACCATCTCATCTAGAGAGTGGCAAGAAGCTGAGGGTGTATATGACTGTTTTTAGCCAAAAGTAATTCTATTCCATTAACTAGTGGATAAAATTAGTTCACTGCTCTGCACTCACAGCTCTCCAGAAAATCTCCTTTTCCCCATGTACTGGGTAACTTAAAACCATCGTGTGCTAAAACAGCATTTAAAACTCCTCTTTGAGAACCATGGGGAGAAAAGTAAAGAGTCTGGTCAGCTAAATCAATACAGCCTATGAAGGTCCATAAAATACTAACTTCTCTCTTATTAAGATATGAAAACAAATCCAAAAAATATAAAGGACATTGTGTACCTTTACTAATGTCATTAAACTCTCCAGGGCTTAAAAAATTTTAGTGCTACAATTAAAGTCACAAGAGTCATTTATATACAAAAAGATGAAGGCAAAACAAAAAGAATGAAGAAGGAATGTCAGAGAACACAGGGTAAAGGGCAACTGACTTCGAATTGGTACATCCATCAATGTTAGAAATATGATTAAGTGCCATATCAAAAATTCTGAGTGCAAAAAAAGCAAAAATTCTGAATTTAATGTTGACATTTAAATAAAAATTCAGGAAATTTACATGACATGAGAAACTACATTACTTGTAAGGATGTTTATTTAAAATTAAAATGTTAAAAAAAAAAAACCAAAGAGTATATACAATTGGACAAAGAATAACTTTGATTTGACAACTGTTCCTTCACTGAAAAAAAGGCTCATAAAACAGTAATTTTATCCTAACCTGAAACATCACACATCAGCATGCTGTGACCCTATTTCTAATGCCTGCCAACACCTACATGTACCTTTGAAGCAAAATTATATCCATAATCTGCACACTTTTTGCTTCCCACATGCAGAATTACCCCTATTCCTCACTGCACTGCAGAACTCTCTGAGGGAAAAGGGCTGCTACTGCAGGCACTCTGTCAGCACAGGAGGCCTGGACACCACACCCCGGCTACACACCCAGTTACAGTGAGAGCAAGTGAGCCACTGCAGCCCAAGCTAATGCCTCCAACTCTGCCATTCTGCAAACAAAACAAGACTTGTATCCACCCAACTTCCCACCTCTGCATGCTCTCCAACTCCATTTAACATAGTTCACTTCTAGCAAGTCCTACTTTCTAACAGTACAGCGTAATCAGGAAATTCCACTAGGCAAAACATCTTTTTGTGAGAATCTGTCCTTAGAGCAAAGGAGAAACTTGGAAGTCTAGCCAACTGAGTGGGCAGCAAGCATCCAGAGAAAGTTCTTTTCAAGGGTGGAGAGAAGCGATGAATGTAAAGAACTACAAAACTATTAGCACACTTGCTAAAAAAGACACTGTTATTCAGTAACATCTAAAATGTGAACAGCTGAAGGAGCAAAGTGCCAACCTCTCATAATGTACAGCCCTTTGATGGTGAGTGTCTACAGCAACTCAAGGAAGGAAGTGGATAACTGAACAGAGATCTATGGAATTCAGAGGAAGAGGAAAGTTAAAAGCAATTGAAAGAGAAATAGAAGAAAATCGACATGGAAAGAAAAGAGGACAACAGAACTGCTTATGTAAGAAGCTGTGGAGAGGTAAGTACAAAAAATTAGAAGATCATCTGTCAATTATTGTTGAATCTTCTTTTTTAGTAAAAAGGGAAATGGTCCCTATGTATTTTAACTTAGATCTGTATTACCTTCCAACACTCTTACGCAAAAAAGTGATAAAAAACACATCTCTCAGTACATGGACAAGTTTTCAAAAACAGCCAATTCTGACACAGGCTGAGTTCTCTCATGCTTACTGCTTTTTCTTTTCCCAGTTCCAGGAAGTTCAAATCTAGACAATTTTCAGAGTTAACCAGCTGCCACTTCTGCCACCATAACCCTTTCCACAAAGCAGGATTACACCACAACATTAAGAGTAAACAACAATATAAGAACCAAAAGTGGCAAGAGAGTGGTATCACAGCATTACATACCTTTAAAAAGAGCCCACACATGTAAAAAGACGACAAAGGTATGCACAGTGCTGCTTAAAAGATTCCAGTCTTTTAAACAATTTAAACACCCTCACACTTTTCCTTTATTAATTTTCCTGAATCTAACTCTAATACTGTTAAATTGCAAACACAGAGATTGTAAGCTATTTCTACACTGTCTCATAGCACCTGGAATTCTCAGAATCAGGGCCTCAGAGTACAAACAGGGTACCCTACTGATTTTGTTTGGTTTTCATCTTCTATAGAAAGCAGTTTTCAATCTTCTAGAGTAATCCTTATGAGTAAGTACATAATAAGGATAATATACTGGCAAAGAGATCCTATTAATACATACATATACATAAACTGCACAAAATCACATTTATTACAACACTGTAGGAGGTGTTTAGATTTACGATTGCAATTCTATGATTTATGACTGCACCCTGATACTGTAAAGTGAACAGCATCAGTGTGTGCCTGCTCAGGATAATTTATAGACAGAGGTACTTTTGGGAAAAAAAAGGGAAATATATTAACTAATTAAAATCAACACTTCCTTCCATTCTATTTATGATTTTGCTTCACTAAACTTGGAGGACTGAAACCAGATGATGTCAGTTTCACATGTGGAGTTTATGTATCAGTGCAAGGATTTGGCATTTTGTTTCTGTCCTGCTGGGAAACATCTGAAGGTGGGCCTAAAAGCCATTGCCAGGATTCACTTAATAACACAACCCCTTAAACCAGTTCAAATCCACAATTCCATACTTACCTCCTACATGAAGTAAATTAAAAACTAACAACTACTTAAATGAATTCGGCAGTTTTGTACAAAATTGCAATTCTTAACACAGTACACAAGGCACTCAATTCAGAGAGTGCATCTTTTAGCTAGCAGAGCTCTTTGGATTTTCACCACTGCAGAGGCTTCCTAAGGAGATGCTTCTCCCTCCAGCTGCTCTAACTCCCGACACTGCTCTCAGCTTATGTCACCATTTAGTCTTACTGGGCAGAAGTAATAAAAATTTTCAGGAATCTTAAAAGGTCAGAAAAAGAAAGATTGTGTTCTTGTTAAGTGCTCATCTTCATTTGCAGGGGTTTTTTCCTTCAATAAAGCAGTCCATTGAACAGACCCATTTCTCTTTCTGAGTGCCCTGGGAAGGTATGCATTTGGAGCAGGGGACAAAACAGACATCTGAGCTAAAACACACATAAGGTCATACCAGCTTTATGTTTTAGAGACATGAAAAAAAGCAGTTTTTTATAGAAAAAAAATGAATTTTGCTGCATCTATCTCATTTAAGGATACAACAACAGAAGGCTGGAACTTACCTGCAGATATCTTACCAGTACCCTTATACTCCCCCCCAGATAGATGTGAAAAGCCATTGGCAGAACCAAGTTCTGACACAGAAATTTGATACGGTGGTCTCAGCTTGATTTCTGTCTGCATGTCAACAAGATTCATCTTTGTCGACAAAGAACGTGTGTTGTTGTATCTCTGTTTGGTCCTCTGAATGAAATTATCTGTGCAAAATTTAAAATAAAAAGGTATGTTTCTATGGACTTTGTTAATTACATAATCCAAGACCATGCAGCTTTTCAGTTCACAAATTAAAATATATTGTTTGAAATATTTGTATTTATTTTGGATTTTTAACACTATTTTTGTTTTGTGCCTAATACATCATGAGTTATTTAATTCTGCAGTTTAAAAAAATAGGCTCTAAAAAGCTAATTATATAGTAACTGTGAATAAACTAATGACTTTTCATTGCATGAGACTGAAAGCATTTCTAATACAATGGATTTACTGCACTTATTCTAGCTTTTCTGTTAGTTTAGTAAATATCCTTATGAAAAAATTCTGTCGTGGATGAAGAAAAGTGTTCATAGGAATCTTCACAAGGAGGACAATAACGTTATACAGAAATTTTAAATAGCTGACTGAATTATAGACAGGAATTAACCAACTGGAGTATCTTCCGCCCTGTTTCTAAAACTGCAGGGTTTTTTGCTCTAATGTGTTTTTTAAGAATATCTAATTACATTAATTTCTAATATATAGTATTAAAGCAACATGAATTAATGGAATTCATAACAGCTGTTATCTGGTATATATGAGATGAGTTGCATTTGGGAGTCTGAAGATTAAATGCTCCACTACATTATAAGAGAAATAAAAATTTCTCCCTTTCATGTACTGAACAAAAGGTAGCATAGCTAAGAGCTAACATGAAACTGCAATCTTTTACTTGAGAAATTTATGAAGCTCAAGGACTTCACAGGTTAAGTATTTCAACATGTATGAAGTCAAACAACTCCTACTATTATTAACTAGAAGATGAACTCCAGAGTTGGTCACACAAGGCTTAAATCAAAACCTACTGGAATGAACAGAAATAAGTTTGGATAAAACTCTAGTAGTCTAATTTAATGCCCCCAGAGGTATTTCTTTATTGACTCTAACAGGAGCAAAATCAGATTCTAAATCCACCTGACATAGAGCTATAAACTGCTTTGGACATTTTCGTGTGTGTGTGTGCATTAAGTTGCATCTGTTTAAATACTCAGTTGTCTTAGTACGAGAATGAAGGGGGAAAAAGTCAGATCCTTACCAAACTCTATAAAACAGTATGGTCTGATAGCAGTATTTGTCTTCATCATATTGTAGGTAGTGATGAACTCCTTCTGAAGCTCATCCAGGAAACAGAAAGCCAGTACACTGGGATAATTTTCAGTGCACAACATCATATAGCTTACTCCCAGAGAACTTATAAAGCTAGAATTGAGAAAACATATTCAAAATTTCAAATTTAAATTCAGTGAATTAACTGCTTTTCTAGTTTGATCTCATATTCTATAATCAGAAAAACAAAAACTTATCTGGGATAGCAAAGGAATAAATATTTACTGAAAAGTCCAACATTATTCTAAAAGAAAAACAAGTTACTCCTAGGCGATGTTTTCCTTGAACACTGTACGATCATGAGAAGCTGCTTTACACGTATATACATACGTATCTATATGTGTGTGTGTGCACACATACACACACATGAAACTGAAAATAACAATAATAACAATAATAATAATAACAAATAACAAAGCTTTTAGGATGCAGGAACACGGCAGGTTTGTCCCATAACAGCTTTTCACTCATCTCAAATGTACAATACGTGATGTGGGGCAGCCCAGAAATGCAAAAACTTATCTTCAGATGGGGGGGGGGAGGGCTGTTGGTTTTTTCTAGAACATGGTAAGAAACAAAACTGTTCTGTAGAATGCAGAATTAATAATTCTCCAAAGATAGTTGCAAGGACAACCAGAGATGGAGAATGCAGAATTAATAATTCTCCAAAGATAGTTGCAAGGACAACCAGAGATGGCAAATACGAAATCAGAAAAGGACAGTTTTCAATATACATACTCCCTAAACTGCATTTAGGTAATTCATTAGAGTTCAGGTTTTCATGATACATTCAAATTTCTTCAAGATCTTGCTGGCTAACTTAGAGTATTAAAAGTAATCAAATACAAAAGTAGTAAAAACTACCCTGAATAAGCTTTGCATCTCATTCTTAAAAGTCTGCTTTAAGCTAATCAGTTTACAGGCCAACTGTAGCTGGCCTGTAAAAAAAAAAAAAAATTGACTGAAACAATTTAGTCCACCCTGGGCTTTAATCCAAGAAAAGCTGGAAACTCACACATCCCAATAGGAGATGGAGAGGTCTTACCACTTTCTAGGATCATTCAGGTGGTACACTTTTCACCACTGTAACTTCTACATGGTTACTAGGGGTTAAGATGGAAATTACTTACCTCATTTTAAATATCTGAATTAGAATCAGAATTTAGGTCAGTTAAAGTGCAAGTGAACTATAAACAAACAAGAATTTCTTCCAAATATCTAATCCAAACCTACACTTTCAGTGTAAAGCCACTTATCCCAAGATGTTGTCCTATGACTTTGTGCCATTATAAAGGAACTTCCATGAAAGTTTGAGTAGGTTCAAATCTTTGTACAATTTGTTGGTTTTAAATTTCTGACACATCAACAGTGCCAAGAATTAATCTTAGTTTGATTAAGCGTTTCTAATGTGAACAGTTAACTTTTTCACTTTCAGAGAGACACAACCTAGGATGTCGCAAATACATAAATGAGAAGCCTTACTTTATATTATACTGTCCAGTTTTCAGAGTACATCTATCAGGAAGCTGAGAAAGTTTTTTTGAGAGCATTTTAAAATATTTTCTACATTCTTGCATT
Source organism: Callaeas wilsoni (assembly GCA_013398955.1). Lineage (NCBI taxonomy): Eukaryota > Metazoa > Chordata > Aves > Passeriformes > Callaeidae > Callaeas > Callaeas wilsoni. Next base: position 226,732 of record VWPU01009512.1, read on the forward strand.
CCCGCGCTCTGGTCATAATCGGTAGATGCAGACAGTGGGAGTCCATCCCTCACACGGACCACAGAGGCAGATAAAATCATAGACATTGCCAAGAGAGTTAACAACAATCTGCAACAAAACACAAATCAGGAGGAATCAGAATTAAGGTAAAAGCAGAAACAATAGAGTCAACTGTGATCAATCAAACTTCTCAAGCTGTACAGTAGGTTCAGCCTTCAACTGGGGCACAGTTAGGATTTTCAACTATAACTCGGACTAGAGCCTTAACTGAACAGGACCTATTAATCTACACGAGCCACAAAACAGTTCTTCAAACCTTACATTAAATCAAAACATTCAAAAGTTTAGCAAGACAAGTATTAAAAGTATTACTTATCTGCTAAGCATCAGTACACAAATTTTTTCTCCTACAAGTGGGCGAACTGCTAGAATTTATATGAAGGCAAAAGCAAACACTTCCTCAGCTCTTAACACTGCTCTGCAGACTCCTACCATATACTACACCTATCACTTCAGACACTATGAAAAAATATTTTTGCCTCCCTCAGATGATGCTACTCAAGTTCCATACAGTCACAAACTGCAAAAGGAAACAGATTTCTGGATACAGCTGAAATATGCTTTTGTGTGTGATACTGACATGTTTACAGCACCTTTCAAACTATGACGTTAAGGGTGCCTTACAAGCCTCAGCAGCTGAATGACTGTATTCTCACAAGTCAGAAATCCAAATTTTCCCCAAAAAAACACTGCCTCTTCACAAAAGAGAGGAAATAGCTCTTTTTTTACCTGAACTCTCATCTTCTCTATTTCCTACTCCCCAAAGATTGTATATCCATCAGAATACTTAATGAATAATCAACAATATTCAGGTTTCTCAAGGTCATTTATTCCTCAGAGAGAAAGAGGCATGTAATAATGTAAGCACTAAAAATGTGTTGTCATTTTCAGTTTAGTAAATTCGGCTTCATCAGCAAACTTCAACCTCCTTTGAGATCCATCACATTAGCTGAATAAATTCCAAATTAATACCCTCGTATTTTACTTGTGCAGCACATCAGACTTCCTCCAAAGCTGTAACAGCAGCGGAAGCCACTGTTGACTGCAGTCTGCTGAATACCTTGGGGCTTTTATCAGGTGCCCTTGTTATTTCAGCACTTCACTACAGAATTCCCTCCTGAACACAATGCTTCCGTCAGCTGGACACAAAACCAGAAAACAGCCCAGCTCCAGGACTTCCTCGAGATCAGCTTGCTGGCATGAAGCATTCAAGAAACTAAATCACAGTTCTAGAAACTTTTACCTATCTCTGAGTTCATGCACATGTTCCCAGAAGGACGATTCACACGGAATGCACATGGACTCATTTTCTTAACTATGCTGCTAACCATATAAACAAGGCAGCAGCTCAAGAGCACGACAAATTGCAGAGGAGCTTTAAACTGTAATGGTTCTCTGACAATAACCATCTCTACCACTTGGAACTCAATCCTGACAGGGACTTTTGGGAGCTGTATCAATATAAGCAAAAGAGCGATGATGCGATAGCAAATTTTAAATACCCCTTCATTAACTTACTTGCACAAAATGTAATTTCATGGATCTGCATTTCCCCTAATGAAACGAGTAACTTCCTTAGCACCAAACATGAAGAAAGGAATGTAGCTCCATGTCCTGTTTCAGGAAAAGGCAGTGAATAGGACTGCACTGCAGGAGAAACCCAGAATCCTGTAGCCAGCTCTCAGCAGAAAAGATATTATTCTGTTCACTTTTTAAATGATCTCGATGGTTAAAGTTCATGTTGAGCTACCTGATAAGAACAAACAGAAAAAGTTAATAAATATATTTACTGGGTAACAACACTCTTCAGCTCTTTTTGTGAGGGCATACATATTGGAAAGGCCTGAACATAGCCAAGGGAGGTTACTCAAAAGATAGTCAAAGAAAAAGAAAACTAGAATAACAAGAGATATTAAAATGTTTCTGTGTTCTTTAAGTGAAGTTCAGGAAGTCCCATCACCTGAGGCATTTAAAATGGAAAAACATGTTATCTATCTGCACAGTCCAGGAGTAACTCAGGTTTACACAACCTTTGACTCTGAATTCCATCATTCACCTCATCCACTATGTTTAATTAATCCATAATCTCCTCTGCTCAGAATACTTTAGGAATGAAACACAGCACAACCACAGCTCTACTTCGAAATTATTGAGATTTTCAATGTTCAATCTCATCATAGTTGCTTTGCTCCTACAACTAAGGACAAAGAACATAAATACCACTAACAACAGCATGTATGTACAGACAACAGTCAAAGCAAATGATAAAGACATCTTTAGAGGTATTCTTTCAACTTTTATGCCTACTCTGTATGTAAATAAGTATTTGCATAAATCTTGAACAAAACTTTCTTCGAGACTCCTACTTATATTCAGAGAAATACACGCTCTATAACAGAAGATAAGCCTCTACTGAAACCTGCCAATTCTCTTAAATATACTATGCAATCACGCAAGGTAGAAACTGTGTTGAGCTGAAGATCTTAACACCAGTCAGGTTTTGTTACCATCATCTTAAAAACCCCCCCAGTGAAAATATGAACTTTTTCCTCAGCCTCCTGACAGCGGAATCAGAAAGCTACCAAAAAACCAAAGCTAATAAAAGAAAATTACTTTGGCTGGAACATCGCACATATGTCAAGAGATGTATAATACACATACTGTAACAGAACATTCAGCCTTACCTGAAAATGTATTAACAACAAAAAAAGTCTACTAAATCTACTTTACCCAGCTCCCAAAACAATACAGATCCACACAAGGAGCCAAGTGGTAAATTTTACATGCACTTATATATTTAGAGATTGAAGAAAGATAAGGTAGTGCTTTTAGCCCTACCTCTAAACCTCTTTTTTAAACATCTATTTAAAGCTGCATGAAGTAATTCACGAAATCATTACAAATTTAATACGTTTTCCTCCAAAACTTCTATGTCTCTCAACCACCTGAAGATGACAAAAGACTGCATTTCCACTACAAATGGTCAATAAATTCATTACAGGTGCAAGGAAATGAACAGATTTGGTTCACTGTCCCGTTCCACAACGGAACTGTGGAATACCAAATCCAACCAGCAGCTGTTTGGCTCACTGGTATCACAGAGCGTCCTTCATAAAACATGTCACCAGCCAGCAGAACCCCTTGTCACAGGGTGTTGTCCATGCTATGATGCTATGTGAATTTAAGAGGCAACTGGAAAAGTTCACAGAAAAACTACCACGGTTATTAAAACCAAATCACAACCCTTTGCTCAGCGGGATTCTGACCCGCACACGAACACCAACAAGGAGAGTACATCGCAGAAGCATCACTCCATGCTTGCACCATTCTTGTTCCCCTTAAGTCAGTACCTACTTCTGCCCCATCAATCTGTTATTGATTTCCCCTTCACAGCCCTCTCTGCAGATGAGGACTGGGAGAACTCATGGAAAAGAGGAGCATGGAGAAAGCTGGCCATAGACAGGTAAGAGTCAGCACGGTGGCTATTCCTCTGTTACTCCACCTTCCCTAGAGTGGTCCAATTCCTCATGCTCATGTCAGCATCCACTGTTCCACAACTAGGAATTAGCACATGGGTCTGGTTTCACTTCCTCCCATGAACGAGAAACCTCAGGTGATGGAAACCAGAGCCTGTTTCACTGCACTTTCTTTTTTTTTAAGAGATATTCAATTATCATGTTGTTTATTTCTGTGTTACGATGGTACTTGATCCTGAAGCAGCATCTAGAAAAGTCCTAGAAACACTGAAAACAGCAACTGGAACGTTCCAGCCTTTTCTAACAAATTGGTCATCTAACTTGTGATCTGACAGTTAATTGTTTTACATCTGTCTGACATAGACTTGTAACACTTTTAACAAGTGTTTGAAAGTGACTTGTGACTATGATTTGCTCAGGATACTTCACCTCAAAAAAACCCTAGCTTTCCCAAAATTCTGAGCAGATCTAATGTAATGGCAAGCCTACCCTCCAGCACCTGATAGCCTTCAGCCAACTTAATCACAGCATTTCTTGCTGGGATGTCTGCCTCTCATAAAAATCTTCCATAAAATATAAAACTGGGAAGTGTGTGAGAGCTGGACTCCTGTCTGACACAGAACGATGATAAAACTTCTGTGCTTACTTCAAATGTACCTAATACTGTTGGACAATTTATTGTTTCCACTTCTGAGGGTTGTGACAGCTGCATTACACAGGCAGCAGTATTAATTTTTTCACTCTATAGCATATTTCAGAAATTCGTGTTACAAACTGGAGCACTACAGAAGGACACAACAAATAAAGCCACTTTGACATCGCCAGGTATGATGAGACAAGGAAATAATCCCAAACCACCAGCCAATATAATCTTTTCCATAAAGCCAGGGGAAAGAGACCTCAGAGGCAAAATCAAGATTCACATAATCAATTAGGTTGGAAAAGACTTCTGAGATCTTCAAGTCCATCCTGTGACTGGACACCACCATGTCACCAGCCACCACTAACTGCCACGTCCAGTCTTTCCTAAACAGGTGGCTCCAGGACAGTGCCTCCACCACCTCCCTGGCATCCCAATCCAATACATAATCACCCTTTCAGAAGAAATTCCTCCTAACGTCCAAACAATTCTGAAAAACTCAGGGAACGGAACAAGCTGCATCCCAAAGTTGAGGAGCTTGACCCTTTCACCTACCACCTACTTACGTGGCAGCTCCGACACGACCATCTGCAGCCGCAGCAGAAGCGCTGACTCAGTGGTCACTGACTTAGGCGGATCCGCACCGCTCCAGGGCACAAAACTTCGCACAACCTCCTGCAGCGCCTGGAGAGCGGCGGAGACCCCGACACACAGCGGGCTCCTGCTACCGAGCGGCGCTTACGAGGAGCCCCGAGAGGCCCTCGCTGCCTCCCGCGCCCGCCCTGCCCGCGGCAGCGGCGCTGCCGCCGCCACCACCACCCCCCGAGACGGCGGCGGCGGCCCCGCGCTCACCGCGGCTGAGGCACGAACGCAGCCGGCCCT
>VWPU01009513.1:0-37773 GCA_013398955.1 Callaeas wilsoni
CGCCCCCCCGCGGCCGCCGGCGCAGCGCCCCCGCGCCATGGAGGGATTCCCCGCCCGCGGGTACGGCACCGGCGGCGCGGACAACCGGCCGCTCTTCGGGGAGACCTCGGCCAGGGTAAGGGACAGCGCTCCGCCACACCAGCGGCCGCCCCCGGCACCCCCTTCCCGCAAAACAACCCCCCGCCAAAGCAAACCGCGGCGGAGAAAAGGCAGCAGAAAGTCCCGTAGGGTCCCGTCCCCCCCCACCCTCCCGGCGTGAATGCCCCCCGGGAATGAGGAACCTCCTCTCCGGCCACCCCGGACAGCGGCGGCTCCCCACCCTCTGCCCCCGGGCTCGGCACGGAGCGCCGCAGGCAGCCGAGCGGCCGGCCCGAGCGAGGAACCTGCCCGAATCCTGCCAACGAATTTAAAAAACCCTATGAAATAAGAAAGAATCCTCAGTCCCCCTCCAAAACAGCATCAAAAATCAGAAAAGCTGCACCCCGCTGGAAAAATATAAAAGGAGCCCCCCAAATCCCCAAAGAAGGAAAAGCTTCAAATTGGCGTAATTATAAAAACCCCCCCTGAAATAAAACGAAAACAACCATCTCCCGATTAGTGCCCCAAACCAAAAATGATCCATCAAAACCACCCCAAACGAACACCACCCCAAATTTTAAAAAATCCAAACCATATCTCCAGAACTAACCCCTCCCAGCAAGACCCCCCTCCCCAAATAAAAAACTCAAAAAACATTTCCCCCACCCTGGTTCCCCCAAGGAAATCAACTTTCAAATACCCCCCACTCCCTCCAACCAACATCCCCCAAAACCCTGTTGGGGAGTTCGGGCTCAGCATCCCAGGGTCGGGGAGACCCTCGGAGTGGGGCTCGAAGGGGTTTGGGCACGGGCAGGGGGGCACACAGCCGCTGTGTCCCATCCGGGTGTGCCCTGCAGCCCCCCAAGCCGGGGCTTTAGGGCTGCAGCACCCCAGGCTGCCTCTCACCCAGCTTGGGGGGTCTTTGCTGGGGATGGGGATGGGGGGGCTGCGTTTGGTGCCCTCCTGGGAACTGATTTTCCTCCTGGGATGGAGGAGCTGGCGGTGGCTCTCCTTGGCTGACGTGTGGCAGCACCGGCTCCTCAGGTGTCAATCCCCGCAAGCCGCTCAGCTCTCGGCGCCGCTGCGGGTCGGCGCTGCTCCGGGGGGCTGTGCTGGGGAGGGGTCTCCTGAGGCTGCCCGGCATCGGGATCCCTCGGGAACCACGATACCTGGAGGTGTCACATCATCGGTCTGTGACTTGGGGTTGTTCCCTATTAGGAGGGGTTACCCACACTTGTGTGTGTTTGGGGGGTGCAGGCTGAAAGTGCGTGAGGTTATTCACAAGTGTATCAAATCCATCACCGCCCTCCCTGCAAGAACTTGGAACTGCTGCTACAATGATAATGTTTAATGAAAACATAAAGTGATACCAACCAGATTTTCAGGGAAAAAATAGAATGATGTGGCATAGGAGGATAGGCAGGACCCCAGAAGATGAACTGAGGGGGGACAGGTATCCCCCACTAGCAGTTGCTGGCCCTGATGGGGAGCACTGGGGGCAAGGGTACCTTTGTTGGAGCAGTGTTCTGCACTTGGGTCCTGTTGGACAGTCCTTGGTCAGGGATTTTGGGAAGTTCCCAGCGATGGGCAGTTCTGGGGACTGGGACGTGCCATCGGAGCTATGTGGCAGTCCTGGCAGGTAATCCCCAAACTTTTCAGCCCGGGTTAAGCCGTCGATCCCTGATCCCCGTCTTTTTCCAGCTACGCCTCTGCTCACGAAGGAGAGGGGTAAATAATAAACGTGGGATGCTAATTTCAGTTCCTGGGCTCTAACGGGGATCCAGCGTCCTGCACTTCACCCCCTGCCCATCTCCTGTGGCTTTTTTGGAATCTGTCATAGGGGCCGAGCAGCAGCCAATGGTCTTTCACTGCTGTACCCGTGCCCGACAGACAAGGGATCACTGTGCTGGCCAGGGGTCGTTTCCTCCCTGATTCACTGGGGTTGCTTAGAAACAGACGCTGGTGAGGTCCCGAGCTGGAATGTTCTGTGTCAGAAATGGAGAAGCTAAACTTTGCCTTTAAATGGGAGCAGGTCTGCCGGGAGAAGCGTGTCTGCCCACGCCCCAGCTCTGCCTTTGGGTCTCCGCAAGTGATGGCTGATACTGACAGATACCGGCAATCCGGGACCCTCTGCTCGGGCTGGGGCCACAGGGAGGGGCAGCGGCAGTGCTTGTGCGCCAGGAATACCTGCACCCAAAATTAGGGGTCTCCCCCTTGCCAGCAATTGGAAATGGATGTAGAGATGGGGATTCCCTCTTCCTGCCTTCTTGCACTCTCCTGGTCTCCAAGCTGGTGACTGGGAGGGTAAAGCCACTCAGTGGGGCTGGCAGAGCTGGGCAGCAGCATTGGCCTCCTTGCCCTGCCATGGTCCAGCTGCTCCTGCCCAGCGACTGCTGAGCAGAGACTGAGGCAAGATGGTACCAAAGAAGTCACTGGTGAGAAGAGGGAGTGTAGCAACACGGCGCTGATGAATGCCAGGCACTGTGGATTCAGCTGTGGTTTCCAGGGATGCAGCACTGGCAGTGAATGGGTATGAACAATGCAAAGGCACAGCTGTACGGTGGCAAAGAGGGGACAGAGCATCACAGGTGCAGCACCTCTTGGGAAAGAAGTGCAAAGTTGGGTTCCTCCATGGAGGGAGCATTTGAGTGGGTGGGAATTAATTACTGTGGGTTGGAAGCAGAAAGCAATAGACAGACTGAGCAGCTCGGGATGGGAATGATGAGCTTTTGAGGACACACCAGGGAGTCCCTGTGTCTTGCAGCGGGCGGGTGGCCAGCAGGGCCCTGAGCACAGCCTGTATTGTCTGCAATTCCACGAGGCTGGGTCTGGCACTGCATTCAGGTATCCCCTATGGCTGCAGCGGGCTGCAGTGGCTGCTGACCATATGGACTTGCTGATGTAAGGCATAAAAATGGCCTTTCCGTCACTCCTGCAGAGATGGCACCAGGTACCCATGCTCCAGGGGACCTGCCCATTCCCTTGTCCTGGCCAAGCCTCTGCTGGGATCCCTGTGGGCTCAGCCCACATGCCGTTAACTTGGAGGATTCAAGGATGGAACTGGGCAAACAAAGCAAAGCTGCTGCTCTGCCAAAGCCTGTGAAGGGGCTGCAGTGGTGCAGATACATTCTCAGTCCTGCCTCAGTTTCCCTGCTGCTCCAAGTAACCTTGACCCAGATACCAAAGAATCCTGGATTGTGCCCTCCTGCTTTGCAAGGATTTGGTGCTTCCTGACCTTATGTCCCTTTCCCAGAGGCAGATGGAGGGAGACCTCTGCACTGCAGAAGATCCCTGGGAGAAGTCTGATGCCTCCAGCTCCTGCTACACTCTCCCCCCCAGAGTAGGAGGAGAGGGCAGAAACTCGTTTCAAAATTCAGGTTGTGCAACAGTGAAAGATGGAATTCATCTCCTGTCTGGCCAACAGCTCACTACGTCTCCACAGCTGCCTGGCTGAATGGGAACCCCCACGGAGGCACTGCTGGGCTGTATCAGAAGTTGGTGTGTGTGTGCCAGTACCCTGTGCTGGTCCAGGTGACCTCAAGAAGCTGCAGGCTCTCTGTTTTAGTGTGCCTGCTGGGTTTTTTTCATTGTTTTACTCTAGCAGCTATTACAATACATAGTGATGCTGGAGAAAAATCCTCCCTGAATCAGCTGTGCTGGTCCTGAGAGCTGGCTGTGCCAGCTGGGTGACATGTGGGACACAAGGCTCACCACAGCCAGTTTCCACATGCCCAGTATCCAGGAGTGTCTGCCCGGGCCGAGCTGTGCACTCGGACACAGTGTGGAGGTGAAAGGCTCTGTCATCCCCAATCCCTTTAGCCGTCTTGGCCTCTGCTTGAGTATTTTTAACCTTTTTGCTGTGCTAAGCTGCCTGGGGCTGAAGTGTCAGCGGGCACTGGGGAATACAGCCTCTCACTGCTTTGGCAAGCCTGGGATTTCAGGATCAGTGTCTCTAATCCCTGGATCCTGAAATACCTTCTTCTGCCAGCAGCATATTTGGAAAATTTGAGTGACTGCAGGTTTAAGGACGGGGAAGGGGATGCCTTGGCCGCAGGGACTGGATGCCATGTGCTCCACTGCCGGCATCCATACCTGATCCGGCTGTCACTGGGAAGCCCATCACTCAGCAGTGTGAGATGAGAGGTCCCTGTGCTGGGGGATGCTCTCTCCCACACTGAGGCAGTCAAGAGAGAAATGCTCCATGATTACTGCCAAGTCTGATCCCCTTGTTTTCTCCTGCCAGTCCAGTCTGTCCTTGCAAAATGGGTGTCTAGTTAATTAGGAGCACAGTCATGGCTGAGTTTCTGGATGGTGATTGACTGTGTCTCCATCCCTCCGAGCTCTCTGCAGAGCTGGCTGTGACTCTGTGCTCACCAGGTGAGCTCTGCAGGTTGGTGACCCCCTGCTGCTCTGCAGCTGGCTCCCTGGCATTCCCTGCTATCTCTGCTGTTGGAAACCCATCACCTCATGGCACATGGGATCCAGTTGCTCACCTCTTGCCACCCTGAATGGAGGAGCTGAGCCTGAATGTGAGCTCTGGTCCCTCTCCATAACACTGCCTTGGTGGGCTCAGCCAGGTCTGCAGGGCAAGGGCAGAGCAAAACTGCTGTCTTCTCCCAGTATTGGAGTGGCTTTTGGGGTAAGGACCCTTCTATGTCCTGCCTAAATTAAAGTTAGCTTTGAGTTCTTTAATTTATTTTAGGTGAGGAGGAGTCCAGCTGAGCTGTCGTGATACGCTCTTGTGGAGCGTTTCATGCCTGCATTTCTCAAGTTGCCTCTCTTATTTGCCTGGACTAACTTCTCTTGGCTCCTTTTGTGGGGCCAGTGGTGGCTATCTCACACTTGGCTGCTGTTGTATTGCCAATTCCGTGTGCGGAAATGCCGGCGAGGAGAAGGGGGTTGTGCCTGGCTGGCAAGGACCTTGCACGGGGGATCTTGGTGACAATTTCTAATGGAGGGGGGGGGTCACTTCTCACTGCTGCAGCCACTGCTGTGCCCCCACGGCTTGGGGCCTTTGAGCTACAGGACCATCAGTGGTCTTGCTTTACAAAGAGGAGTTGGGGACTAATAGAAGAGGTTTCAAAGAGTCTGCTTGCTGTGGCCTATCCCTTGGGGATGAACACAACCAGGGCACAGCATCCACCTGTTCCTGAACCACCTTCACGTGAGCTCCACAAAGCCTTAGGTCAGGGCTGGTGGTGTCCCACAAAAGCATGATTTGCTGCTGTCTCCTCTTTGCTTTCTTCTTGTGCCTTGCTGCTGTCATGTGTTACTTCTTCGTGACCTGGGACTTCTCCCTCTACAAATCCAAATTCTGGGAGGGAAGAAGGGTGCAAGAGCAGGTGGAGGGAAGCCTGTGTTGCCCTGCCTGCTGGCTGCGATGTCTTGGGCAGAATGCTTTCACTGCACAAACCCTTTCCTCACTTTCCTTTCACTATACCTACTTAATGACTCTCAGTATAATTAATTGAAGTTCATAGAGTTTTTTCTCTGCACATCTTTTCTGCTGTAGCTGTTCTTTTAGCCTTTGATTTGCATTGTCAGCCATCTGGGGTGTTACACCTGGCTATGTGCAACCCAGTCTGACTGTGGCGATACATGTTTATACTCAGAGCAGCACTAGGAAGAAGGCAGTGTGGTGGCAGGGATTGGAATAGTCTCCTTTTCCTTTGTTTTTTACTCCAGGAGGTGCATCAGTACAGGGTCTTGCCCTGGGTGCTGCTCTGAGCCTGTGCTCACACAGCCCAGTGTCACAGCCAGTCCCTGCCCTGCTGCCACTGGGATGGGACTGTGATGCTGGCACTGAGGGATCTCTCTTCCCAGGTGCAAAAAGGTTGTGTCCTCCCCGTTGTTTTATACTGATCAGCAGCAGCACAAAGAAGGGGGAGATATCTGTCTGTCCAAGCAGAGCCACTGTGCAGCATCTTCAGATCTGCTGGTGTTAGGGGGGAACGTTTGAGGTGTGGGCAGCGCTTCACCTCCTTGCCAGCAGCCCACAAATTCCCACCTAAGACTCTATCAATCTATTAATTCTCAGGCAGTGAGGCTAAAAAAAGCTTTTTCTGACAACCTCCATCTGTGCACTCCCACTTAAAAAAAAATTTATAAATAATTTGCACAACTGTAATCGATTTGGATGTAGCAGAGAAGCCATTTGCAAATGAGCAAACCTGCTGCACGAGGCCTTGACCAGTACATCCTCCGTGGGGTCTGTGGGTGGAGGGAAACCCTCCTGTGTGGCAGAGCTGACCAGGGACCCTCGATGGTGTGCTGAGGGTAATGTGGATGCTGTGTGATGCTCAGCTGTTGGCTAATGGTCTGTTTTATATGGTTTGAGGGTTTTTTTGTTGTTGTTTTTTTTGGTACACATAACACTCTTCTCTTTTCTTCAGGACAGAATCATCAATCTAGTTGTTGGTGGCTTAACAACCTTGCTGCTTGTAGTAAGTATCTCCCATCCCATCCCATGTTGCACCTTTAAGTAACAGGGAGAAAAGCAGAATTCCTCCCCAAAAATGAGTGGTGACACTTCCAATGACCAAACAGGCTCTAATTTGGGGCAGGCAGTCATTTTGGGGCATATCTGTCTTTTGAAACTCTTTGACAACAGGAGAAGGGGAATACCTTTCTTTTAGAGCTGCAATAAAATCCTTGAAGTTCTCTGGCAGATTGTCCATTCTGGCTGAATGTGAGGCTGGGTGAGACAACAAAGCATTTATGTGCCAGGAAAGCGTTTGCTTCTATTTCCTTCTATTTATGATTTATTTTCCTCTATTTATGGCTTATACAAGTCTTTCCAAAGTTGGTCCCTTTGTGTTGAGCTGTGCTTTCCCCAAGCTTTAAAGACAAACCCAATGCTGTTGCGACTGGAGGCCAGCAGTTGTGCGGCCCACGGGGGGATTTCTGGAGAGCTGAGGTGCAGGGAGGCCGTGGGGACAGGTGAGGTGCCAGCTGGTGGAACACCTGGCTGAAGGGATGCTCCTACATGGGCAGTGTGCACCCCTCGGCCTGATGGCTTCATGGCTACTTGGAGGGTGGTTTCTGGCAACAAGCCAGTGTGGCAAAGCTTTCGTCGTTTTTCCACTCCTCTCAGTGTGCAGCTGTATCAAAGTGATTTTCCTCCAGACTTGCACGTTTTCCTTCAGCTCCTCAGGGATGGGAATCAGAGACCAGGGAGGGGTGTGCAGATCAGGATGCGAGCGCTGCGCTGCTCCAGCCCTTGGGCTGAGCCTCTTCTCGCTGCAGCTCTGGCGAGCGTGAAATCCTCATCTTTGTTTTCCTCCATACAGGTCACTCTAATCAGTGCTTTTGTCTTCCCGCAACTACCTCCAAAACCTGTGAATGTATTTTTTGCTTTCTGCATCTCCTTGTGTTGCATTTCTGCTGGCATTCTTGTAAGTACCGCCATGTTTGCCGTGCTTTTGAGTCGATGGCTCTGAATAAAATCTGCTTTACGTGGTGCTGCCTTCTTTTTTACACTCTCCTAGAAAAGCTTTCCTGCCTCCGTAACACAAGCTGACAATGAGGGAGCGGTAATGAGTATTGTATTTACTGCAGAGTAAGTGTGTGACGGAGCCAACTCCTGCAGCCCAGCTGTGGTGCAAGACTCGTCACCTCTGTGGCACTGCCACACATAGCTGCCAGTGGAGACACAGAGTAGGAAACCGGGGAGCAGAGCAGTGAAATGGGAATGCAGAGGTGGATTGTGCTGCAGAAGACACTTGAAGTGGGACCAGCCATGCACTTGCATTAGTCAGTGACCTTTCAAATGTGGGATGAGTTACAGGGGTAGGAAGCTACAGCAAGGAGAAGATGTTTCTCTGTTCAACAACTGCAGAATTCCAAGGGAGTTGGTCCCAAACACTGGCAAAGGGAATGGGTAGGTCTGAGTTCATAGAATCACAGAATGGTTTGGGTTGGAAGGGGCTGTCAAAGACCATCTAGTCCAATCCCCCTTCCATGGGCAGGCACATTGGTGGCTCCTCCTTCTGCTGTAGCTTTTCATGCTTGGAGCATTCTCCTTCCTCCAGCTGTGACCTGGAACAGCCCTGAGCCCCTCACTGCTGGGTACGCTGGGAAGTTGCTCTGCGTTGCCTGGTCAGTCCCAGTTTCTGATCCTACAGCTGGTGGCCACGACTCTGCCCAGAATAGACGGTGTTAGTGCAAAGCTGATGTTTGTCCTCATCAACCAGGGTGTAGGCAGCTTTGAGTGTTAAAACACCCTCAGCTAAGCCACCCACTCTCCCTCCCTCTTAGCAAAGCTGACCAGACAGCGCATGTTCTCTGGGACAGTTTCACACACACTCAGTTGCTCTGGCCAGAGGAAACTGGATTGTTTACAGGAAGAAAAAAGAAAACCAAAACCAGACCTACAAGTTGCCAGTTCAGTTACCATAGAAAGTTTCCTCAAAAGTACCTGGCTTTTTAAAATAATACAAACTCCTTTTCTCTTCTAGATCTACTGGTATCGACAAGGAGACCTGGAACCCAAATTTAGAAATCTGATTTACTACATATTGTTTTCTATTGTCATGTTATGTATATGTGCCAACCTGTACTTCCATGAAGTGGGTAAATGAAGGACATTGGGAATACTCAGCAATGATGCTACGGTGTCAGACTGCTTCCAGCTCAGCTCTCAGCTCTACTTGAGACATTTAAGTGAGAACAATCGGCCTGAGAGGAAAGAAGTGGGTTGTGCAAGGATAAATCAGTACATGATTTTCATGTAAATGTATATGTAATGTCCCTCTTGTTGGGGAGAATTATTGCCATAAGACGTGACATTCTGCTTTTTTTTGAAGAGCTACTGTTGCGCTTAATGAACATTCCAGTTGTACTGATGTTTCAGAATGGCACAAGCTTTTTCATTTTGGAAAAAAATGCATTTTTTTTTATTACTGTACAAATAAACTGCAGCATTGAAAGGATCTGTGGCAGTATAAATAAATGGCATCTTACAGTCAAGTAAGACAAATACTCTTTATTTTGTTGAAACTGAATATACAATTATTTCTGTTCCCTAGGCAACCATTTAAAACTACAACTTATTTTTCACATTAACAAAACCACAGACTGAAAAAGACCAACTCTTGATTATGAAGAGCTAATTACAGAAATAAATAAAATAATTTATACAAGTCTTTAGTTTCTATAGCTTTTTCTCTTGATTCCTAGCTAACAGGCTGCTGCTCAGCCTAGTGTCTGTTTCAAACAATGTAGGAATTAATTGGCCTCCTTTGCCTCGGGGCCCTATGTCCAAACTCTCACAGAGCTATTCCTCCAAGACTTTGCCACCTTCACACCACTCCCCATTTACTAACTTGTTGCAGAAATCACATCTGGAGAGGTGGCTGGTAGTGTCAGGTCAACAGTGAGAGACACACGTTCCAACCTACTCACAACAATCTCAAAGAAATTCCAAGCTTGTGGGGGGAGGCTGGTGGGTCCCAGTAGCTTCCCTTTCTCATAGCCCTTCCCTTTTTATTCAGCTTGCTGTAGTGATGAGAGAAAAGGAAAAAAAAAGCAAGAAAAGATTTTCCACAAGTGATCTTTCTGAGCTCTGTCCATTGCCAGCAATGGACTCCTCAGGAACAAGCAGACCAGGCAAGTCCCATAAGCTTCTGCCTTCTTCCTATGCCACAGACGTACTAACGAGTCAGGTGAGATGGGAATGCACACCCCTGCTTCACGATGCTGCCCATGCTCCCTGAAGTCTCTGATGGAACTCCTTCCTGAAATGTAACAGTCTCTTACTCCACGTATTACAAGAGTCAGTAAGTGCAGAAATCCTCACCCATTCTTCATGAAACCTGTGCAAACTAATACTTGCTGCGGCACTAAGAGGCTACAGTCCACAATCTTTGACTCCTGTCCAGTTTTCCATGTGTGCAGTTCAGCACATCAGTAAAAAGTCAGATCAGAACTGACTGGATGGATCCGAGCAGTGAGCACTGCAACAGAGGCTCTTCAGAGCACTGGAACGCCCCAGTGAGACGTGGCACCTCAGGCCTTGGTTGGTGGCTCGGTCCCCCCTCCCGGATGAGGGAAACAGCTTGAGCAGAGAAAGTGCACCATAGTCATTTCACAATGGAAGCTTCTGTTCAAAGAGACAGACTCTGACTGCTTTCTTTGGAAATGTGGCACAGGGTTGTAACTAATTTCACAATGCAAACATGGTCAATAGAAAATGGACACCACTGCCGTTTCTCAGTGACATCTCACTAAATCCTCAACATCCTTTGAATCTTCGGAGTCAGGACTGCCCAACGATGAGCCAATAATGTGTGACCCATCTCCATGATGTAGGATAGGATCTGTCAAGAGACAAAAAGCATTAGAACTATTGCTGTGCAATTATAACAAGATATAAAATACAAACTTAGGAGACAGGAAATGTAGTCTGGAATTCTAACCAAGTATAAGCAATGCTGCTCAAACCAGGCAGTTTGCAATTTCTAGTTTCACAGGATCACAGAATAGCTAGGGTTGGAAGGGACCTCTGGAGATCCTCTAGTCCAACCCCTTGCTAAAGCTGGTTCAGCTACAGCATGTTGCACAGGACCACATCCAGGTGGGTTTGGAGTATCATTAGAGAAGGTAAATGATGACCAATATGGATGGATATGGATTCAATGGTGTGACTTGCATTTGGATCCATCAGGTATTACACTATCAGTGCTGACACTCTGATGGCTCTGCAGGGAGATTCTTCCTCTTGGGAAGAGTATTTGTTAGGTTACCTGAAGTTTCATAGCACTGGCATGTAAAATTATTTAAGAGAAAGCAAGGACCTATGAAGTGTTGTCTGCAGAGATGCAAAAGCTCTATACACTGCTTTAACGAAAGGGACTGTCATACCTGTGAGAGTTGTCAAGGGCAAGACTGATTCACTATCTATATCATCCGTTGCCTGGATAAAACCATGGGAAGAAGGAACAATAAGCACAGTCTCATCGTCTATTGTAGGCTGATCAACTTGTTCTTCTATTGTTGGGGAACCCAGGTCCTGCACAACACAGAGCAGCCCATGAGAGTCTATTCCTGGTAGCATAAACAAAAACCTGCATTGCTCAGCCGTACTCCACAGTAAGCAAAACACTCTGGATGAATTTTATCTCATTAAATTGAAATGTCAGCACCTGAGATAGTTCAGCATTTACAGGGCATGTTTCATGTTGGTGCAGGCACCTAAAAACAAGATGAGAAGAAATTTACCCTGCTGAGCAATGGCGGAGAGGAAGGGAGACACTACAAGGTGGTGATAAAATGTTCCCTTGCAAATCAAGTATTATGTCAGTGAAGAGGAATAATTCGGCTTTTCCACTACTTGCTGTTTAGATGTACTGAGACTGAAGCGTTACCTTTATAGCACTTACCTGCTCCACAAACCCAACAGCTTTACCTTAAGTTTCACAACTCCTGTTGTCAAGTTTTAGCTGACACTGAACACAGAGCTCAAAGACCCACTTTACTTGCTGTGCCTTGCTTGGCCTGTCACTGGCTGGAGGTTGGCTCCAGACTTTTTTGCTGAACCTTTATGATACCAGAAGATTGGCAACACACTGATTCCCTCCAGGTACAAGCTGTCAATACCCTCAGCCTCTTCCAGTCCTGCCGTAACGGCTGCTGCTGCCTCTTCCCTGGCTCCTGTCATACTGGAATAGCAGTAACACATCTGGCTGACTCAGTGTCACAGCACACTCCTGGTTCCACAAACGCAGTGAAAAGTCATCCCACACAGCACTGCCAGAACCAGCAGAGATATTTGGATTCTAGTTTTCGTGTGTAACATGCGTAAAGTCTGTTCAAACTTCAGGAATCCCTGACGTAGAATGCTAGCAACTGTTGCTGATACATGGAAGGTACCTGGATTTATCACTGTTTTCAGAGTGACCAGGAATTGTTTAGGAGAGGTTACAGCCCTCTATGTTTAAGAAAATCCTGATGTTCCTCCACCTTGTTTTTTTTTTTAGGAAAACTTGTTTCCCTACATAACTCCACAGTGTTTTTGCAAAGGCAGCTGCCTGAAAACTCCTTCCCTGATGCTGAAGAGGAGCTGACAACCTGTGCTGCAGCTCAGTGAACGGCACTAGGTCCCATCCATGAGGGCACCGTGTGCCTGACCTGCAGAAGCAGCTCTCCGCAGAGCACACTGCTCTGCCCACCAGCAGAGCAAGGCTTGAAACTGGGAAGAGGAGGCGTGAAGAACTAAAGAAGCCATTGTGGCAAATGGGCACCTTTCCCAGCCAGAAATAATAAAACCCTGCAGCATGACTGCCTGCCTCCCACTACCCACCCACAGTGACAATACAACCCTGGCAAGCTCATAAAAATAACACTGACTTAAAGAAAACAAAATACAGGCGTGTTTTTCTAGAGTAACTTTTCACTGAGAATTACTCACAGACAGTTCACTACTTCCTACAATTTAAATACACATCAAACTTGAATCTGACTAGAAGGGTAAGGCAAATTGGAATTACAAATTCAGTTTGTTTTTTGGTATAGAAAAAAAAGTTTTGTTTTATATTCTGCTAGCCATAAGCAATTTGTACAAAGTTAAATTAGGAACTAGGTTAATATCAAGAGTTTATTAATTCTACCTCGAGAAGCTGAAGTTTTAAACTAAGAGTAGAGAGGTGATAGTCTGCCTCAAATGTTGAAAATCTTGTAACAATTATGTCCACCATGACACAGAAAGGAAAATGGAAGAATAATCCCCAGCTTTGGATGTATTCAGGATTCAGATGCTTCTGTAACAGCAAACTTGAGATGTACAAAGATTCTCTCTTTTATAAGAACATAATGGATATGCACTGTCTATTAGAAGCTTCTTCAAAAAAAAAGCCAAAGCATATTAATGATGAAGATTTTCAAGACTGACAAAGCAGAAATGCAGTTACTGTAGAGCACAGGATGGGGTATTTCACTCTAACTCATCTTTTCCCACATTGTAACCCAATCAAACCTGCAAGGGAAGAGGAATTTTCTACCCACTGAGGAGTGTTATCTTCTTTTTAGCACCTCTGTTTTCTGTGACTTAATCATCTTCATAATTCCAGCAACCGAAAGATGGAGGAATTTAGTATAAACAATACAAATACCTGTAATCATTTGGATAAACTCATTTCTGCATCTCAGGTGTTGGAGATGAATATATCTGAGGCTAGAGAGAGAAGCAGCTTAATGCTTCAAATTCCCATTTAACAGATACTTGACTGGAGCAGTATGTTTAACAGAAGTCCTCAAAACTGGAAATTGAGGTACATCTTGAAGTATGTTATTAGACTCATAAAGCAAAACCTAAATACTCTACCTCACCTCCCTTGCTCAATCTATCTATTGATGCAGGTGTGTTGGACAATTAACAGCCCAGGTTAAAGCACCAGCATCAAACAGGAATCACATGAAGGCAACTGTTCAGTGCCACCAGTGTTCCACGTTTCCACTGTCACCATGCAGAACTACCCAGAGTAGTGAAGCAACTCCACAGCTGGTGAGCTGTTCAGTGCTCCAAATGAAGTCAAATATAAGCCTCAGCACCAAATTCAATGCTATGGCTTTCATACTCAGAACACAACGACAAAGCTCAAGGATAGAGGATCTCAGCAAATACTTGTAGAACCGTGACACAGAATCACAGAATTGTTTGAATGGGAAGGGACCCTGAAGATGATTTAGTTCTAACTCCCTAGAGGAAGGGACACCTTTTGCTAGACCAGGTTGCTCAAAGCCCCATCCAACCTGGCCTTGAACACTTTCAGAGATGAGGCAGCCCACAGCTTCTCTGGGTAACCTGTTTCAGAGCCTCACCACCCTCACAGGAAACAACTTTCTCCTAGTACCTCATCTAAACCTATATTCTTTCAGTTTGAACCCATTCCCCTTGTCCTGTCACTATATGCTCTTACGAATAGTCGCTCTCCATCTTTCTCCCTTCAGCTACCAATATAAACGAAATCACTGAGCTATTTCAGACAAATAGCTTTACATCAAGGCCATGGCTGCAATGAAATCCTTCTCTATGCAGAAATGGGGAAAATACCAAGTATGCTCTCCCTTACCTCAGTAACGTAGGTGCTGGGTAAATCAGAGTGAGAATCCTCATCCTGTTTCAGGCTGGCATCAGCAATCTCCTCTTCTGTTCTTACCATAACCCCATCCATCAGTTCTCTACTATTCCTGCTGCTAAATTTGGAAGCATCATCTTCGTTGTAGGCTGACTGCTCTTCGTCACTCAGCTTGGACTGATGGATATCATCTGGGAAAGTATTTGTTCCTAGGGTGTCTGGAGGGTCTGTCAGGTCAGCTGACTGAATGTCTGAATCCACAGTCAGCTCTGTCTGGGTGACAGAGGAGGAGATGTCTTCGGCAGCAACGGTGCGGATTATGACACTCGGCGTGTGGCACTGCACGGTGACGTTGTCGCTTGTGTTTAACAAATGTTCTGGCTGTGAGCAGCATTTGCAGAAAAGAGACAAACAAAACCCCCAAAAAGGTCAGACTTCCTGTAACTATCTACAAATCTTTCAAGCAAATACAAGCAAAAAGATTCAAATTGCTAAGTGTAGTTTAGAGTTTTATATATACAGTATGTCAGCCCAGATCATCTGCTGACCTTTCTTGTTCCTAAAGGGTAACTTCGTAGACTGAATGTGGTGTCATCTGTTCTTTAAGTCACAAATAAAGTAAATATATAAAAATACGAAAGAGGCAATCATTCAGGTGAGGATCACTGTAGATTCAAAAGGTCAGGGTTTTTTCCACCGATTTTTTCATCACTTTTGTGATTCAATCTCCAGCTTGCTTCCCCTTCCCTCCCTCTAACAAAAAGCAGTATTTGCCACTACAACCCAAGTGTTGTGAACCAGCATCTATTTGTGAGAGTAACTGAAAACATCACAAAACAACAAGATTTGGTTTTGCTGGGGACCAAGCCACTAAATGGAGACATCCTGTTCAGAACTTGCTCACTAAGCTAGGTTTTGAAGCAACCTGAGGTAGCCTTTTAAAAACAATACACAAACCCCCAAATTCTCAGTCTTCAGGATTTTAGAGCCAAGTAAGACTGTTATAACTTAAGAACTGCTTTGCAAATTTAGCATGCATGCGCAGGGCCCCGCAGCACAGCGTTCCCCTTCCCCCAGAGCCCAAACCCGGGTGCTGTCCCTGCCCAGAGCTCTCACAGATAAGGCGTGAACGATGATCTGCTCCGGGGAGGCCGGAGCTGCCGCGGCAGTCAGGGTCATGGTGGGACTGGTTGTCAGTGTCAAAGGGAGGCCTTGGCTCGAGCTTGTCTGCAGTAAGTAGGTGCCTGGTGTCCCAGTCGGCTGGAGGTGGAAAGACTATAAAGACAACACAGGTTTAATACCCAAACGCACTGCACAAACGTTTTGATTTACATGAACCAGCCTAACTGTAACTCCACTGGAAAACCACCCCACAAATCCATTCCCTTCTGTACTGACTGCTGCACTGCACTCAAAAAGCAGGAAAAAACTCATCTGTAGCTTTAGGCTACTAAGGTAAGTATTAAGGGCCAGCAGGTCTGTATTATGCTGTACAACAGCAGGTAAGAAAGGAACGAATTCAACTTTTGCATTCAGATGGAAGAGAAACTGTGCTATAAATTACAGGACAACGGAACTGAGACAATCTTTACTTGCTGGGAGCTTTCTCTGGCTCCTCTATGTCAGATTTCAATAATGAAAAAATCCAAGCACAAAGGAAAACTTCGTAGCATTAAAGCAAATTTAAAGCATTTAACCGTAATTCACAGTTTACTCGGGACCTCTAATGGAGTACACTTGCAGAAGTAAGTTTTAGAACTCTTAACTTGTTCCTTCTACTTGAAAACTTTTTTTTTTTTTTTTTGGTTGAAATGCACAGTTCTATAGTCTAAGAAGTAGCTGGGCTGAAAAGAAAAAACCACAGTAACAAACACCAGTTACTTACTGGAAGAATCTCAAAGGTCTGTAGTGTTCCACTGTTCAGTGTTATTGTCTCAGAGTCAACAGTAGCAGCAGGGGAATCGGTTGAGGCTGCAAAAGGATGGAAAAAAAAAAAGAAAAGGAAAGTATGTAAACCAGAATGTTCAGCCCTGCAGAGAGCATAACATACTATAATTAATACATGCCAGGGCACTGTTAATTCCCCTAAGAGGAAAAAGAAAACTGGCTGCAATCCTAATGACAAGGTTCTCTAATTGGTACCCAAGATACAATACTATTTAAAGAGAGCATTCTACAATCCAAAAGAGCAAAAGAAAGTAAGCATGGGTTTAGCACACAGAGATAAAAGCAGACAAAGTTTCTGACATGATCTAATTACTTTTTGTAATGAGATTTGCAAGAGGTTCTAATGTAACAATACCCTGTGGTGTAATGATATCCTTTGGATCATGTACTGCTTGTTTTAAACTTGTGTCAGGCTTAATATTGTTTTGTTTCCCACAGATCTCTTTTTTTTTTTAAATCTTTTCTGCCCTCCACAGTATGTCCACTCCTGATTAAAGATCAGATGCTTCCCAAGATATTTGCCTGTGTGTTATGACGGCAGCGTATAAAAGCTCTAAGTATTCTTACTACAACTGTGTAATTATTTACGTAATTAGCTCCACTAATTCTAAAAGCAGTGAAGAGAAGCATTGAAAACAGTTGAACAGGTATTTTAAGATCACCAGGTCGAAACAACTTGTACCCAAAACTTTATAACAGATTTGTACTTACTCTTAAAAAAAAAAAAAAAAAAATCACAAGTTCCAGGAAGCTGAAACCAAATTAATACTCTGCCTGGGGCTTTTCAGTAATTTCCTAAATACCGAAAGGGGAAAAGATCTACAAGATGATAACAGTGACCCAAGCACTGCAAACTTTCCCATCTCAGACTTTGTGGCTGCAAAATACAGTCATTTTGGTCCCTTAAGAAGATAAAAGCTCCATTTTTGAAGCTTTTATTGTTATAGTGGCATGTTCAAGGTTTCCTGCTGCAGATTTCCTGGTACTCAGTAGCAGAGAGCTGTAGTGTGGCCTGTCAGTCACCCAGCCAGTATATTCATAAAACCTCAGGAACTGGCCCTTTGAAACCCTGAGCCTTCCACCAAATGCAGCTGAAAGTGGCTAATAGGTTCAGCTCTCATGGGACTGTGAAACACACAATACAAAATTCACTTTGATTACACAACCAGAAATTCTTCAGAAAAGCAGACTAAAATGGGGGAAAAGGCTTGTTAGGCAGACATGGGCAAGTGAAGTCACAAAATAACCATTAGAGGATTCAATTCAGAAAGGACTAAAGGCTCCAGGATCCCAGCCCATCTTGCGGCTCATCAAAACCCATCAGCTTTGATCAAGCTTCATTCACAGTCTGAGAATATTGACATACTACAGCAGACAAAAAGTTCTTGGCTTGGTGTCATGTGTCATTCTAATTAGAAAATAAACCTCATAAAATGAATATAGCACTTAATAAATAGATTAAGATAGACTAATCTAATAAAATGATAAACAGAAAATTGTTTGTCAAATGCCTATTCAGGCTTAGTCTGGAGAATCAGTTTGTAGCCTGATCAATTTAGCTCAGTTGGTCAGAGCAGGGTGCTAATAATGCCAAGGTTGTGGGTCCAACCCCTGTACAGCCATTCATTTAAGAGCTGGGACTCGATGATCCACCTGGATCTCTTCCAACTCAGAATATTCTGTAACTAATTTGGTAATCAGCAAGACCAAAGCACTAAATTTTCCTAATAAAATTTACAAATGACAAATGCTGCAAAATAATACACAGTGCAGATGACAGACTGTATGTGATTGGAGTTACTTAATAAAATAAGCTACAAAATCAAGCAATAATAACTACACTTAGAGTAGACCTGGTGGTCAATGTTAGATAACGAGCAAAGTTCATCCTTAAGAGCATGGGAAGCACCAACTTAAAAAAAAAAAATACAGTGGTTTAGCAGAACACTGGCTGAATGTTGGTGTGACTTAGCAGCTTACACTTTCCAGAGTGTTTGTGCCTAGAAATAACTGCATAATAAAGGACTAGAAAAAACAACGCTTACACCTTCCCTTCAGTGCCCTGTGTCAGAACCTAGGGACAGTGGTCTGTGTAACTTAGAAAAGGAGATCTTGTACATGACGATCACTGTTCTGCACAAGAAACAACTTAAGGAATAAACACATACTCTATCTTCATTAAGAGGTTTGTGCACTGAAGGCTTTTCAAAGAACAGGTTATGTGGCACACAAACTCCTGTGTGCACACAGATGGACACCTACAACACCTGTGTCCAGGTGCTCCAATTGTAGCTTCTTGGAACTGCTGCCACAGCAATAGCTACATTTGCCTAACAAAGTTAGAAACAGGCAAACAGAACACAGAAATGTTTCATCTGAAGTTATGGCATGACCAAGGGAGAATTAATACAACTCTTTAAGACGTGCTGACTCCTCCTTCACCACCTTAGCACGAGCAAGCTTCAGGTTTGGTGCGAGTGGTTTGTTTCAGTACTTACAGACGTGGGTGATCTGCACTGGGATCTGCAGAGCTGCCATGGGGCTCGGGGCACTGCCCGTGCTCTCCTCCAAGCGAGCCACCCGGATCTGCACGTGCTGCACCCCCGAGCTGGAGTTAGTGCTTGCCAAGCCACTGCCACATTTGTTCTCTGGAAGCTGGTGCCCTGGATTGTTTTTTTGGTTCTCGTGGAGCTGTTTAAGACCCTTTATCAGCACTGAGAGAAAAAACACTCATGCTAAACCAGGTTGAAGAAGCACATTTGAAATGCTGCAATTGGTAATTTACCCAAGATGAAAAGAGCAAACAAAATCCTACAGATTTTGAAACTTAAGCAATCTCCAGAGATATAGAAATTAGAAATTTAGCACATATGTAGACCATTTATAGCCAACTACAGCAGTGAACTAGATTTTCTCATGGAACCCAGGCATTTCATGATGCTTGGGGGAAAAAAAGAACACACAGCCCATAAAATTTTGGAACTCTCTAAAATGATGCATGGTATATCCCCAAGCTACAATCAAGTGCCAGTATCACTAGCTGTGTAATGCTGCTACCAGAAGTAAATCCTCCAATCTTCTATAACACAGAAGCAGATTTGTTCAA
This sequence comes from Callaeas wilsoni, assembly GCA_013398955.1. Taxonomy (NCBI): domain Eukaryota; kingdom Metazoa; phylum Chordata; class Aves; order Passeriformes; family Callaeidae; genus Callaeas; species Callaeas wilsoni. Next base: position 19,204 of record VWPU01009513.1, read on the forward strand.
GAGCTTGACAGAAATGTCACTGAAAATGGGGAGCAAGTGAGAATGAATCCCAAAGTGGTTATATTACAATTCTTCACCTGTGCATGAAGAGGCCCACTGCTCCAACAGAACCACCCACCCGTCTTCTCTGTGATTGCTTTGGCCCTGCCGAGGGAGCAGCTGACGTAACAGCAGGTTACAAAACCTGAGGCCTGAGCTTTTCTAGCGTTCACTACAGCAAACTGCCTAAACATCTCCCCTTTGTCAGGGAAAAGAGAGCAGAGCCTGTTGATTCAGTGCTGCATTTATATTATGAATTATTTGATGCAACAACTGCCTATTAATGTGTGGTAACAGGGCTCTCCTCCCAGCTGCAGCCTTGAGGCAGGACTAATATATAACCACACTGTCAACCACAGCACAAGTGTGCATTAAAGCACATCTTTAATCTCTCTGGTTTTTTTCCTCCCCCCAAGTCAGACAAAGGGAGGGCTGAAGGTCACAGACACCCCTTTGGCTTAGGCACTAGATTCTCCAAGCCAGAATGGGCAAATGCTATGAAATGTATTTGGGGGAGCTTTATACTCCTGATTCCTCTCCTCCCCTTCTCCTCCTTGCAGCTAGTGGGAGATCTACCTTCTGTCTACAGCTAAGGCTCAGCACCTGACAGAGATTACATTTTAACATCGTAAAGGTAACACATCTAACCTGAGGCCATAGTCAGGCTGCAGATACATATCCTCTTCCACCTGAAGAGGTCACTGCCCTCCATACCAAAGTTCAGCATCATCTGAGATCTGCCAGCTGAGCTGCTTATATACATGCTCTCACTTTAGCCAAAGCGAGAATGGATGGCAAAGTCTGTCTAGTTGTACACATCAGCTTGGCCTGTTTGACTGAAACACTTAAGGATTGCTTGTAGGAGCAATTCAGCCAGCAGATCCAAGGGGCCAGTAACTTCCAGCAAAGGAGCAATGTGCTCTTTGGCCAGCAATGCTGTAAGCAGACAACAAAATGCAGCCTTATTCCTTTGACATACGTGAAAGGAGCTTTCAGAAGAGAAGCGTGCAAGTAGTACATTACCAGGGAATGAAACATCTTTGTGGTTTGCAATCTGTCTTTTAATGGTCCACCATTTACTCCGAAGCCACTGTGGGGAGCGGACACTACTCCATCCTTCAGCCAGTAAATCCCAATTGATGTCATTTTCATCAGAAACTTCAAGTTCCGCTATCCTGGCAGGATACAGAAAATATTGACCTGTTAGAAACTGCCCTTCAGACCGGCAGGGGTGTAGCACATGTCCGGCCGTGTCACACGTAACAGCGCAGAACGACATGCTAGTGACCAGCCCACCAGAGCTCAGGAATCGACACAGGCTTCCAAGGCTCCTCGCTGCCAGAGGTCAAGCAGAATCATAAACAACAGAAGATGGACTAGACCTGTTAGGTGATCCAGTCCATCTCCTTGCCATGCAGGATTATTCTCCTTATTTACTTATACATTAGGTCATAGATCGGATTATCGTGAAGCATTCCAAGTGGTGGCACTTGCATCTTTTCTTTTTGAAAAAACATTCCCCAAACACATCTCCAAGGCAGGAGATACTTCCTGAGATTCACTCTGAACTTTCACTTAATTAATTTCATGTTATGATGTTTACTTGTTTTCTTCTAAGTAACAACCATCCGTCCTTAACACAGATTTTTGCCTTCTCTCAGATGCTTCTTAGCCAAAGTAGATGAAGTTAACTACAGCATTAAACACTTTCTCATAAATCAGTCCCACCAGGCTCTCCAGATTAGGGACAGTCTCCTCTACCAGAATCTGTTTGAAATCACTAAAAATCTCTGAATTGCCCTTATCTGTACATGGAGCATATGAAAGAGAGGTGAATAGCGAGGGGAATATATTTTTGTGGAAGTTATGAAAGTCCTCTTCACAAACAAAGCAAGAGCATTCTTGCTAGCTAAAGAAAGAAAAAAGTGAAAATAAAAAACTTCCAAAACCAACCCTGTAGTATGAGTAACGGATATCTGGACAGACCAAACCAGAAATACTAAGAAATATACCCAGCACATTCTGAAATGTGGCATCAGGCTCCTCATTTCGAGTTCATGTCAAATAGCTTCAGTAAATTTGTTAATACTACTTTGTAAGTAATCCTTAGAGTCCCTGGATGTCTTGGCTTTTTATTCCCACCCAACCATAAAAATCCACTGGCTAAAAAGCCTGAGTTAAAGGCATTCAAAATAGGAGGACTGGAGAGAGCAAAAGATTTCCAAAGTCACTACCAAGTTGCCAGTTCAAATGTAGTCAGAGATGCTGATATCCAATCAGTGTTTGGTGGCCTACATGAAATTAATTTGCAGTCTCAGTTTAGCTCTTTGTAGACAAGATGTCCACATCACAGAAACCACCACCACACTTGACCCTTGTTGGTCATCTCAGCAGAGAGGCCAAGGACTGAACGGGCAGGGAGACTGAGCTACCCTCCAGTTAAGGGTTAAAGCGCATCGGTGGGGCGACGTGTGGGAAGCTTGCACGGTTTGCTGCCTGTGCTGTACCTTTTCTGTGGAATAAAGAAGACTTCAGTCTCCAGGGTTTTCAATCTGACACCTTTCACGAACACTAACATTCACTAAAAAAACAAAAAACAAAAAATATGTTCAATAATAAATCTCTGGGAACTGTAAACACAGCAGTGATTTTTGGAAGGTTCTAGAATTTTCAGTGTCTAGGAAACCAGCAAAATGGACCCCAATGGAATCCTGCTAGCAACACATATTACAAACCTTTAAAAGTAACTAAAACAACGAACCTCATGATCAGATTTATTTCATCCTCCTTGGTCCACTCGGTGCCCCCACTTTGTTTCCAGTTGAGATAGTTGAGCCATTTAGAGCGGCACTGCTTCTCCGAGCGCGTCCCGACCCGTTCTGCCACAGCAGCCCACGACACACCTTGTGTGACAATGTCACCTGGCTCTGTGCTTGTCAGCTCGTGCACTACTTCTGCCAGTCTTTTTTCTTCTTTCTCTGTCCACTTTCCTGAAAGAGAGAGAAGCCCTCCAACTTAACTAGCAGCAGGCACCCTCTGTTCTGATCCGTAACATGCCTGCAGACATTTAACTTCCATGTCCAACGCCTTATTCTAGATGCAAATATTAACTTGGGAAGAAGATGTAACTGTTCTTAATTACTAACAATTTATATTATATCCATTCCTGATTAACAAATCAACAATTCCATTGTTCTGCTGCCAAATTTCTCTCTTTTCCTCTCACAGATGAATGAGGCCACATAGAACTTGTCCAAATAATGACCAAATCAAACTGATCCAAGCTAGCTGAACAGTATTAGCTGGAGTGAATTAACTACTTTAGTGGACATTAATCACATGAGGTCTGACTGAATTTTCCTTTATATTTGAATATATACATCACAAAATAAACAATACTTTACTCCTGAAGTGCATCTGTCTCTCTCTTCACACCAAGCATACAGTGTAAGTTTATAACCATTAAACACAAGGGACAGAATTTTAACCAGAATATCCATTTCTGACACCAGCATCTACCTCACCTGTGTTGCAGGTATCCTTCATCAGTCTACATCGATCCTTTACAGATGAAGCACTTCTCCCCAGGGCAGCTCCTATTGTGGCCCAATCATTACCGTGCTTTACTCTCAGCCTAAAAAGGAATGTGCTTATTAGCACTATATCCAGTTAGGAAATTACCAAAGTATTAAATATTCTCTAATAAAAATAGGATGAATGTGCAGTTTACAGGCTTAAAGACAGAATGGGGAAATCACTTTGCTACCTTACTGTTAATATTTTCTGCTATTTTTCCTGTGTGTTTCTAGAAGCCTTTTGGGCCAGCTAAGCCACAAGATACTTATAAAATGCATAATATCTGTCTTGCAGGAAGACTGTGAGGCTTAATGACTGTGTTAAACACAATATGAATGTTTAGATAAACAGCCAATTTCCATTCTATACAGGTTCCTCAATGATTTTCAGGTGGTGTAGAGAGCACTTGAGAAATTTAAATAACACCCGATGAAAACCCAGGCACCCTACAATTTAAATTAAGCAAAACACTGCATAATCACGTTCATAATTTTAACAATCATCTTCCTCCTTCACATGACAGAGGGTTGCTTAAAATGTCGATCCATGACTAGTTCTGACACATCTGGAACTACAGGCACCTTGTGAATGACACAAACCAGCTCAATTGATCCAAACAGATCCATCAATGCAATGCAATACACTCCCTTCCTTCGGTCCAACAGTTTCTTCCAACTGCTCAGCTCTGGAAATGTGCAGGAGGGGATAAAGTCTGCAGCCCCATCTCCTTGATCTATCAGGTTCATACTCAAAATTAGGCTTTTTGAGCTGTACTGGTAATTTATGTATCTGTAATACTTCCTAGGGGAGATCCTACTCTTGACCTGCCACTTCCTTTAGTAATAACCTTTGTTCAGATTTCGTAAAGAAATGGAAGTTCTGTTTCTCATAACCACAAATATTTACTGTGCTTCTAAAAATCTGAAACATTCCTTCCTAGTTAAAACAGAAGCCTTGCTTTAGAACTTCGTTGCATATTGTTAGGTCCTGAACACATATTAGAAAAACGATTTAAAATAATCCAAATGTAGTTTTATTTTTCTTTAGATAATAACCACTATTTTTGGATTGTGCTGGAGCAGTCAATTTTACTTGGAACTCTTCAGTGATTTCATGTAAGGAAACCTTTAAAATTGATCAAGCTACTAAATATAAACAACAAAGAGTGACCTTGTTCATTACTTACTCTTTAAGCTTTTCAATTTCCTCAGGAGTATACCTAAGCAACATGTAAATAAAAAGACATTATTTTAAACAGAAACCATACAGCATAAATATTTTTATTTTACTAACCACACAGCACACATTTAGTCACAACAAGAGATTAAGGAATTTCAGCTGTAAGGAACAATCTGACCCAATACTTTGGAAGAATGTTAGGAACAAATGCCATTTTCCACGTTAGTACATTTCTAAGGTTAACTGGTATAACATTCCTCTCATTTGTCAGGAAAATTCCTTATTCTCTGTGATCTTACTCGTATGAACGGAATTAGAATTTTCTGCATAGTCTTTCAAATAAACAGCTACTTCTTCCTTACTCTCCCAGTTCACCATCACCATAAACCTGACTTTTCATCAAAAAAGTAAATCAGCGTTGAGAAGATATTTTAAATTTTCAACTACCTTCAAAAACTAAAATATAATATCCTTTCTGTATGGCACCTGACCACTGCTTTAAAAAAGGGCAAGCAAGGGCATAAGGGGTGAAGATCAGTTACTTTCACGTCACAGCTCTAGAAAAAGTTACATCTCAGCAGATCCAAGCTTGTGTCCAAGTCTTCTCATCATATCAGAATTTGTTATTCACCTTTGTTCTGGGTTTTCTGTTTGTTTGTCTGTTTTTTAAAGTTGACAATGAATACTGTCAATTAAACACAACTATTGCCAAGGCTGATCTATCAGAATTGAGAAGAGGTGACACATTAGGAAGATCTAATTTTAGTCTATCTCACATAGAACATGTCAAACATAAATACATGACCCTAGTCATACCAATAAAACCATGCAGCATTAGAGGGTTTCATACTTTCCAACATGGTTTCTGTCATCATACATGCGAAGAACTCTTCTATAGACAGCAAAGAGAGGCCGATTCAGACCCCAAGCTATTGTCCTGTAGAAATCTTTTCTTTCATCTTTTGACATTTCAAATATAATTTCAGTGGCATCTTTTATTCCACGGGCCTAGAATAAAGCATTTAAAACAAAAACAAAAACCACAAACAAAACACCTTAAATAAAGTCTCCTAGGAATCAAGAAGTAGAACAGAAGAACTGAAGCCATTATGCAACTTTCTATGTATCACAAATACTACAGTCCAAAAGTAAAACTGAGTATTTATGGATTAGCTCCCTCAAATAGAAACCCTTGAACACTAGGTTTTGTTGTTTTGGTTTTTTTACGTTGGAGACCAGGGAGACACAGAAATTCTAACACCTATCCACATATAAGAAAAAAAAAACCCCTGTCCAATGTATATTTTAAGATCAAAAATTGAACCATCACGTAAAACATCATGAAGTATGTACTGTGGTGGAATTAATTTGGGACCGTACAAGGGAAGGTTGCCAAACAGTGCTATACTGATTTATTACATAATTTTAGATATTTCTTATGCAAAAGCAATTTCTTTCAATTTAACTACTCTTCTTGTTCTGATGGAAAGTCAAAATAAATTCAATACAAAAACATTGCAATGAAGTATAACAGTAAAGCTTAAGCTTAACTTCAGCTTAAACTAAGAATCACTGTATTTCAATAATTCAAAGCAGTACAAGAAAGCAGATAAATGGGAAAAGAATGAATCAAATGATCTATCAGTAACTCAGTAAAGTTATTTAGCTAGCTTAAAAAAGCTTCACTAGATTTAAAATGTAGTATTACCCATGAATGGTTTTGTGGCAGAAACTCTAATATGTGTGTGGGCAGACACACTCTCTTCAACTAATACTGCAGATTTTTATCCCAATGAACACTAAATTCAGGGCTTTTTTTAAAACACAAGTGAAGGATGGTGAAACTGTAATATCCAGGCTATATAGTCTCAGTTTTAAGGGCTCAGCTCAAATATTCTCAGCTGCAAGTCTACCACAAATATGACTTTCAGGCAATTATCACCGTCGGCGTGTTCACCACATGCCCATTTACACTGAACTCTGACCCCAATAATTGAAGGGGAGGAAAGCAGACACAGGCATCCTGCTAGTGCAGTACACAATCACAGACTTGGCACCAAGGACGTCTGGAAGTTGTATTCAGTGCTCAGTAAGGAAAATTATCTCTGCTGCTAGTGCAATTTTTTCCCATCATCTTTAACAAAGGTTTTATGAGTCCTCAATATATAGTCAGAGAAAGAGATTTAGCCATGTAAAATGTCATGTCAGGATGCTCAAAATGGGCTATATCCAGTACAAAAATTAAAAGCAACATTACACTCAGTAGTACTTAAATCCTGACTATGAATAAAATTTTCTTACGTATTTCAAATGGGTAATGACCATTCCTACAACAAACCAATCCAAATCACTTATTGCATATTCTGGGAAGTACTGAAGAAAGTTGGTTTCTAGCAGGAACTGCATCACCACACCAACAAGCACAGAACATACTCTACACATACCTTTAAATAACGCTCAATGTTACTCATCAAAATATCAATTTCTTCCTTTGACCACATCCCTTGCTTCCACTTATGGCCTGAAAATAGAAATGACAACTAATTACTGAAGTGAAGGCCAGAAAAACAGCAAGAACAGAAGTATCTGAAAACATGACCCATACTGCAATTAACAAAGAAAAGAGTAATTTTAGCGACTAAAATATAACTAGCATTAATTTTAAACAGATGTTGTTTCATAACTGACAGTAACCATCAACTAAGATTTAAATAATGTGAGTCAGACCCCTCTTCAAAAACATCCCATTTTTAAAAACAGAACATGAACTCCTCTTTGTGCTGTCAAGTCACATTTTCAGGCTTTTTCTTCAGCTGCAACTAGAAAATTTCTGTCTTTAAACTGACAGCTGAAATTTCCATGCACTCAAAATGATTCCAGAAGCTGGAACGTAAAATGTGACTCAAAAGATTACCAGAGGAATTGGCAACGAGGTGGGGTTCTCTTGCATGCCTTAACACTCCTGAACATGAGAGTAGTGCCACCTACTGTGAGTGCTTTTCATAGAGGTAAATGCTCCATTTAGCCTTTTTTGACAAGCTGGTCCACATCTCTCTCCTTCTTTTTGCTTTGGGAGTAATGCTCAGGGGTCACAGTCAACACAAAACCTTGTGGTGAGTCTTTTACTTCCCCAAATAAAAGTGGCAAACCAACAGAAACAAATAACATTTCCTTTCTGTCTGTGCCCTCAGTAACTACAATGCCAGCTAAGCTTTAAAAGCAAAACCAACTTCATTCAGAGAAAATTTCAAACCTCAAGTCTATCAATAAAACATTAAAATATTCCTACTTTAAATTATTCTTTTTTCCCCTTATGGTCATACCATACTTTTCATTAAGCTTATGCTGGTGTGACCCAGTTTACATACTGGTGTGTGCTGGCTACCTGCCCACCTCTGCTCAGAAAAATCAGGGTACTTCCTTCTCAGCCTGCTAATTACCAGAGCTGAGAGACAGAACATACCAAAGAGACTGTTTACTCAAATCCAATTATAATGAAAAGTACAGGCATTATTACTAATTCCATTGGAACTGGTGAGAGAGTACTCTTTCCCTGTAACCCATAGCTTCAATCTCTTCTTCCACAGATACAGAAAAATAATGTATTACTATAACTGTGATTCACACCTCTGTCTAAGCCTCTGAACTGACTTAATGGGACACTGCTACTCTTTACACGGAATAACCCTTAATACCAAACTACTTTAGGAAAGGACATATATTCTGCACTTCACATGTTTGCATTTTCATAGTCAAGATTATCATAACCTGCCCACAGGCCTGGGAAGAAAGCCTTATCAGGTGGAGACTGCTATAAAATGATAATCTCAGGCAACACATGCCAAACTCTGAGCTACTGTACAAGAAGACACACACTGGCATTCCTCCACTGCTGATCTCCTGACAAACCACAGAGCTTACAAGAAAAGTTTAGCCAGTAGAGATTTTCAAATATTTTTCTTGGCATATTTTACTAGAAATGTCTTCCTCAAGTTATTAATCTCTTAACTGGAACCACCAGATTGAGTGCCCTCCTCTGACCAGCTGACAATGCTGTGTCTCTTCCTAAAGGTTTCTAACAAAAAAGGGAGTTGCTTTGAACTGACTGAAAAAAAAAATTTTTCCTCTAGAAAAAGTAAAAGTAAGAAAAACAGTAGAGAGGCTGAGGAAGCTGGAGAGACAACACGTCTTGATTTGACACTAAGTTTTTTCTCTAGGTTTAGAAGGGCACTTCCCCTGTGGGGAGGAAAGAAAAAACAAAGGCTCTTGAGTTCAGCAACTACTACACGATTGCACAGATGTACTTGGAAAGGGAGGAATGCTCAGTGGGGTGGAAGTTTTAGGAGTAGCAGAGATTATTTCATTAGGTCCTGGTCTGCAGGAGACCTTTACTCCTGAAGCAACTCCATTAACCTGATCATGGATTGTTTTTTTTCTTGGTGTTCCCCACTTCTGCTGCAGCTTCCCACCCCCTGACCAGGCAAACACAACTCTCTGCCCCACCAGGGCCAACACACAGCACCCACAGCCCTTCTCTACTGTGGCCACTACTGTCACCACTGCAGGCATGGCTCATCTCCAAAAAGCCAGAGCAGAGATTCCTTTATGCAACTTGCAAAATGTTCTGAGACATTTGCAATAGGTTACCCTTCTACAGCATTGGAGAATTGCATCTGAAATATCCTACCTTTATTGGTTAGAGAATCCTTATCCTCTTTGGTTGTGAACCAGGCTTGACTAACAGCTGATACTTCTTCATTGCCCATTGGGGAGATTTCATCCAGCTGTTCATTCTGAAGAATCTTGAAAAGACCAATATGAAATGATACAGTCAGATATTCAGTTGTGTGTATCACTTTGTAATTAACATGGAGACATAGTTTGAAGGAAAATTAAATCAGCACACCTCGATACCTTGCTGACTTCAAAAGTGCCATGTTTTACATATGGCATTGAAACTATCACTTTTCTTAAAACACCTGAGTAAGATTTAACATATTCATAAACAGATGTTGTGAGAATTAATTAGGCAACATTCTTCATCTTGTTTAATGTACAGTAAGTAAGAAGAGTCTCACTGGCTGTGGTGGAAACACGACTATGTCCAGCATCTCCAGTCTAGAACTTTTAAACATGGTATACCCACAATGAAAACTGCATGTAATTGTTAGGACTCGTGACAAGACAAAGCCTATGTAAGCCTGTTATAAAGTTTAACTTATAATCAAAGAATGACAGAAATAACAGATAAATGTGTCTTCCATGCAGATCACAACAGAGCATGTAATTAGCAGAGGAGGGTTACCTCTACTACTCTTTGCTGTGTTGCTCTTTGGGCAGTAACTTAGACTACAAATAACCTCTCTCATACATAAAATTATTCAATTGTCCTCTTACAGAACAGCATTTTTACAAACAAGATCCATGCTCACATACATTTGTTTCAAAGAGTCTTATTCATTTAGTAAGCATTTCTGATACTTGTTTCCCTTTTCATTTCAATTTAAATAAAAGCATACATCAAGTAGGTAAATTTTGAAGTTTTACTGTACCTGAATCTGGGTAACAGTTCCTTCATTAATCTCATCTTCAGCTACCTCAGTGGTAGCAGTCATGGTCACCTCAAAGCTCTGATCATTTTCTGAAACTTCAGAATGGGTAAGTTAGTTGCATTCTTAACTCCTGAAGCATTTTTTTACACATGCTACAAGTTTCATAAATTGCTACCTTGGAACTGAAAATTTTGAAGAGTCTCCTTTGGTATTTATTTGTTCACACAATAAATGCACTAAGATCAACTATCAACTGCTTCTCATAAAGTTTAAATATGGGTTTTGAAACCTTCAGTTTTACACCTGACTACGACTAAGACCTAATGTGTTTGATGCAAACATTTGAAACTGTATTCGTATTTCTTTTCCAGCCATACCTCCAGTATTTTTCAATTATTAAAGAACAACATTCAAATCTTTTGGCTGTATGCACTCTCCCCAGTCCTCCTTCGACTTCAGCATGGTAGTGCCTTCACTTCTAAGGAATTTCTACCTAGTTCCACCAAATAAACAGGCACTCTAGGTACTGCAAATTGGTATTTTAACTAGATCTGGTTTTGTCTCCCTTTGGGAGATTATATTAAACTATCTAACATTCAATCAACTTCCGTAAGACTAATTCAGTATTCATCCTATCTTTTTTTACATCAATCTCTTTTACATAAACTTCAATATTACAAAACAATGAAATACTAACTTCAATATTACAAAACACTGAAATACTAACTATACCGTCTGATCATTAAAAACCCCCTAATCTCTTGGCAGGAGAGCATCTCGTTTGCTGTTCATTTACTTATCTTTCATTTTATTCAATGTGCCTGTGCCTGCAGGTCCCTTATCTACTTTAACGCAGGCTTATTTTGCCAGTATTGTATAGATACCAATTGCTGCAAAACTCTCCAAGGCTGAGAGAAAAGATGATACCCAAGTATATGAATAAAATTTGGAAGAAAAAAAAACCCACGCAGAATATTCTACTGTGATTCAAGAGTCCACTTTTAACCTTTACCAACAGACATATTTGCTACAGGAGCACATTAAATAACTTACTTGGAACTGCGACAACAGAAATGCACGGAGTAGAATCATCAAGGCTTTGATCATCCTCTGATAAGCAAAGCCTCTTGTGTGGAGGTTCAGAGCTGTCTTCAGAGTCTACTTCATCAGCTTCTAACAACAAAAACATACCCAGGTTACTTCCTGTAAGCTAAGTGGAGCCTTGGACAGAGTTCTCCTAAAAAGTGGGCTGAAGTAAACAGTAGAAGCAAGTGTGAGAGGCTGGTTCAGCGCTTTGCTGCTGCCCAGGAACTTGGTCTAAGTTATGGGCAACAACAGTTCACATGCTTTCTTCAACATGCACGTTCTTTGAAAATTCCACCCACAGTCTGTCAAACACAAACCAGTCTACAGAAATCTGTGTGTGTGCTTGGTTCTAAGAACCCGTTTCAACTGAAATAAACCACAGCAGCTGTATCTTTGTTGGGCACACAGAGCCAGTTTTGGGATTTATACCTAATTCAACACTTTATCATTCTTTAAACCAAAGCAGAAAAATATTGCACAGTAAGCTGAACCTGAGTAGCTCACAGAACTTGTGGGATGTATGGTGGTCAGATCAATCAAAACAAAGAAGAAGAAAAAATATTACGCAATACAATTCTATACCATTTTGAGGGCAATGAAGAATTAGGTTCCCTTCAGTGTCCTGAGTCAAAGTCACAGAGTTCACGGTTTCTACTGTCACTGTGTCAGACTCTTCTTCAACTGTGCTCATACTCAAACCTGAAAGAGCAACACACAGATTATGTTTCTGCAGCTGGACTCCACTTGGACCACAGCGCTGCTTCCATACCCCAAACAACCAGCACAAACTCCCACAGGGAAAGAGCCTACTCTTTCACATGAAAAATCCACAATTTCAGACATTCACCTGCCTTTACTTTCCTGCACACTTATATACTGCACAGGGTAAAGCCAGAAAGCTTTTAGGTAACTTTTCCAGTTAAAAACAGTACATAAACTCCCTATTAGGAGGATTTGCAATCTACTGATTTCTTTTTTCTTTCAAACACAAACCTAGGCTATTACTTTTTCAGCATTTCTAAATTCTTCACGTCTGATGATTTTTGTCCAGTATTTGTTCCACAGTTAATTTAGTAATTCTGCTATTATAGAACTGAAAGCTAGTCAAGACTGACAAATATTTTTCTAGTGTCCTATTAGTCACAGCTGCCCTATTTATAGACTGCCAAGTTGCAACGTTTTACTCTCCTTCCATGCATATAACTAAATGTGAAACTTGTATTTTTTCTTTAGCATTTAAACAAGGGCAACAGAAAAACTGGTTACAAGCGGTCCCCAGTACAAAAAGCTACTGAGAGAATAAGTAATACAGGATAAGCCATATACATTGAAGTCACAGAATTAGGGCAATATGAAGTGCCTCTGATAATTTCATTTCCACTATAAAAGTACTGCAATGAAACACAAAGTTTATAAGAAATTTTATGTAAACCAGTAGCAGTAATTCTGAAATAAAACGGAGTAAAGTCCCACAACAAAAGTTTTATCCAAAGAGATTTGTAACCTTTTGCTGCTGCAGAAGCGAAATGAAATCACATCTAAAATATCCAGAAGCTTTGCAAAGATTTCATCCATTTTAAGCCTGGTTTTGTTGATTTTGGCAAAGACTTGTAAAAAGAAAATATCATCTATTTCTCCTTTAACTGCTCGGTTCTGTGTTTACTCATGTCAACAACAAAAAATTAATTTTATTTTGAAGCCAAGATGTTGTTAAAACATAACTGACTATGGCTTTAGAAAAAAGAAATCCCAAATACATTACAAATTTTCCATGTATGAGGCAGAGACAGCCATATACCCATATGCAAGTAGAATTTACAATCTGGATTTCAAATTCCCTGTATAATGTTAACATTATTGTGTCAGCAGGAGATTACTTAATTTTTCATCAGAAAACATGCTCGTCAGTATTGAAGATTCCCAGGAGAAGCATTATCCTAGAAAGATAAAACTACTGCCAGTCCTTCTAAAAAACTACTTCTCACCTCTCGAGCTTGCTGAAGATTTGGCACATCTTTAAGCACACATAGTGACTGATTCCTCAAATGAAGTGATATTACCCTTGTGAACATGTAAAAAAATTCAGATACCACTGACATTTTAAATCAGAGGGTTCTCAAACTTACTTTCACATCTACCATCAGCAAGAGTTCCTTGCCACATGCAAGCGTAGGAGGGAGTAACTTCCTTGGGATTCATCTGCTGCTGAGTTTTACAGCCTGTGCTCTATCCTTCACTAGAAGCTGCTGTTTGCTGCACGGCTGTAATACTGATTTTAGGAACCCAATGAGGCATCCTTAATGCTAAAATATGAAGAAAGACATCCAAAGTGTTACACCTAAATTAGCAGACTGTAATTTTTTACACCCAGTTTTAAGTTATTAATTTACCTTTTGGGGAGTGAACAAACTCGGCCAAAATAAACAGATTCTCTTTTTCATGTTCATCTGTACTTTCTGAATAAGTTTTACTACAGGGACTGCTGTAGTAAAAATCTCTAAAGTTACTGGAAATGAAGTGGAGGATTCTTCCTTAATTTTATGTCAACTGGTTGTCATAACATTTATTTTTCTATAATCAGTTGAAAGCACCTATTTTTCTTTTCACCACTTTAGAGGCCTGAAAGACACGAGATTTATAAGACACATTACAACAGTCATGTACTCCACCTACAGCTGTTCTGAAAGCAGTGGAAACTATAGCACCATCCACAGCAGAAGGAAGATACAGCAGACCATTTATTCTTTTTTATTGGAAGACTGATGAAAATTGAATACAGGCACAGCAAAGCTGGGTCATTCTTCCAGCAGTTACTCAGGATTTGATGAAAATCAATCTGTATATTTAGAGGATTTGGCTACTAAATAAAAAACACAGGACAATTAATCCCTTTACATTATCTGCCTTGCTGGTTTGCAGAGTTAGGAGGGAACAGGAGACAGCATAAAAGGGATCCATACATCCACTAACGGCATTCCCAGAGATGGGGAGGAAGCCACACCAGGATCAGTAGCTGCTACCCTGACACTTCCACCCACAGCTGTAACAGGGCTAACCAGACAGTGCCTGAGGCAGCACATCTGAGGGCACCCCTGACTCTTCTGATCGAGTCACATCTCCAGCTGTCAGCTCGAGCTCCCACGAATTGCAGAGCACCACACGCCAGGCTCTGCACTTTGTTCAAGCACCTGTGACTTCCCAAGAAACATTCCTCAATGTAATTCCTGGATCGAGCAGAATTTTATAACTCCTTGCTAATTTCCCAAAAACAGTTTATGCCACCTCTAAGTGCAGGCTCTCCCCAAAAAAATAATGATGTTCTGTGCAAGATACTCGAGATTTAGCATATCTTAAGTTTTCTGAGTAAAGGTAATAACCTTGACCAAGCCTTGGTAAAAACTTAGAGCCAAATCCTTGATTTGATTCCCACCAACTTTAATGCATATGGCCTTGGACCACAATTGAAAACTGAGTAGAAGGAACATGAGAAATTAAGTCAAAGTCAAATGCATATTTTGGACATTATTTTTTATTCATTACACCATACAAATACAAGAAAACTGAAAGAAAAACCAACCAACCACCCAACCTGGTTCTTTCAAGCTACATTTACCCCAGGACAGGGGCACCACCCCATGAATACACGAATGAGTGTTCAAAATCAGGAATAACTGCAGTGGTTCTTTTGAGTGAACAGGAAACAATCTCCAGACCTTACAAACCTCATTGTTTCACACTTAAACAATGATTTAGCAACCAGGTACTCTGAACATACATCAAATATGACACATGATGTGACCACCTGGAGCTCAGAGTGAGCTCACTGGCAAAGCCCAGCGCTGCTGCCCGAGCCAATGCCCTCGATGCCTTCTCCTGATCCCGGCTGCAGGGACACCGCGCTCGCCGGACGCCCTCGATCCATCACGGTGGCAGCCAGAGCCGCGCTGAACAGTGCCAGACCACGGCAGAGGCTTTGGGGTGTGCCACGTGAATTCTGCTCACTACACCTGCACATCCACACATCTGCTCTCGCAAAAGCTAAATACAAAGTAAATAACAGCCAAGGTGTCTTAATTAGTGAGAATTAGGACCCGAGTAGTCTCATCACCTCCAAAATATCACCTTCTTTTCACAACTTCACTAAGTGTGCTTTTGAAAATGCAAACGAGTTTTATTTTAAACAAAAGACTTACTCGAATTTTAAATGAACAACCCAAGGCTTTTCTTTAATCCTTGATTCAGAGACATTCTTTACAGAGATGCCAATCTATCACTAATATTTCATGTTCTGAAGGAGAGTGTTAGCTTTTAGGGAAGAGAACAGTGTTGCATAGACATGCACCGAAAGTGTGGATGCCATAATCCATAATGAAATAGCACCTTAGAATTAAGTGTCAATTCAATAAGCATTTTTTTCCTTGTTGGATTTCTGTGTGTATTTACCAAACTCAACGTTTTTTAGAGCTGCAATACAGTCTCCAACAGGTTTCAACATGCGACCAGAGAGATGGGAAAATACTTTGTCTACAAGTCTCATTTAATACAGAATTCTAATATAAGTTTTCCACTAAAGACACATAATAGAGTCATTCTTATTTATGTGGGAAGCATGCAGTAGAATTAGGCAGAAAAAACCCCACAAAACTGAATTTACACCAAGCTGAAAAAAAAAATTAACATCCTAATAAAAAATTCCTTTAACTCTAAATAACCCTCATCGGGCAGATGGGCTCAATTATTCTGTAGCCTGTAAAAATTAAGCACTTCTAAGAAATAGTATTTTTACTCTTGCAGACAGAATTCTGTCATTGCTCCTAGTTATTAACTGAATGTTATGTCTAGTCTTCAGTGGACTGCTGTAAATCTTTTAAAATTTCTATACTGAGTTGTATTAAAGGCTGTGTTCTCTGCATTGGGCAATAAGTATGTTACACGAAGTCCTGTGAAAAGCAAAAATTGGAGATTATTAAGGGAGGCTTCCAGTTACTGTGGCATTTAACTGGAACAATCACACAGAATGCATTGGGATTTTGAGGCACTTGTTCAAGACTAACACAAAAGAAACAAAGTCATTACAGGACCTCATATTTTAGGAAGCCTGAATCTTTAGCGTATTCCCATACCAAGTCAGTACTTCCAATACATTATCAGGAGTTTTTATTATTCAACTAGTGCCAGTGCTGTTACGTTAATATTCAACAAAACCCCCCCAACTTTACTCCAGGCCAAATGGGTTCTGCTCAAATTTAAAATTCCACCACACAGAAATTTTCTCTAACAGCTGCCAACAACGGATACAAAAAAGGAACAAAACTGGACAGACACCAAGCACAAGGACCCAGAGACCTGAGTTTGGGGCATACAAGAATTTATTAATCTGTATCAGCATGAGATTACAGTCCTTTACAAACAGTTGCATCCTACTCATCAGTGGTATTTAGAGAAGTGGGCCATCACTGAAACAGAATATATGGGAGACACAATGGGACAAAGTGTTCTCATTTGCATTGATCCAAATTTGGCAGAACTCCATGAGTTCTGGCCTGCCCATTGAAAGCTTAATAAAAAGCACTGAGCATGCTTTAAATGTCACAGGGGGGAAAAAACAACACAAAACAAAACAAAACCTACATCCTAGCTGTTTCAAAAGAAATAAACACAAAGCTTCAGTTTCCCTTTGTCAGGAATAGAATATTGGCTCTCAGGCACAAGGTCATGGCTATGGATAGAAATCTTCCTAAGTACTGTATGTACTAAAATTCTTTTCCTTTCATGTAAATTCATGCTAAGCATTTCAGTAACTTCTTCATCTTTATAAATAATGGGTAGAATTTCAGCATGCAAGAAAAATTACCCTAACTGTAAGACTGATAAGCAAAGAGAAGTCTTTCTTGCTTTCTGATGGACAGATGAGCACAGAAATGATGCTCAAAGAAGAGGACCTGTTAGAACATGCAAAACACAGTAAAGAGGTCTTTGTTTCTTATATGGCCACTTTTTATAATTTTGTGAGGTTAAGACAAAAATCAGTATTTTTGGGCATTCTACTTAAGGAGTTTTAATTAATGTTCAATCTTTTCAGTAGGTCATAAAACATCATGAAGTTGCTTATTATTATAATCATGTGAAATGATGTAAATGAAAACCAGAATGAGATGTGCCCATCTCAGTGCAGAACCTGCATCTCCTGGTTTTGCAAAGGAATTCTAACTATGCATCTAACTAGTCAAGAGGCCAATTTACATCTGTAGCCAGAGCAGCGCTGGCAAACAAAAAGCATTTTCTAGATTCAACTAACAATGGCCAGGTGGGGCTGAACAGTGTAACTCTTTGTGAATGAATACATACAAATACTATCAGTCAGATGAACAAGTAGCTGGGACAAGTGTAATATACTTCACCACGCCCAAGTGCACAACCAAGAATAAAGAGACCTCAAAAAAGGGGAAAAAAAAAAAAAGAAAAAAAATAGGCTTTTCCAACCGGAATCCTTTATTTTGGCAAAACAGAGCACAGCTCTGGTGCAGAAAATCTTGGTACCGCTCTAAGATGAAACCCCTGCTCTTGGCAGAGTCGCACATTTCAGATTCCACTTGCCCTAAGCAACCTCAAATCAAAACTCTCGCTGGGAGAAAAAAGAGATTATGAAACAAAACAGATAAAACCCACAAGCTCAGGATACCCCGAGCACAGACCCAGCAAGAGCAAATCGAGAAATTCAAACGCGATCGTGCAGGTGGCCTCGCATTACAGACATCCAAGTACGGGGGAGGGAGTTAAAACCAGAAACAACAACAACAATTAAAAAAAAATAAATCATAATAAACAAAACAAACGCGCTGGCCGGCCTCCTCTTGCCCTGCCCTCCCAAGGGAGCCGGGGTTTAGTAATTTCCAAGGCCAGTCCGTTCGTCCGCTTCCCAATTTCCCTGCGAGCAGCGCTCCCGACGCCCGGCAGCTCTCCGGGAAGGCGGGGAGCCGCGACCCAGGGCTGGCCCAGGGCTCTCCCAGGAGAGCAGCCGCAGCCGGCGGGAGGCAGCGGCCCTGCCCCTGCCCGGCACTGCCCCCGGGGCGGCGGCTCCGGGCCCGCCTCAGCCCCGCTGCCCCGCGGCCGCCAGCGCCGCCATTTGGCCCCGGGC